>VWZU01017141.1:925853-940010 GCA_013397095.1 Sterrhoptilus dennistouni | reverse complement strand
TCAACCCAAACCAGAACAGAAAGTCTATTAACCAACAGAGAATGTGAAGAAATACTTAAAGGCACAGCTCAGACAGTTACTTTTACCTTGGGCATTGTATTATTTTTAATAAGAATTAAGAACTAGGATTTTAAGACAGGAAAAAATAGAAAAAAGAGAAATTAAGATAAGTACGTATAGGCTATATATTTAGGCTGGCATGGTTTAATGAGATGTACCAAAAACACTTAAAGAATAAGCTAGTTTTTAAGAATTCATACAAAATAGATAGAATGCCAAAAAGGCAAACTGAATTACTAGCAGTAGAAAGGGAGAGATTAAAAGGGATGGTCAGTATAGCTTTTATACCCATAGCAATGCTGAAGTGAAAGAAGAAAACTTCAAATCACATCAGGAATAACAACAGTTAACAGAAAGCAAATACTGTTAAACCAATATATGACTTAAATTATGGCAGAAAAGGATTAGATGTACAACTTAACTGCCTGAATATAATTGAGTTATACCACATATTTCATTTGTGGACTATGGAAGTATGGTTTATATCAAATTACAGCTAAAGAAGCACACATCTTGAAAAAAAAAAAAAAAAAAAAAAAAAAAAAAAAAAAAAAAAAAACCACCACCACCACACACCACATTTTTATCAATAGTTCTTAGTAATTCATTATCAAGCTAGGAAATCAAGAACATGAAGCACGCCACAATAAGGTTTACTCACAGTCCAGTACTACATGATAGTATGAAAAATCTGTCCTCACTTGCAGATTTAGTGGAACTTACCTGTCCAGGAAAAGTATTCCACACACCTTAAAGGCCACGGCTAATGTGCAACACCATTTCTCTGTTTCCAAATAAAGACATGTCATTATTTCACCAACTCAGAGTGATTGATGCAATAAATGGAAAAAGAAAATCCTCATATTCAGTAAGAGTTACAAGTGTTTGAGCAGCAGTCTTGCAGCACTTCAAGAAGAAAGAGTCTAACGCTTTCTAACACTCATCCTGGTGTTTTGATGTTGTTCTTCAAGCTGCTGTCTAAGAAGTACAATGTTTGATAGGCTCAGGTTGGGAAATCATTCTGCCAGGCAATAGCAACAATAACCTGATTTAAGTTCTGGGTCACAGTTTATTATAAAAGCTTGAGTACATAGTTTGAGAAGGTTAATAATAGCTGATCCTTATATTGACAACTAGATTGACAGCCTAGGCCCAAACACATGTTGAGAGAGCTGCTATCAGGCAGAACAGAAATACTCAGACATAAATAGTTCCATCATATTTTTGAAACGATGAGTGTTTCAAGTCTCCAGACACACCAAGCTATTAAGTGTCATGATGTGGTTTAAACTGGCATCAAAACACCTCTGAAGGGCACATAAACATGCCTGCAAAACCATGTTTCATGTGCTCATTTTCACATGAGCAATAGTGACCTGAAGCAAAGAAGATTACCACCCAGAGATTAATGACCACTTGGATTTAATATCACAAAGTTTCATTTCAAGCATCATCTATGTCTAGATAACACCTAGGACCCCAGAAATGTCTCACTCCTCAGCCATGAGCAGCAACTGTGAGCACCCCTGTACCTGACAAAACACATCACTGGCTAGAGGAAATGAGGTAGAATAAAAGGATGGGTTTTGGAAAGAAGGGGGTTGCTGTGACACCCAGAGCTCAGGACTACAAGCTGGTAAGCCAACTGCTGCCAAACAAAGGAAAAAAAAAAATCCCAGAATGAAATGTCAACTTCCAGAAAGCTTTTGTGAGGATTTCTTTCTTATTACTCTGTCCACCACATCAGTTACTGCTCCTGAACGAAACAGCAGGGACAAAATCATCAAGCTTCTTTCAGATAACACAGTAATTAAGCATAAGAGTTTTGCCTCCCTAAGCAAAATTTGCACATCTCTCTTCCCTCAAGTACATGCTTAAACTCTTATCTCCCCTCCCTCAGTTGTGGAGGGTGAACCATCTGAGGGTCAGGTTCTCCTTCACTCATGTAATCAAATCCCTTTTTCAAGGTCCCATGTCTCCCTTGGGGCAGCAAATCAGAGGAACAGGCAGGAAAATGTATTCTGCACATAACTTCATATGAAAAATAAAATCAACAGTGCTTCAGTAAGTAAAGGGAGAATGAATTTACTATCAACTCCACTCTATGGATTCAGACTCATGAAGACTTTTGATTCAAGATTTTTAAAAAAGGACACATCACCTCATGGTAGTAAATCCAAGCCTTTGCAGAACCTCCAGGAGAGAAAACCACACACAAAACCGCAACAGTTTATGAAATAATGAAAAAAAAATACTATATAGTGAAGTCTGACACAAGCTTTTGGAACTTTAACTCTTATATTCTGCTCAGATGGAGCATCTGCAGGCCATGGATGACATAGTAGATGTCTTGTCACTCATCCTACAACTCCCTCAGTTCTTGGGACCAGTCTGTTTTTGGAATGGCACATGTTGATAGGGCCTCTATCCAGGGCTGGTTTTTTGTTTTCAGATGCCGTATCTCCTAATCAGTGCCAACCTTTTTCAACTTATTTTTTAATGTTGCAACAGTTACAGGCTGTATAATCAGCACTCTAATAGTAGTAAACAAGCCGTCAATTTTTCTGCCAAACAAAATTGTACAGCAGGATTCTCTGGGAGAAAATCTTATTTGTCAGAAGCATATGTGTGAGACAGTACAAAGACTAAGGAGGATATATTCCCCTGAATCCCAATTCCCTTATTCACCTTCCTAATTCACTACAAATTCATATCATCACTGGACTAGCTTTATTTACAAATCTCAGTCCCCAAGGAACTGTTTTAAATGCTACACACAGAGACACAAAAAAAGTAAACTGTGTACCACAGAATGAGTAGCACACACCTGCCCAAATGGAACTTGATTCTTCCATCATTATGATTCATCTTGCATTCACATCCAACCACAAGCACAGCTGAAATTATCTCAGAAATAAGATCTTTCTACCTTTAATAGTGAAATACTTTTCAAGCTTAGAAAGAGGACATTACATACTATGACTACATGTTATTCTTGGAAACAGAAAAATTGTTTTTTCTGTGAAAAGGCATAGACTCATGTTTTACATATCAGTTATGTGTAAAAACAGTTAACTTCTACATGACAAGCCATTCTGGCCCTACAGACCTCCTGAGGCTCCTCATAATTAAGATTTTTTGGGGGAAAAGTGGGAAGACAGGAGGGAGGTGAGAGTAGGGCATTTAAGGCAAGGATACGCATCTCTGTTTCGGAGTCAAAACTAAATTGAAAGACTTCAACCCACTTAACACTAAGGTAAGTGTATCACAGAGGTGCCTTGTACACAGGACTGTTCTATTCCCCTGCAAGTACAACAACTGCATGCTTACTATGCACAGCCTTTAATGGCTATTAATAAAAACAATCCAAGGCTTGCTTGATGGACAGATATTTAATGCTGTGAATGTCAGCATATGGCTCTCATTCTCTTCTCAAAAACTGATAAAGACAGACCTCTACAAAATGAAACTGAATAATACAGTGAACTTGGAAAGGGGAAAGTACTATGGTTTGCCTTTTGTTTGGGGGGACCCTTTGTATTTTCTGGGGTTTGCTTTGGTTTTTTAATAAAGAATTAATTTGCTCTCTTGCCCATGTACACCTAAGGTGTCATTTTCCAGACATCACAACAGGTTCTAGCCCACCCATAGCTTCAAGGATTAATTAGATATTCCCTGTGTCTGAAAGGGACCATAATTTCTTACCCAGTGATTACTATTTGCAGGCCTGTTTGATTACAGGTCTCTTTAATAGCATTGTTTCTTCGAAACTGACTGAACCAGCTGAAGTATTTCCAGTGTTGCTACCTGCAAAGTTGAAAAAAATCCTTCATTTTTATGGTTACTGCAGCCTCCTGAAAAAGATGAAGGAAACCATGATTAAATGAATAAGTTCAGTGTTTGATTAACTGATCCCTATAATCAGACTTGCAAGCTTGTTGTGCTTCACTCCATTCTTTCCACCAGTTCGGAGCAATATTTTTTCTCATTTAATACCTACTTGCTCTTGAGATCCAGTTTAAAGGAGAAGGTAAGGGACAAGAGCTGTTAAACTGTTAGCTGTCTCACCTTTGGGAGACCTTCCTAAAGAGAAAATCATCAACAAATTTATTCATAGATTCAAAAGCAAAAAAATGTCACAACCAATCCAATCTTCTACCATCAGCTTCAGAGATGCAACAACTACATTGAACATTTTTATTCTGAGCAGCATGTTTCTGAATCCCGTATTTCTGCTCCTCCTGAGCAAGTCAGCACAAAGGCAAAGCTAGCAGCAGCAAATGAAGAGTGAAAAGAAAGGGCAGAGAGATGTACCTTCCCCCTTCTTAATTGCGCCAGGTAGCATCTGTGGAAACATTCCTGTAATTCATCAGATAAGCAAGAAATTCAACGCTCTACTAGACTGTGCTGTTCACAAGAGCTTCACAGTGACATATTTGTGTATCATTAAAGGAAGTGAGAAAAACTGTCTTCAGTTCTTTTTCCTCAGCCTATACTACCCTTCATGTGACTTCCACAGCAACTAAGATACCAGTTCCTGCAGAGAACAGGGAATAAGAAGATGAATTTCCCCCGAAAAAGTATCTTTGAATATAATCACTTACTTGATCAAGCAAAGAGTTGAATTATTTCATATTCTACTCCTTACGGTAATATTTAGACCTTAATATTTTATACAAATATACAGAATTTTAGTTACCAAGAGACAAAAGTCTGAAGGAGGCTCAGCAATTAAGATAGATCCTTGTCAGAAGTTACCTGCATGCTCTGTCACTATAGAGGATAATATGACGTCGGTGGATGGAATTCACCTAGGATGGATGGAATACCTAGGTAGGTATTTGTTAGCATTAGAATTCCCAATAGAAAAATTAATTATTTAATTGAAATATCTCTTCCTCCTCTCCTGCAGTGAGACAAAACATTCTACAACATTTCACACCACCTGCAGGAAACTGGCAGCAATACCTCCCCAGGTACGGCAGCAATTGAGGGAAGGCAGACCAAACCAAACTAGAAACCACTCAATCCTATGCATCATAATCTATGAAACCTGTCACAGCTGGGGAGAAAGTCAACCCAAAACCCCATATTTACCTCAGCATTTTCTCTATCCCAAAACACAGAGCATTGATGAACAAAGAAAGAAAGAGTGGAACTGTTAATTTTCCCCTCATTTTCCTGCAATAGACTTTATTTCCTCAAACCTGTAATATTTGAAAATGTTTATGGGAAGAAATGCTGCACATAAAAGCCTCCTCTACTGCTCTGCTCAGACTGAAAGGGACCTCAAGAAGCCTCAGATCCCATTTCCTCCAGAGAAGAGGGCCAGGTGGCAGGAATACACTCAGTTGAGCTGATTTCAGTATCAATGAGGAGCTCTCATTTGGACCAAGCTCACTGAAGATAGTACATCCATAACTTCACTGCAAGGAATACGGAAGGGAGGAAAGAGTGTGGGGAGTGCTGATGAGCTCTATTACCCAAAATCGGGACACATGAGGGATCAACAGCATTTATCCCTCCATCTGACCCTGAAGGTAAACAGTAACATCAATGTTTGGGGAGAAGTTGTTCATTATATGTGGGACACACAAGGAAATCTTTTGTTCCTCAACAGAAAGGTGGAAGTTTTATGTCCTTGACTTTGCTTGGTATGTAACGCAATCAAGAATTCCCACAACCACCTCATTGTACCTGTCACTTCTACTTGCTTGTTTCTTCCAGGAGTAGAGCCAAACCACACCATAAATTTAGATTTTTTTCTCTCTGCTAAGATTTGTTTCCTCTTTTTTTTTTTTTACTGCACATTCATTGTTCATTTTTCTTTATATAGTCCTAATGAAAGCATGATATAGAAAGTTACATATGTAAATCTTTGCTGAATCAAGACCAGAAAGATTCCTACAGCTTGCCACTGTTTAAAAAAAAAAAAAAAAAAAAAAACACTTCCCTGTGACCAGCCTTGCCACTTTAATTTTTATTAGAATTACTCTTGGTGCCTGCAGCTAGCCTTCCCAAAATGCAGGGAAACAGATGCATAATAAAAACTCTACTTATATACCCTGGATGAGACTAATCAATATGACTCTAAATTGTGTGTTTATTTCCTTTTTTTTTTTAGGGGAAACAGCAACTGAAAAGCATCAACTTGTATCTGGAGGATGGGTGATTATGGACAGCAAGTGTCATTTCAATATAAATAGGGGAAATAAATGTAAATTACACAACACTTAACTCTTACAAATTGGCTGTTAACTGAGACAATAGTCTACAAGATGTTGTTTGGAGTATCTCATTAATAAAATTTAAAATTGTTTTCAGCAGTTATGTGCAATCATTGTCATTTTATCACTGGCCAAAAGTAGTCTCTCACTGCATGCTTCAACGTGTAATTGTATCACAGATTGCCAAGAAAACCATCCTATCTACAGGGGAGATCTGGAGCTGTACCACACCAACACAGAAGAGTCACACACTCACAAAAGAAAATGTTAGTTCAGGGAAGGGCCTGCTGTTAGAGAAGACCAGTAAATGTTCTTAAAAGACCAAGAATAGCATTTTCAAACAGTGATGGGGGTCACTTACCTAAACTAATTTTAGCTGCTCTAGAAATGCATCTTTCAGGCCTTGTTTTGACTTAAGATATTTTTTGTAGCAAGGTTTTTACTCTCAAGAATAATTTTCTGGTGTGATTTATAATATTAACACTCATGTGTGAATTACCTTGACAACCTGCTCTGCAGAAGGCAAGTAAGACACTGGTTCTGCAGCAGCACAAGTAGACCCACCCATTCAGTCCCTGTACAGGCATTTTTGGAGGGGCATAAGCAACAAAGCTCTCCTGCAGCCTTGCACAGCTACTCACCCAAGAGACCAATTACATTTCATTTCCTTGATTACGATGGAGGCCATGCCACAAGCTGTGCTTATCTGCTTTTACCAGTAGGAAACCAGAGCTCAGTCTGGGACACAGCAGTCTGGGCAGAGGCCAACACAGAACTGCAGCTGAAAACACCCTATAGCACCTGGATGTCTCCTCTTCCTTTCCCCATACCCCACATCCAAACCCAATGTTTCTCCCACACATCCCAGCTCTATGCTTCACACTTCCAGGCAACCCACATTATGATTCCATCAGTACCTTCATCCTCCCTGAAGATTCCCATAGCTTATCTTTCCCCTTGACCTTACACACACCTTCACATCCTGCCTTATGCTTCTCTGTTACTGGCACACATCAGCCTTAGAGACACAAAGTTAGTGACAGCCCAGTTATTTATCTGATTTTAATACACTGCAATATCAGAATCTCCTCAGTTGGAGCACAATTCCAGCCTTTTTTTTTTTTTTTTTTTTTTTTTTTTTCCGTGCACAAAATATTTCAAAAAAAAAATAAANAATAATAATTCTAATAAAAATTAAAGTGGTTGGTCACAGGGAAGTGGTTTTTTTTAAACAGTGGGAAGTTGTAGGAATCTTTCTGGTCCTGATTCAGCAAAGATTTACATATGTAACTTTCTATATCATGCTTTCATTAGGATTATGAAATTTATATTTAGGCAGAAATAGCAACAACAGAAATAAGCACAAATTCAAATCAGAGCAGCTGGCTACTTCCTCATCTCCTGCATACGCATGGGACACACAGGGGCTTGCCCACATCACTGACAGGAACCATTCTCGAGTGCCTGTGACATCTGTAGCCTACCTGAAACCTGCCAGAGTAGAAACATGGAGGTAACTAGGCCTGGAAAGTTTGGTAGACATGTATTTGGGAGCCAAATTTGCCTAGAATTTTGTGTGTCTTGCTGTGTCTTTTTATAATATAACTCTAAGCAAGGTCCTAGAACACTCAGCAAACATTACCAGAAAACTCACCTCCTGTGTCCAGCTTTCATCAGCAGTGAAACTTCCCAGCTTTTGCCATTCATTCCCTCTTCACAACTTGACACAAAGAATGTAGGGAGCCTTCCTCCACTGTCTTTTTCTAATTTTCTGAGATTAAAATCTGCTCATATGAATTTTAACAGTGATGAAAATTTGTTTTTATAAGCATGAGTTTAAAAACTTCTAAGAGCTCAACACACTCAGCAGAGTTTCTTCACACTACCAAAAGCATAAAATATACACGTTTCTAAGCAAAAGTGTACACCATTTTTATAAGAGAACAGAGAAAAGTTAAAGATAGAAAAATAAATAACAAAATTTAAAGGAATGCACAAAATCAAGGGAGAGATTCACTTCTCCTGTCAGCACTCAATTAACTCAATAATAGAGTCATTCAAGTGAAGAAGGAAACATGACCAGCCTTCTCTTGATGGTCCAAAAGCACCTAAGTCTGAGCTTACCAATAGAGCTATCTCCAGCTCTGCAAGCAATGCCCCCACCAAAAGTCAACCAATGCCTTTCAGAAGGGGCAATTTTAGGCACCAGTTAAAACTGAAATCCAAGTCAGCTGTGCTGTACCTCCCAAGGGGAGGGGGACAGACCAAAGCTGGAGCAGAGAAAATAACTGCCTTACATGGGGGATAATGACAGGTAGCTTGACAAGTACCACAGTGACTTTATAAAATGTTTCACACACACAAATTATGCAATGCAGCTAATGACTCAACAGGGGTGGAAGGAGGCTGGGAAAGCAGAACTCGGCTCATTCATTCTGATGTCATGTTGTTCATACGTTACAGAAGCATCCGTCTGTGTTTTGACAGCCTGCCAGTCCATCACTACCTAAAGCACACGACTTGCTGTAGGCAATTTGACCCTTTTCTTCCTTTCCTACGCCCTCTCACTTATTTTGAAGAATACGGGCTCTTCAGTAATAGCATTTGATGTTTTTAAAGGCAGGCCACAGTTCAGGATTATTTTGCATGCTGAGAAAGCCCACAGGCACTCTCAGTATTTTCTCTGTAATTGCAGCTAGCTCTGTCATGGGGAAGAATGGAAATTATAATTTTGTTATTCAGATTTTTTCAAAGTCAGAACTAAAGTGAGAGTGGGTCTAGAACTTCACCCAAAATAGAAGCTTTCAGTAGCTTCAGATAAGTAGGTTAATTCAGTGTGGACTTTGGCTTTGTTTCTTAACTTCCGCTTGTTCACATAGTTTTGGCTATAAAAATAAAATTGTGCCTCCAAATATGGAGGTTCACAAATAGAAGGTTCACGTGCCTTATTTTTCCCACAAGCTGTGCTACCTGAGTAGATGGACAGATGAAGATAGTTGGCTGTACCAAGTTCTTCAGCTGCCAGCCAACAGCAGGGTTAGAAATGCAATGGGAGCCACTTGAATGACAAAACTTAAAATAAGGAAAAAGTAAAGGGTAAGTCACAACCTAGTATTTAAAGGGGAGATAAAGTGATGGGCAAGACACTTTCCACCTTAACTTTCTGTACAAATCAGGTATCTACAGTCTGTACCCACAAGAACCCTCAAAAAAACATAACCCAAAAAGAACCCACTACAACATTTTGCATGACATGCTTTGGACCAAAACAAGTGCGGAAATGAACGGAGATCCTTTTTTTTTTTTTTTTTTTAAACTGTCTTTATCTCATCCCACAAGGATTTCCTCCTTGCTTTTGCCCCTCAATTCTCATCACCATCCTGCTGGAGGCAAGTCAGTCCTGAGGGGCTGACCTTCCAGCTAGGATCAGCCCACCACTGAGGGGCTTGCTAGGTGGCATTTCTACTGGTAAGAAGAAATTGGAAGTGGGGGTACACCTGAAATTTGAAATCCAGAAAACACCATTTGGTCAGTTTTACCCATATACAGCTGCATTTGAACTAGAAATTTACCTCATCATTGTACCGATTAGACACAACCTCTCAAATCAACAAAGCATTTTCAAACTCACGCCTACCCTGATAACAAATGGCTTCTGATTCCCCCATGCCAAGTACCTTTACAGGAATTTAAGGCAGAATTTATAAGTGCTTAGTGTCCTGAAAGGTGTTAATATTTAGTCACTCACTCAGCATCTGACTAGGGATTCACAGCAAGTCAAGCCAAAACTCCTTTTTACCCCTTCCTGTAATTCCCTTCTACTACTTACACAATAGCAGCAGTAAAGCACTTAATGCTGTTTTACACACACATGAAGCATTGCACATGAAATAATCTTTTAAAAAGCACAGGCAAAGGCAACTCACCCCCAGCCCACATGAGCTCTCCTCCAAAGTATTTCTTTTATACCTGTATGCAGCAGACTAAATGCTGATAGCCTCATCCAAGCAAAATGTACTTTGAACCCTTAGGAATTTCTCCAGACACTACTTGAGCTGTACACTAGGTGTTAAGGTCAGTACAGCACTGATTTCAGGCAAAAAAGGGCTCTATTTTATAGACATTTGAAAGAAAACAACAGCAGGTCTGAGTATTAAAATCTGATGTGATTACATGACACCAATGATGACAGAATCTACTCAAGCTAAGAACACCTTGTGTTCCCTACTGCCTTGCACATTACATTATCACTGGGACCAGGCTGTGCCAAACAAGATATGGAATAATAATTTCCACCCTTTTGCACTCATTTTGGTCTAGCCCAAGTGACCACAGAGAATTAAGAACCAAGCTGTGCCCAAGTCTTGACAAAGGGTTCTTATTCACAAATCAAGGATTTCCTCACACAGCCACCCCACTATGGATTTCAAAAGACTAAAGAGAGTCATGCTCCTATGACCACAGACTACAGAATTTAGCTGAAATGCCATGCACTGGTTCACATAGAAGTGGGAAGCAGGAGAGGAGGCTTGTGCATTGGCATCATAGGAGTAACACATACACCACGTATCTTCCTGACATACCAAACAACAAAACAAATGCCAGAGCACTGTGTTGCCTCTGAACACAGGGCACAAAGCTGACACACATATGTGGACACAGACCAGCCCCCCAGTGCTTAATGAAAAGCCCATACCTTAGAGCTAGCCCACAGGCAGCTAAACTGGCAAAAAAACGTGGGGTGGTACAAGAGAAGCACACCACACTAACTGTGCACGTTGGGGCACCAGAGCAAGGAAGGAGGAAGGCCAGACAGAAGTGCTTGCTGGCAGGGCAAGTTGGCACTTGCACCGACAGCACAAGAACCACATTCCTGCACCCAAGAGCCCATTACCAACCTTCCCAGGCACAGAATTACCCTGCCAGTTCAATTGCTTGCAGGATCAGAGCTATAACCACACACACATTGACTACTGGAAAATAATCCCCAGAAAAGGGCTCTCACCACACAGGCAGAAGGGTTTGTTTGTGTTGACAGTTTTAGCTAATCTGAAAGCAAGGTAATAACCTGAGAAAGCATTTCATGATGTTTTATTTCTCAGCCAACAGCTTGTCTCCCCCTGTGTCTACAGAGGAGAGCACTAAGTACAGGGTAGGGTGAAAGATGCAAGACCTGGAATTATAAGCCATTTACCAAAGTTACCTCCTCTTGCCTTTGGGTAGAAACATCCTAGAAGTTATAGTGGTATAATGGTCCAGGTGGTAAATAGCCATTGCAGGGTAAAACTTTCCTATAGTCATGAAAACCACTGCCTGGAGAAAAAGAAAAAGGAGTAGAGATGTTTGAAGAAACTTTCTTTCTGGCCAGTGCTTTACCCATTGAAAGTTCAGAGATCTGAGGAAGTTTTTATCCATATAATGATATTTTATCCCTCATTTGCTTCTACAGAATAAGCAGCTGTGTTTACAGTTTACAGCTTAGAATTATTTTTTTTATTACCATGTCAAATCATTCATGTTTACTAAATCATCAAATCCATTTATGTTATTACAATTGTGGTGGTAAGTTAGAGTGATAATACAGTTGAACCACAGCACATTGAAATTTTACAACTTTCACCTGAAGATTTCTGTAGAAAACTTATACCAGCTTAAGCTTCCTGTGGCCCTTCTAGAACAGTTTCTTCACTTGTGTTACTTCAGGCAGTAAAACCCAGGCACGGGAATTTGTAGAAAGTTCCATAAGAATTCTGTGAAACACATTTCCATCCTGTTGCTTTAGTCCTAAAATTCTTCTACATGTTTTCTTGCACACTGTGGAAATATAAGGAGACACTGCATTCTAAGCTTGGCAACCCCTTTTCTGGGGCTACACAGCATTTAGAAGTGTTGGAAATCTTTCAGAACAGAAAATTGTCTGGGCAAATAACTACTAGTGTAATATGATTAAACAGCACTTCCATGTCACAAGCAAGAGAATAAATACTCAGAGCAACACCCTCAGACACTCTACTTGGTTTAAGTGTTGTTGCTATCATTACAGAGCAGAGAGCAGTCCTTTATTTTGTGTACATAGTGCACACCATTACAGAACCCTGTTTCCCACAGACAGAGTTCAACATAAGATGCAAATAATGAAATACGACAGGCAACATGATGGAGTCTGCCCAAGATGCATGAAAAGGTAAAAAAGAACAAGAGACAACTCAACCAATACTAATGAAGCAAGAAAGAACATAACACTGTCACAAACTTTCATAAACAATTTCAATGAGCTGTAGTTTTTCTTCCCCTCACCTGCCCTATTATGAACAGAATGATCACATGTAAGACACTAGGAAACATTAAGCTTGCCCTTCAAAATATAACAACATCGTTAAGGAGTCTGTCATTTTCCTTTAATTAATGACCTACTGCCTCTGACAGACATCAAGTATTCATAGCTCACACCAAGGAATTTCAGCTTTGAATGTTGTGTAGGTGTCAGCAAATACTGATTTATAATGGCAAACACAACCAAAAGGAGAAACGTTATTGCAATCAGATGAGTTGTTAAAAGCTCAGTGATTGCTACAGATTAGGAGGCATGCAGTGGAAATCTGAAAATATATGAGAAAGAAGACACCAATTTTTGTCAGTGATGCCAATTCAAAAAGAATATTTCAGAAGAAGGTAGGCATAAGTTAATAACTCTGTCTTAAAGTCATTCCAAGATGTACGTCCTGCACAACATCAAGGCTGGCATGCAATGGCCTTGGTCTACCCCTGACACCTTGTGCCACTGAAAACTTCTCACTTGCCCACTTCCACTCAGGGCCAAAATGGGGGTAAACAGCCACCAGCCCACAGAGGACTCATTTAGAACCCCAGCTTTCATGTGAACAGTCAAAGTGCAATTTGAAGTGACCTAGCAACAGCAGAAAGCAGCATGGACTCTTTGCAAGAGTCAGTCTTGCTAATGCCACAAAACAACAGCAGGTGTCAAACGAATATTGTGCAGTGACTCTCAGATGCAGGCTGATGATGAAAAATTATCACTTCATCAGAAGGCCTTCTGATTTAATTACCATATAAAGATTACAAGTAATAACAAGAACTAACTAATCTGGATGCCTTTGAACTACTGCACCAGAAAAACTCAATTGCAACTGAAGTACTCTATCAGCTCAAAAGCCAGAGGAAATTCTCCATTTGAGGTTGACAAATCCTCTAAAGTCTACCCAAAA
The DNA here is from genome assembly GCA_013397095.1 of Sterrhoptilus dennistouni. Lineage (NCBI taxonomy): Eukaryota > Metazoa > Chordata > Aves > Passeriformes > Zosteropidae > Sterrhoptilus > Sterrhoptilus dennistouni. The sequence goes on along the minus strand of VWZU01017141.1, from coordinate 926,497 downwards.
ATCTACTCATCTTGTTTTACTCCAGTCAACATTATTCCCTGCAGCAAGTTTAGGAGAATTTATACAAGTTTGTATCTTGGGCTGCATTCTATATGATGCATCAGCCAATCCCGCGATTCAAATCCATCCGCTACACACTGCACAGAAGAAAAACAGAATGAGGCTGAGGAAAACTTATCTCGCCAGATAGAAGCAGAGCTGTGTTATTGACCTGCCAACCAGAAAGAGTTCTGAATTTCGCTGGTCCTTCTGCTCAAAGAAACCTGCTACTCAGCTAGATCTGTAGCTAAGTAACATATATATGTTATATTTTTATATATATATATATGTTATATTTATATATACTACACAAAGTATGGACACACACATACATAATATACATCTATTAGGTCCCAGTACATGGCAACCTGCTAGAGCACACAAAAACAGTAATAAACTCATCAGCCTAAAAAGATAAGCAATTACATACCAGCCTGGGATACAACATTATGATTTCATTCTGGTTTGGTCTTGGCTTCCCTCCCCGCCACCAAAGTTTTTCTTTTTTTTGAGACAAGGTTCATGGATCTGACCAAGAACTTAGTTTATCAGAATACCATGTAGATTTAAAAAAAAAAAAAAAAAAAAAAAAAAAAAATTATCAC
>VWZU01017141.1:900279-925814 GCA_013397095.1 Sterrhoptilus dennistouni | reverse complement strand
GGCTTGTGGGTTAAATTTTTTTTTAAATTTTGTTTTTTTTTTTTTTTAATTTGCAAAAAATTATAAAACTCCTCTGCCACTAGACAGAGTTAAACTGCAGATATTTAACAGGGAACACTTGCTAATCTTTTATAAAAGTACTACTCACTCCCTCTCTACATGCCTCTGGATCCTTCTTGTTAGGAGTATAAGCAATATCAGAGTGCTGAAGGATTATAAACAGATTTGGTTGGTGCCACAGGCCATTCCACTGGAATTAATAATGCTTCCCTGCAAGGTGTATAATTTGCAGGAGGCTGGGCTGCTTAGGAGACAGGCAAGTCTGTGGAGAGTTTTCCACACCTCCTATAACAGGCAACTGAGACATTTCCAAATGTAAGTAACATACAAAGAAACCCTGTTTCTAATACATACACAGAAAGCCCACTCATTAGTTGTGTTTATTAGTTATTCTTCAAATGGTTTGAAGTTCAAACTTGGACTAACTTTCATTACTGTGATGAGGTACTAGAAAACAACTCCATTCAATTTGTCGGTGTAGAAAAAAATTGCTCTGTTGCCTTAAGACTTGCATGATTCAAAAGTGTTTAAAAGTGTCATCAGCATCATTTTTTACCTGAAAACAGGAAAAAAGTTACTCAGTAACTCTTTTGAAATAAGAGTCATAGGGGGTAGCTCATTTAAATAATTCAATGAGCAGCTAGACAGATGTGGTTCTAATCCCTGCAATTTCTCTGAAAAGAAAACAAAAATATCTCAAATAATTTCACTTCCAGGGAACCATCCCTGCCTGCACTACGCACAGCACTCACACTCCTGAGCAAACTGAACAAGCACACATTCCACAGACTGATGGGCAGCTGGTTCAGAGGAAAACTCCTGTCACAGCTGCTACCAGGGCACAGCAATGCCACAGCCTAACCTGCAGCCCAGCCCTTCAGAAATATGCTGGCATATGTATGGGGACCCAGAGAGTACAGCTGTCCATCTCAAACACTGTTAAGGCCACAGAAGGACTTTGCCATGAGATAAGCACAGAAGGGAACTTGGACTGTAAGATAAGTCCCCATAGCAGGAACTTGGGATTAAAGGTGGTACTATTGTCTAGGTGTTATCTCAGACCTAGGGGGAGGTTAACAAAGCTGGGGGAGAAGAATGTATCACTGATAATGGACAGAAAAAAAATGCAGAATTTATGGGCCACAAGGAAAGCCAACTCAGCAACTATGCTGAATCAGCTCTGACTGGGTAAAATGTAATTCCCTCAGGGGGAGATCACAACAATGACTGACCCTAGAAAACCACTAACCTGAGAGAAGAGAAAAGCTGAGCATGTAGACTCATTAGCATCACAGAACTGTGCAGCCAATAAGCATGAATTCCTCTGTTGAAATGTATTAATAGCAAAAAACTTTGAACAACCTCAGGATTCCACACCCCCCCACCCCCCCCCAATCAAGAAGTTTAGGATGAAAGAAGATCAACAAGATGACACTGGGTCCACAGGCAGTGACTATCCTCTACTTGGTCGACCTCCCTCTCTCCCCACTCACCCCACATTTCTATTTCTCTCTAGCTCACATTCATCATTAAATAAAATCTGTATTATTGACTTCAGCATATGGGTCTTGTTTGCAGACAGAGGCATCTTTCATTAATTGTATCGTAACAATGATACAATACATATGCAACATTCCATTCAAGTTCACGAAATTACTGTTGACTGTCTTGTACTATGACATCTTATTATAGAGCTGAGGAGGGATGTACATGAGTGATACGACTGCAAAAATTCCGAATCAAATCAACAATGCAGCATGGTAGTGTCGACTATATAGCAACTCTGGCATGCTGCAATTTACCACCCACAACCTTCTCCCTGTCCCCAGCTGCAGATCTTCACGTCCAGAAGAAAGTGCTAGATCTTGATATTTTTTCCAGACTTTAATTCCACTACATTCCCTAGCAGGTTTTTCTCAATGTGAAAGAAAGCATTAACTATTTCTCACTGTTTTACAAAAATGTCCAATAGACAATTGTTGGAGAAGAAATGAAGAAATTTCTGCAGAAGTACAATTAGTCTGAAGCTCAAAACATATTTCTTGGCAAAGCTACTGAAGATTCCATTAGGATTTCTCTTCTACACTTAAGATGCTCTGCAGGAGCACCTGCTTTTTAACTTTACTTAAAAATTATTTAACTAGAACATACTGCACAAGTCATGTTAACATGGATTTATTTGCTTTACACTTACGGAGAACCCATAAAGGGTTCGTAAGATTTTTCCTCAAATTCCTGCAGCAACTGCTACACTTTACCACCTATGAAAATGTATGGATGCACAAAGCAATTTTGTTTCTTGGTCACAAATATTGGCTGTTTAAACTCCTCTTCTGCTGTCGAGTTCTTCAGAGGATTTTTCTTTTAATCTCACCAAGTAGGAACTACAACATTTCAAATTAAATCATTAATGAACCAAAGTCCTTTCCTCCATCCCAAAGCACCATTTCCCCTATTAGCTCTCTCATTTAAAGAACCTGAGAATAGCAGCAGCCTTATCATATTCCTCTCTGAGCTATCTCATCCCTTTTCAAGAGCTTAACAGCTATGGTAGGTTGTTGACTGGATCATAACCATCATTCAGAAGCTGAGCCTTTACCAAAAAGGGTGAAGTGAAAGGGTTTAAACCAACAGCAATCACTGCTAATCGATCCTCTACCCAACTCTGCCTGGAACTCGAGAGCAAAGCAAAACACTCAGCACAGAGTGAGATATCATAGCTGGGGCAATATGGAGTGGGGCACAGGGCAGTTTATAAAGAACACTGCTCCAATTAGGGAAGTTTGAGTGTCAGGATGTTGGATTCCCTATCATTTCCTGGCACCATTGCCTTTAATTAGGCCTTGGATTGATTACTGCCTTTGTTCTCCATTGACCCACCACTGACTCTGACAGGGGTTGTATTTTCCCCTGCTGCAATTACAAGAGAAAATTCTGAGTGTCAGCAAGCATTACACAGGCAACCATGCTGCTTAAAACTACAGAGCCCTAAAGAGAGGATGTGTTTGTGACATTAACACATTCTTCTTTCTTTACAGGATACAACTGGGTAAAGTGGATCGTGGTCTGACAGTAAACTACTGTTGAGGCTAATTTAAATTTGCCAGTGCATTTCTATGCAGTGTATAAAAAAAAAAAAAAGAGCAGGAGTAGCTAAGTCAAATCTACCTGGTTCTTTCATAATTCAAAATAAGAGGTAGGTAAGAGAGAGGGTGAAATAGACCACTGTTTGAGCATTTAATTTGTGTAACAGCAGCAACTAGACTGGAGAAAGTAATATTCTATGCAAGTATGTAGAATGTAAAGCTTTATGGCAATCTAAAGTACTATAGACACCCACAGTGCTAAAGCAGAAATGCAAAAAAATACATTAAGGAAAGTAAAACTTAAAATAATATTACACAAAATCTTTCTAAATCTATTTTATGTTTCACATTTTGGTAGCTCTTAGAGGCAACAGCTAAAAACAATAACTAAAAAATATCAAGATCCCTTATGCCATGAATTGCACAAGTCAAGTTTTTTCCTGGTGAGAATTTACAGTCTTAGAGCCACAAAGGAGTCAGGGCAAAGAAAGGCAAAAATACCTTGTAGGTAACACAGTTTGTTCAAGGCCATGAGATTTGTCTGTGCTACTGTAAGAAAGATGTTCAGTTTCCATATAGAAAGTTAGGAACTATTCACTGTGACACATTGCTTTTTGTCATTAAAACACAGGTCCTGGGAATCACACTATCATGCTCGCTGTGACTGTAGCAAGTCATTTCACTCTTCCATGCCTTTGATCTCTAGTCATATCTCCTCCAGGGCAGACGAAAGCCTGGAGGATAATTCATTAATACTTGTGAGTTATTTGGGTGCGCTTTGAAAACTGAACTAATATAGTTATTACTAGAAATTGTCCTGATATTTAAAAATTCTTAATGCATTTTGAATAATTAAACTGTCTGAACATGGAAAGGCTCCTATTAAATATGATTCCCATTGCTACAAGGAGGCAGCTCAAAAGACATTAGAAACTGACAGGAATGAATTAAAACTTGGGGTGGATTTTTCTCTTTCTCTGCCCATTTCTTTTTCCATCACACATGCTCACCAAGGTCTCACAGTGCAGGACAGCAGCCACTTGTGGAATGAAAACACCACCAGTCAATTTGGCCAGCAAACCCAGGGAACCAGCCTGTAGAGGATTTGCCCAGGTAAAAAAATGGGTATCTAGCATCCCTATTCCTTTACTTTATGTGTGTTCCAGCAGTGGTGAGAGAATCAATACCCACTAAGAGAGGGAAGGCCATTATCAGGGCTCATTTCTACCTTGCCATTCCCTAGTTACTCTTTTGGCCCAAAAGCTTTGGTATTTGTACCTTGAAACAGACCAGGGTAGACCAAGTTCAGAACCATCTGAAGTTAAAAGGATACCTGCTCAGTTCTGGCATCCAGATCTGAGGTTAGTACTATTATCCCTAAAATTTGACCATTAGAGGTATGGTTTTATTTTTACCAAAAGGGTTACTCAGAGAAACTTTGGGTCTTTTTGTAAGTTTTCAAAATAGCTATAATTAAAAAAATATATATTAAAAGGGGGGGAGTTGAGACACAGTTATTGGGTGTATAGGACAGAAATATTAACAAAAGGGGAGTGGATGATGCAAAGGAAGTTGATCAAGATTTACTCTATTCCTAGGATTCCTCCAACTTGATGAAATACCTCTAACAGGTAGAAGCATTCTCATATTGTACTAAATCCCAAAGTATGATTGGTAGTGACAGCCAAGGGACTTGCATTTGGCTCGTTTTCTCCACCGCAGCTAAATGAAGAGAAGAAGAATCAACAGCACAGACTGAAGCCCTGAACAACTAAGGGACATGCTCTAGAGGAGCTTAATGGCTCACTGCCTGTGCTGACCAGAAACAGAGAACCTGGACAGCCTCATGCAGCTGTTGTCACACTCCCTCTCAAAGGCAGGCACCTGCAGAAGGCTGTTTAGCCACAGGACAAGCAGATCAAGGTAAAGCTCTGCATGTTGTACAGCTGCAGAAAAGAAGCTTTTTGTGTTGGACCACCTGGTAAGGAGACAGACACCAGCCCAGCACAAGCACCTTGGTCTCGGCAGGGTTAAATCCCATCTTTTCCGCATGTGTAGGGAGAACTCAGATGTGTCTGTAAAACCCATTTATGGATTTCAAGCACCTTTTTCCTTCTTTCAGACATTCTTCGATTAGATGAAATATAATCCACTATTTGTCACTCCAAGTGGTCACCCATGACCACACATCAGTAGAGCACAAAACACTATATTTAAACTGCTCCTGTCAATACTGCACTTGTCCATCCACTTGCATTGCAATACATATTCACTGCCTTCACACCAATTCTAAGGGTAGGCATTCTCATTTAAATGGATAGTCTTTCTATCACCTTAAAAAAAAAAAGTAACCCAACAAAATACCATGAGGAATACTAACAGAAGTGTAAAAAACTAAGGCTGCAGTTTTTGAAAAGGCTGGCTTTTCCCCCTCTAGTTACAAGCATGTTTTTTCATCATGCACTCATATGCTGTGGGGCAAAAGGAAAAAAAAAAAGAGCTTGCCTATGGCTATAAGTAGAATCACAGTGTTTATGTATAGTGATGCAAGATGAGCTGTTCATGTCTTGATCAGTCAGCTGGGTGTAGGATTTGGCTCTAAAAACCACAAATAGCTCTAGACTGAAAGAGATCATAGGTAAAACAAGGTCTGATTTACTGAGCAACTTTTAATGCATTAAGCTCCCTTTTTACCAGTACCGTGAGTTTGGGGAAGGGTTTGATTTTGCCATGTTAGCTCCCTAACAAGTTCACCAAGAGATGAGAAAAGTAAATGCTAGAATGAGACAGGACAAAAATGTGCATTTGAGAGGACAGAATTGCAAAAGCAAGGGCAACAGGAGTACAAGAGGCTGTACAATATCTGGCCTTGATGCTCATTTCCCTGCATAAGCCCCAGAAGAAGTTGGTTTAATGGTGAAGTCCACCCTGCTTTGAAATGGAGGCTGGACTAAGTAACTGTGAGTTTGAATTTTGTTGAACTGTTTGGTTTGAATTTTCTGTCTGGGCAAAAGAATGATTATGGGGGCTATGAAGGTACAAAAACAAGTTGTAGGTTTATTAGCCCTGTGTTTGTTTGTAGGCAGATCTACCTCTCATACAGCCAATTCAGCAGGCTGAGGTTAGCCCTACAAAGATTTAATTGTGCCATGCCACCCCAGTTCAGACAGCTTGTTCACATTATTGCCTCTGCTGTTAGCTGAGAGGTGCTCTTTGATAACACCTGGTGCACAGAGTGAGGCCAGCTTTCAGATACCTACACACACACACTGCTCAATCCCAACATTCAAAACTCTTGCTTACACATCTGGTGTTAGTTATTCATGTGTGATCAAGCTTGCTAAAGACAACACCATATTCCCAAGGCCCTAACTTCACTTAAAACTGGATTTTCATTATTTTATACCACCAAGTGAAAGACAACACTAAGGCTTTGCTAAACACGTCTGTAGAATCAAGTCCAACATGCAGAAGAAAATACTGTTATGACAGTGTTCCCAGCTGTAGCTTTCAATTCCTTTAACCCTGTTAAGAAACCCCATTTACAGAACAACCAAACCCATTGTTTGCTGTAAGTTGTAAGAAATTCACAGCAACTCTGAAAAACTAGTCAAGTCAACAGATTTTGGAATAACTTAGCCAATCTGAAAATGGACAAAGTCCTTCACAGTAAGCTGCTTTCCTTGAAAAATCAATAACAAGATTAAAATGAAAGTAAACTGAAGTGTGATCTGTTGTTTTTTTTTACCAGCTTCTGCAGACCCTGTCTGCCAGGCAACACAGCAAGCCATTTCCTTAGGGTTAGAGTTAATTACTATAATCACAGAGCCAGCAGCAATCCTGTCCAGGTGAGCCATTAGTTAGGGAAAATAAAATTATCAAAAGGGAGCAGAAAATGGGGTAGAGAGGTTAAAAAAGCATAGAAGTTTTTTTTAAGGGAAGAGGTATACAGTATGTTTCCTGGTTACAGGAAGAGAAACAGCAGTAAGTAGAGAAAGGACAGGGCTGTAAGCCAATTAGCAACTATGTTCTGGGTGCTCTAGCAAGTCCCAGACTGCCTGAATGGATCCTTCAAGGGACAATGATAAAGGGAAGCACGAAGTCCAATACTGCTTCACCCAAGAAAAGGGTGGCCTTTAACAAACACTGGAACAACTACAGATGCGTTTCACCCTTGTTTTACACCCTGCCATTTCAGAGTCACTACAGCTGACAGGATAGTGATGGGGTCTGGTGCAGGACGTGCAGTCAACAATGAGCATAATTATTTTCCTGTTAATTGTACATGTACTGCAATATGTTTCTCGTGGATTTTCTTAATTTCCTTGCTGGTTTCCAGCACTCCCACAGCATGCCACTGGAGGTCTGACATAAAACCAGTATTTTAACAGAGCATGCAGGTTGCTACAGATGGTTTAAGTTAAAGGCAGCCTAACAAGCCATTCCACAGACAAAGCACAGACAAAGAGGCAGCACATCCAGCCCTGCCCACACTGAGCACGGTGTCTCCAAAGACCTCCCTCAGGGGACACTGCAGCACTGGCACCCAGCTCACCAGCACAGCCATGAGCCAGAGCTGCAGGGCAGGATTTTAAAGACCAAGCAAAGCGAGCACAAACCTGCTAACCAACTGTCCAGCAACACTGGGGTTGGCTTTGGGGAAATTATTCCTCTGCATTCAAGGCAACCAGCATCAGAAGCACATTAAAAGACCTTCTGCTGCCTACAGGGGTACGTAACACTTTTATGAAGCCCAGCAACACATAGTGGACTCTGGTAGGCAGCACAAGACTACATGAAGACAAATAGTTTTGAGGAACTCTGGAGAACTTGTGCAAAATAGCTACAATATTAGAGCAGCAACATACATTCCAACAGTCAGTAATCAAGAATGATAAATTTCAGTGTTACCCTAAAAAGTTACTATTAATGTAACAGCCAGCAGGAAAGCAGGCCGTTAAGTAAATTTAGCAATTTACTCATGATATAAAATGTATTTATGTGGGGTTTTTTTCTGAGAGATGAAACTTTGTCAGAAAAAGACAGTGAGAACACTCCGTAGAACTGCAATAAAGCATTAACCTGGTTTTCCTGTCACCTGGCAAAACTGCAGACCACAGTATCTCAGAGTGTGCTTTCTGCCTACTGTTCTCAGGGTCTCAACCCAAGGCTAATGAGGGTTACTGACAGGATCTAATAAATACCTCATAAAGATGTTTATGTTTGGATCAGAAGGATGGAAACGAAAAATTTATAGATGCTTTTTTTCTGCTTAACAAGTTATCATGACAACAGCAGTTAAAGCAATACAATCTTCAGTGAAGACAAAAAGAACTAAAATCCAAAGCCTAATATTTTTGCAGTTTAAAACTTGCGAATAATGTCAGTACAAAAGAAAGTATAGGAAAAGAAAACAAAAATGGAACATATTTGAGATACCATGTAAGCCAATACAAATTGTTACTTATGAATTCTAGACATGTTCTCAAGACAAACTTTACAAAAAGCAGAAAAACACTTTCACAAACATTTACTTCTCCACTGAAAAGAAAAACACTGAAGAATCTATTCCAATTAATGTTCTAACTAATTAAATGACAAAGGCCTGCTTTTCTGTTCTTTCAAATCCAGTTTAATAGCATTTATATGTTGTCAAGTCTCGCATCATCCATTTGATCTCTGGAAAGGCAGAGAGGCAGACAGAATGCAAAACAAACATTAACAAATACTACATGAATACAGAATGCCTAAAAGCATGCCATTCACACCAGCCAAGGACAATTAAATCATTCATAGATGTGAACTGTCCAAGGTAGGAAGAAAGAGAACTAATAAACACATTCCTGAAAAAAATCATAAAACACACCTAACCCCATTAGCAATTTTTTGTTGTTATTGTTAAACTAACAGCCAATTTCTGGTACCAGATAAAGAATCAGAAGTCAAGGTCTTTCCAAATAATTTTTTGTTATACCTGGGTAATTAGTTACCATACATTCAACTGCCATATTCCAATTCCTTTCAAGGCTGGCAGCTTTGAAATGCAAACCACAAGTCCCTTCTCCTCCTCTGTAAAGAGTTAGAAAAGCCAACGCCTAGTCAGCATAGAACTGCTGGAGAATGGAACATCAGCAAGAAAGGGAAAAGTCTATTAGTCAACATCACAAGCGGGTAAGAAACTTGGGCACCATTTTATGCAACTAAGTTCACCAGATTGCTCTGTAACTCTTCTCAGCTGTAAAAACAGAAGAGGCAAATATTTCACTCAGATGAGATCTATGTACCTGCTTTGGTAATGGGCACATTGGTGTGAATATTCACAGTTGTGTGAAGCCCTGTGACTTCTGTGAGCATCTTACTGTTACAAACCACCTAACTACTTCCAAGAGCATCTGTCCTCTTCCACTAAGTGATTAAAAAAGGTCTTCACCTATGGAAAATTACGTGGGCAAATTCCCATTCCACATCACCAGCAAATATCCAACATTTTTTACTGAAAGCCAGCAAGACATACAGAAACAGTCTGAGGGCAAAGGCTAAGACAGCAAAAAGCTAAGGGCTCCAATAATGAAGCAACAATTTAAGAGAGCTGCAGCAGCAGGGCAGAGCAGAGAGCTGGAGACAGCCATCAACACCACAGCAGGGTGGTGGGACAGGATGTCCATCCTCACCTCACCCAAACTCCCTGTCAGATTTATGCACATCACAGTGAAGGCAACCTTCAGCTAAGGTGCTTGTTAGTGTAATCCAGTAGCTAAGTTTTGTGTAGGTGCTAAGTGCTTCTGGCCTGAGCCAGTGTTAACTTTCTGCTGCTGCATCAGAGGTTATCATTTTACACCCTTGCAGGTAAATTCACAGCAGCTTAGAGCCCTGAAGCTTAACGAATTGACTAAATTAAGAAGAGCAGGGAACTTACTGGATCTTTATGTACTGGGAATATACGCTAACCACAAAAAATTGCCTATTTTCTTTTTCTAGGTTGGCCAGAAATTCTACCCTGATCACAAGAGAGCTTTCCATCAAAGCTCAAATTACCAGAGTTTCAATTATAAATTATCCTAGAAAATCACCTCAAAAACAAAAACCATTAAAAAAACCAAATATGTTGAGGAAAGGTGAAAAGCAAGTCTGATTCTTGTCATGAATCAGTGATGTCCAGTGGTAACTAGGAAAAGATGAGGCTTTCCTTCAGTGCAAAATAGATTTGAAGACTATTTCACTGCCTTTTGAAGACAGTAATTATGACTCTTTCAAAAAGGAAAACAATCCAAGCTTTTCCCCTTTCCAGCCACCGCAACCTCTACTAAAACAGCCACAAACAAAATAAATCAACAAAAACCAAACCATGCTTATTATTTACCTTTAATTAAATGCATGTCTAGTCAAAAACCAAAGTAAATAAAACACATTTCATTTTAGGTTTCCAGAAGTAAAAGACCCATCCTTTACCATGAAGGCCATTTTATCTCATTTCAGAAAGCTGTAGGTCTAATCAGTGAGAGAACACTGGGAGTTCTGCAGTCATTGCTGCAGAAAGTACAGAAAAAGAAATATATATGCACATATGTACATAAAGAGAGCAAACTCATATAAAAGCTGCACTGAAGCAATGAATCCTATCCCCTCATTTCATATGGAGGTGGGTAAATAATGGCACAACAGAGATTTCATTCATGCAGAGGTCTGGGGTATGCCGGGGAGTCTCAATGTGACAATTTGCTGCAGACGCCTGCTTAGAGGAGCCATTTATCAGTGTCACCCATGCGCATTACTACACACAGCTTCCTCAGCAGCGTGATTCCACACCAGCTTTCCACACAGCACACTCTAGCCCTTGGTATTTCAGGCACAGAAATAACCCTTATCTAGGCCTTAGCAGTGTGTGCTTATTGAAACAATTTGTATTACCCAGAGCACATGGGTTTGGAGTAGGAAAGCTACGAAATTTATTTCCTTTGCTGATAAAAAAGAACAGCAAATTAAGAGAAGTCACAACAGTTTCCCTCCTTCTCCCTCTCCTCTTTATAGCCCAGTTTAGCTCATTGCTTATAAACAGCTAACACAAGTATTCCCATCAGTAGTGCTGACTCCTGGAGGATACAGGCATCTTGGTTGTTTCATCTCTTGTTATACTTAAGTGGAATATTAAACAGGCAAGACAGTAGCAGACCAGGCTAGGAAGAACCAAGTAACTAGGACTGACAAAGAAGGATGGCAATTTAAAGCACTTCAGTCTGTAAAGTGCTTCATTTAGAGCCATCAGTGCCAGTGGATTCAGCCTTTATATGTACTCCCCACCTTCAGCTGTCCTCTCACACCTTAAGTCCATTCTATTCTGCTTCTAAAGCATTAACAAGTGCTGCTACTTAATAGCGTGCCTTAGAGGTGTCTAGTACAATAATACTACAGAATTAGTAAGCTTAACATTATAAGAATTCAAAACAATCTGGAAATCAAACATTTTCTCCCTTCACAGACAGGCACAGGGAAAGGAAAAGCGACATTGAATTGATTCCTATTACTGATGCACTAAAACATACATCATTTATTTGCTATGCTGGGTAAAACTGCTAGAGCAATGAACTGAATTCCTATTTCATACAAAATCTCAAATTGGCATTATAGAACATAGATGTCTTTGTGACTGGTAAAAAGAGAAACAAATCAATTAGATGTAAGAAAGAAAACCCAGACACATCTTTAGATCACAGGATACACCAGCACCTTAGCCTTTGGATAAAAAAATAAATTTCAGAATGAAAAATACTGAAGAACATTAAACCAAAGACAACTCTGAGTTAACGCTTTCTACTCTTCTAGCTGCTTGCTAGTTTCCTAATTTCTGTTTTAAGAAAGAGAGACAGACTAAGAGACAAATTTTAGGGATAGTTTTTTCAAGGAAAACAAAACACGACCTTCATATGCATAATTTCTGCAAGACTTTAAAGTGAGCTCAGGCTTTTACAGAACTGTGGTTTATTACCCATTTCTCCTTGCTTCCCTAGCATGCTGCCTCTCCCATGGAAGCACTGTTGCTTTTCTGCCTGGACCAACTTCATTCCCCACTTCATTTCTGTCCCCACACCTTGTATTCTTCCTCGCATAGTTACAGCTGCTCATGTCTTTTAGGACACCAAAATGTATTGGCCAATCTGCCTTCAGTGCCTACCCCACTCCTTTCAACTTCGAAAATTGTTAAAAATTATTGTGAAGCCAAACACTGAACAGTTCAGAAGTGGGGAGGGGAGGGGAAAAAAAGTGATCAAATACCTGTAACAATTAAGCTGTTGCCAAGAGCTTACAAGAAGCAGATCACAACCATTCATTTAAAATGAGAAAGCATTTCAGTGAGTTGCCTGCCCCATCTCATATTCCTCACCAAACAGCCTCTTTGCCAGAGCACTGAAATCCATGACTTTACAAAGATCAACTCTATAGAATTCTGCAGAGCCTTGTTTTTAAGGTGATGTAGAAGGCTCCCAAAAGCCAGTTTCTTCTCTTACTCACCGTAACTTCTTCCACCCACCTCTAAATCCAACCCAAAATCCAGAGATCTTCTGTCAAATCTGTTATTCAGAAATAGATTTGACTCACAAAAAAAAAAAAAAAAAAAAAAGCCAGTTTTATTAGGCATACTAGAAGTACAGCTCTGGATTTAGGCTTACCACCCATGCTGCAGAGAGCTGCTTACAAAGTCATCATTAATGGCCTTTCAGCTACCCATCATTTCCCCATGTTCAGTCTGCCCAGACAGCTAGCTATTCCTTTCTAACAAATACCATTTTAATTGCATCTCTCACTCTGTTAGCCTTCTCGACCTCCAGTAAAAGCCATCTATGGTCTAACAATCTCTTAAATCTGACACTCACACCGACCAGCACACTTGTATGCCTTCCTGTGAGGTTCACACATATGCAGGCTTACTGTCAAGAATCTCCATTAGAAATCTAACAGCAGATGAGATATCTGACAGCTTTAGGGCTAATGGGGAGAGAAAAGCAAGGAGGGAGTGCAAAGGGAGAGGTAAATACCAAAGAATATGTATGTGTATTGTAAGTGCCCCATCACCAAATACTTGATTGTGCCTTTTTGGTGCCAGAGCTTCTCCAGTCCCAACACCTCTCTGAGCAACAAATGCCAGCCACACAGCCTCAGCCACTGTTAACTCTTCCTGTGGGAATGCTGCTAGCAATCTCAGAATATTAACCCTGGGAATACTAACATGATTTAGAGGACTTGTTAAATTTTAATGATACCATTAAGAAAGAGGAAAACACACGAGTCACACTCTCACTTTGGTGCACTTGGCTGCTGGATAGGATATTAATGTATTTCTTTGCCCATCACTATTAAATGAGCAGTGAAACTAATAGAGAAATGAAGAGTAATGACTTCTATTCTCACTGTTCAGCGCCTGCTTAAAGCCAAGGCTGCCTTATTGCCCACTAGGCTTTCTGCTGGAGTCCATCAGGTGGATGGAATAAACGGGTAATTCTTTCAGCGTTTGGCACTTAACAGGTCAGAGGTTCATTTAGCCAAAAGGCACAGAAAAATAAAATTGTCCAACTGAAATAGTAGCATGTAATCATCCAGACAATCAGTTAGCAGGCAGAAGTCTGCTCTCCTGAGTAACTTCAGCATAATAAAGTCCGAATTTGGCTTTGGTAAGACGGGGGTTTGCCCAGGTGACTTACAGGAGGCAGGACAGGAACACGCTGAGGCCAGTTCTGCCCTGCTTTAAATAACGGGCTCCAAGCAACCACCTCCTTCAGCACTGCAGGACTCCCTTGTATCTTCAAGCACACCTCGATAAAAGGAATGGGCAAGTCCTACCAGAGCAGCACAAAGGCCCACAGAAACTGAGGGTTTGTATTCCTGAGTTCTTGCTCATCTTCAGTTGAGGATGGTAGAGAAAGAGGGAATGAAACATGCCCAACTTGGGGAAAACTAACTCCATCCTCAGGCAGTACTCCTCAGACAGTTCTGAACAAAGTTGAAACCCCCAAACCACTGTGAAATTTCACTTTTTCTGCAGGAAAAGAAAATATTTACTGTGGTAGATATCAAAGTCTCCTTTCATTTGCTTTTCCCCAAACATTCATGTGAGTAGAATTTTGTTCCAGTGAAAATCCGTGGAATAGAGAAGCTGTTGTGAATACCCAGGTGCAAGTAAATGATCATGTTGAAGTATATATGATTTAGGGAGCATAGGGAAATATAAGTTAGAGTAGAGGCTTGCTATTAATAGATCATAAGAAATCCACAGGTCAAAACACATTTGTAAGGAAACAAATACATATAAAGCAAGTTCCACTTGAAGGTAATTTGGAAGCCAAAACACAGACTGTATTCCCAACTTCAAATTTTCCTACAGAAAAGGAAGCTAGCTTTCCTAGAGCTAAATAGATGTTTGACATCAGTCATGTTGCACTGGATACAGACATACTACATTCAGCATACACAGTTCCTTTGATGCATACCACCAGCAAGAAATTTAAAGTGTTTTCCAGATGCACACTCAATATGGCTTGGAATAGTTTTTACTATAATAAAGTAATTTTTCAGAGACATTTGACGCTTTTTTCCTGAATCACCAAATCTGTTGAATAAGATCATTGACCAGACACTAACAAAAGAGATACCATGTGGCCTCTAAGTAAAGTTCTCCTATTTGGAGGGCAACAAAGTAAGAAGACTCAGCCCTTCTTTGTTTAATAGGAAGGTGTAACAACTTTAAACATGCAATACAAAAACTTTGTATTAACAAATGCTTTATCTAGAAGTGTCAGTTCCTTCTGAGAAAAGTCTTTTGTTTTCATGGTGAATTGCAAACCAAATCCAGTTTAATACCCCATTGGTTTCCTCAGTTCTCTTGAGCAGAATTTCCCTGGCAATTTATTATTTTTAAACCCATAAACACTGCAACCAAATAGAGTTTCAGACGAAAGCTGAGAAGAGGAAACCAGCCCAAAGTTTCTTCAGAATTAAGTCTTTTCTCTTTCCTCCCAGAAAATAGAAAATGTCTTATAACATATAAGAAATTCAAGATCAACCACATACTATATGATTTAATAACACAGACCAAACAGAAGATCCTAATGATAGTGTGCTGGTTTCAGCTGAGGTAGAGTTAAATTTTCTTCCCAGTGGCTGGTGTGGGGCTGTGTTTTGGACAGCATTTTGTGCTGAAGACTAGTGGAGTGATGGTGTTTGTCTTCCCAAGTCACTGTTAGGTGTGATGGGGCCCTGCTCACCTGGAGATGGCTGAACACCTCCCTGCCCACAGGAAGTGGTGAATTAATTCCTTGTTTTGCCTTGCTTGTGTGCATGGCTTTTGCTTCCCCTATTAAACTGTCTTTATCTCAGCCCAGGAGTTCTCATTTTTACCCTTCCCATTCTCTCCCTAATCCCACTGGGGTGGGAGAGAGCGAGTGACTGCCTGGGGTTAAACCATGACAGACAATAAACACAGTTGAACACAAAAATAATTTTTAAGAAGTATACCAATGCCAGAACAGTAAGTCATTTTTTAACAGCATTACTATGCTGTATTATTTTAAGTAAAATAAATTGAATTCTGACACCATAGCAATAAATTCAAGCTGCAATCGAACACACCAATTCCTTAAGACTGATTCTTTTGTATACCTGGTACCATATTTTCTTTTACTATCTCTTTTGTAAAGTAATTAAAAAGTAACCCCTGTATTCTGTACTCCAGTTAGAATGGAGGCTACAGTTGGATGCATTGTGCTGCTCTCATCAGTGGCTTTCTCAGAGATCACTGGCTCCTGGCATCTGCTGTTGTAACAGCACATCCAGTCACTCCCTGATCAAAAGGATCTGAGTTCGGAAAGAAGTATTATTGAAAGTGTCTGAACTTTCATTTTTATAAGAACTAAGGCAGGGAGCAATCACTGTGTGTTCACACAGGAGACCTGCAGTGATGCTAACTTATGACCCTCATATGGTGAGGACACAGGAAAGCCACATGGGAAGCCCACAAGGGGCCAGGACATCTCAGAGCTGCTCTGCCTGAGCAGCATATGCCTGCTGCTTTGAAGGCACACAAGTATTCCCTGGTTAGAGCCATATCATACACAGAGCTGTGGCCTAAATTAAATCCTACTGATTTTCCTGAAGTCCAAATGCCCGCACTAAGGTCAATTTCATGTAAGTCAATAAACTGACAAGGTTCAGATCCCGACTAAAGCAATAGTCATGTTATACAAGGGAAAAAATTTTCAGATTCTGGTATGACTTTCCGAGTGTTTCAGCCTTCATGACAAGTTCAAAACAGTTCAGTCAACTCTCTTCTGCTTTATGAAGTGTCTTGTGTTGGTCTGATTGTACTTAAAGAAACTTCAAACACTCTCTCATTAAAATATTACTAAGCTATACTGTAAAATTTTCTAAACAGGAGAGTGGAGGGAAAAGAAGCATTAGCATATTCATATCCTGGTTGTAGATGATACAAGATATTATAACTGTACTAAAAAGTCTGATCTGTACCAAGTCTGATTATATATTTCGAGTTTCAAAGCCAAAGACAAACAATTCTTGGCAGCTTCACTATGCTGATATTTATGAAAAAGAAAACAAAACAAAAACAAACCTGATTTAATGTAGGAAGATTGCATTAAAAGTAATTGGAAAAAAAATGGGCAACACAAGTCATTGGGTTCTTCTTAACTTTCTGCTCTTAGGATACTACTTTGTGTATTTAATTTGAATTAAGCAAGCTGCAATTTGTAACAAAACCCTGATAAACAATCTGCTTTTCTGCAATTGGGATACTTCTTGAATTTCAGCTTCAACAACAGATACTGCAGGCTAGGGGTTATTTATTCAGTGGCAGGAGGGGAAGGTGTATGCCTGTGTTCCTCCACTTTAACAACATCAATGCCTCTCAAGCCACAGATGACACTAGTAAGATTCAAGCCAGCAATTTAACTTAGAACATCTCTCATGCTTTTGACACACAGACCTCATGTCACAAAACACTGCAGTTCTGACTACATCATTATGTAGAGCATGACAGTCAAGTTTACTGTGGTGGCAGGCTGCAGGTTCAGTGCTTGGAAGCACCCCAATTACATGATGTCAAAGGCTACGTGCTGCTGACGTGGCAAAACCACCGTGTCTTTCAGCCCTGCAATGTTCTAATAATCTGCTGATGCCGGCATGACTCCCATTACATGCCCATGGCCCACACTGGTAATGTGGGACGTTTTTTCAAACACTGTCTGGGGAACTCATGGACAACCTTTGCTCCTTTTCCCCTTCCAAAATTATACACCAAAATCCTATGCTTATTATACAAGATTTATGTGGATGTTGCAACATTTACTTCTAACGAAACACAAGACTATCTGAAGATACAAGGTGATTTTGGATATATTTTTATGCAGCATTCATGCCATGCATAAAACACCTTGAAGACACTTCATCACCCAGCATGAAGAGGCCAGTTAAAGACTCAGCATTGACTCTGTATTTCTGTACATGTTTGCAGACGCACAGCCAATCTTTGTTAAAAAAAAAATAAAAAAATAAAAAAATAAAAAAATTCCTCCTCCCTAGAGATTTACTTCATTGATACTTCCCTCTTCGCCTTCAACAGCTCTGTCTGTGGTCTGAAAGTACTTTCTTTTCTGATAGGAAACATTATAGTTTCAATTCACAAAATATAACCATAGGCCGGTTTCTAATTTCCAATGCACTCAGTAATGACAAGCCTTTTTCATCCCATAGAGAAAGCTGCAGAGCTAATGGTTTTGACAGCTTCCTATAGAGCAGTCTTTACCACACAGCATCTTCACCCTTACCTCAAAGACATTTGCAAGCTCAAAAGAAATAGTTATATTATTTCACGTGTTGACACTGCGGATTGCAGCAGCAAGATTTCCAGCTGCTCCTAGGAAAGGGCTTACATTAATTCAGCAGCAGCAAAGGCATATCCGTTTGTCCCCTCTAGACCTCTGCAAGCAGCTGTAATTCCAGTGCAAGTGAAGTCGCTCAGTTTCCCAACTTGCCAGGAAGCACACAATTGTAAGAAGATTCTCAGATGAGTTATGCTAAATGTTTGGTATTGTGACCTGTGATGCAACACAAAAGAATGGTTGCTGTTGCCTAAACTTTAATGGAGTTAATCCTCCCAAATGCTGACAAATTACTGCCTCGGGCTATTTAAAATCACATTTCTAATGCAATAATCCTATCTGCATTACAATGAGTTGGGATGAAATGATTAGGTGCCTGAGATTTTTTTGCACAGTGAATTAAGTCACTATACAGACTGGCCGTGCTTGTTCACAAATTAAAGGTCTGGACGGGAATGAAATTCCATTATTCTGCCACTTGCTAAGCTTTGAGGAAGGGTTTATTACTGTCCTGTCTCTACTGGGAATGTTTCTAAAGTAGCTACCAGCTAACAGAAACCTATTTTTCATTACGTCAGCTTCAGGGCTTTCTTCATTATTAATAATTAGGAGTCAAGACTTTGACCACTAAATGCCCCTGAACAAGAAGACTAATTCAACAAACTGTAAGCAAAAAATCAGATAGTGCCAGTAAATTGGTGAAAAAAAAACAAAACAAAACCATACCCTGAATGTAAGTCCTTTCCTTCCCTCTAGTGCTCAGAGGGAAGGGACTGTGCTCAGAATTTACCCAATTCTTATACTCAGAAGCACAGAATTCTAGGTAAGGAAAAGTCCACAGAATAAACCACCTAACAACATCAGTGCTATACATCTCCACCATTTATAGTAGTATCCTTACTTCCTGACCCAATCACAATATGCCCAAGCAGCAATTCATGTCTACATATCCAAATTACCTTGGTGTAAAGGCTGTATTCAGGGTTTTTGGAATCCTGTACCAACAAATTTATAACCATCAGCTTGTGAGCATTCTCATTAGTATTCCATTGATTATTTACACACAATATAATTTGTACACATCAATATAGCAACTCTTCAATTGTTGGATGCCTGTGAGGTTAGTGTTCATTGAAGACAGGTAATATCACAGGTTTGAATTCGAAGCAAACAGATTTCACACAAGTTTTGATAAATAAGGAGTATGATGCCGTAAATTTCTATGCTAGAACTTTGTCTCAAATTACCAATACAGATTTTTGTTTTTTATGCTAAGCTTTTTCTTAGGCTATATTTTTAGAAGGGCATCAGACAACCTTTATCATCATGCAACATAAACCCCAACAGGTACCAAAAGCTCCAAGATGCCCTCAGCCACAAACTGCAGTGTGCAACTATATCAACCACCTGTGCTAGTCAATTCCCACAGGCCTGCTTTGCTTGGGGGTTACAATAAGATTCAATTCACATAAAATATAACCCCTTCTATGCATGTAATTGCTGAACATCATTAAGTCACATCTGTACCACAAGAGGAGGAAAAAGAAACAATAAGCTTTTACTACTATTCTTTTTGCTATTGGCAGGGAACTTGGCATTTTAAATAGCTAAAATAAATTAATGTAACTATAATTATATATTCTTCACCTTTGTGCCTCACAAAAAAAAAAAAGACACCACGAAGTTTCCATCCTGTTGATGTATTAGGAGAGAATGTTTCTATTTAAAATGGAAATCTAAACACCTCAGCACTAACAATGACCTAGCCAGAAGCAGTTTGCTCTAGCTTAAGTGTGGCTTTTTCTCAATCAAATGGAAAGCTTCAGTACATTGCTTCATACATAAAGCCTGGTCTGTTTATGGAGCGATTAAGTATACTATTACACTTGACAGATATATACAAACCTTTACATGATTGCACACTGTCAAAAACATCATTGTAGGTTCTCATTTGGATAGGTTACTGCCGCTTCCAATATCTGCTACTAGATACACATTAAAACATAGATACTCTCATATTCTATTTGTTCTGCAGATCATGAGCCTTTCTAAATACAGCATAAATGGAAAACAGGTGCCACAGATTGTACTTATAATACCCTAGAAAATTCTAGGCTGTCTTCAACAGAAGACAGCAACAATAGAAAATACATATCAGACTTGGTTGACTAAAAGATGACAGACAGATTTTTAGATGCTTCATTTAATAGTTCTAATAAAGGAGTGTTGCCAATTAGCTGTCCTATGGGCACCAGAGTCTTGAACTGTAAGATGCTTTGCAAGTTCTGAGGGCATCATGAGGAATATGATCTGCTCCTTCTTCCACCCGACTCAGTGGCAAGATCCATTCCACACTCAAAAATCCCCTATTCCCATAGCAGCAATCAAGAGCAGACCTCACAGGACTCTGAAAAAATGCCAGCTACATTAACGCAGTGTGGTTAGACTTCAGTCTCAATCCAAACCAAAGCCAGTTGTCCCCAGACACAAACAGGTTTCCACATTTTTGAGAAACTCTGCACATCTCACCCTCAGAGGGAACTCCCAGAGTGTTGCTATGGCACACACAGAGGCAGCTCACAGGCCTGACTGAACTAGCAGAGCCCATGCCGACACCTTGCTTTCCTCAAAGCAGACACTGATAAGGTTGCCCCATTACCCAGAAAAAACAAACTTGTAAGACCACCACAGAATACCCAATCCTAAGAAGTCAGCAGCACCAGCCATGATGGTTGCATCCCACATCATGCAGCCCAGAGCCTCACTCTGCTGGGCAGTACCTGCTGAAGGCAAAAATCACAAGCCCAGAGAGTTCTTAACAGTCACAAGCCAGAAAGGATGAGAGAAAAAGATGCTTCTGCAAACAGTCCCAGCCAGCAGCACCCACCACAGAAAGGGGTTGTGTGCCAAAGGCTGAAGTACCTCAACAAGACTGAGCCTGCAAGTGCTATTAAGCACAGCAAATAGGGCAGAGGATCACCCATGCCCATGAAGGCCACCTCATTTGTGCCTCCTCCCTTGCTCCTGAATGCACAGATTGGACGGCATTTCTGTCAGGGGCACTCCTACAGAACTGGAAGGTTTGGAAAGGAGGTGTAAGAAGGAAAAAAGAGCCTAGGTAAGGAGGCTAAAAGGCTACTGATACAAATAAAGACTGGCCTGTGCAACACCATCAGCTAAACTAAGTGAACAGGAGAGCAAATAGCAGCAGAAACACAAGGGTAACCTCTCAGGAAGGCTAAGGATGGGCAACGTCAATCACTACTGCAGCAAGGGAACCCTGTGCAAACATTTACATGACTAAAATCAGTCAATTTCTATGTAATACTGTGCCTTGATGTTGGTTTTATCCTCCTCTCCACTTCTAATCTCAGTTACTCTAATGGTTCCCATATCTGTATCAGTAATTTCCCACCTATACTCACAGCTGGTAATCACTGTCAAATATCACACAGCCTGAAATTTGACAAGATTTTCGTACAGGGCCACTTTAAAATGAAATCAGCCATGTATTAATGGTTAAATTTACTATTAATTTTGGTGGATCCACCTTTCCCTGTTCATGAATAATTCATTTAAATCAGCTCTTGAGACAAGGTAACAACCAGCCCTTAAGTCTTTTGTTCATGAGAGCACCAACTCCCTCTCAAAGAGGGATAAATAAATCATGGAGAGTACAACACAACAGCAATACCAGGGACCCTTTCTCAGCAGTCAGCTCTTTTCCATGATACCTCTTTATTGTAATCACTAATGAAAACTCTTTGAAGTGGAAGAGTAAATATTATCATTTGATAGTACCTGGACCCAACAAGGCAAACAAAATTGCATTGTACTACATTCCAGGAGCTGTAGACCCATTCACAATACAACACTCACAGGGTTGCTATGGAGGAACCCAATGCTGACTATTTTAGCAGCATGAGGTCAGCCAAGGGCTGTTGGTCACTTGTTTAGGGCTGTTAGCCTTAATCTTATATGCACAACAAACAGGGAAAAAAACCCCAAAAAGCCAAACAAAACAATACCAAGGAATTGCAGAGTATGCCTCTGGAGGTACCAAATACCCCAAGAGAGGCAGAAAGCAGCTTTCCAACTGTATTCAGGATGAGTCAGCTCTTAAAACATTAAATGCTTGCAAATGTCAGAAATGCTTACATCCTCTTTCAGCACAGGTTTATTCAACCCAACGTTCAGAGTCCAGCAGCTTCAAGTATTTTCAAGTCTTACTGGGAATTAAAAAGAATCTGGCACTTCTCTATAAGAGAAGCATCACCAAGTTATCCTTGTGCTAAAGACCCCTGGGAGAAGTGGGTTCAATGCCATGGTCTGCCATGGTCTTTGGGCTCACACAGCATTTCAATGCCTCAGGTGAACCCAGAGCTACAGGAGGGTTTCTCCCTCAATGGAAGTAGAAACCTCTGGCATCAGACCATACATACACACCTCACTACTAAGTTGGCTGCCAAGTCTAAGGATGATTTGTAAATCCATGCTGTAGGAATCAAAGACAGCAAAAGGGCAAAGGGACCAATGAATCCGATGTAATATTCCCACCCTTACTTATAACCCCCTCCCCCCACTAAGGGGGAAAAAGAAAAAACCCACCAGCGCTCAGGAAGCAGCACAGAACCACCATCAATACAATGAAAGAGGGAGGAAAGAAGCGCGCTGGCAGGACTGTCACAGACGCCCCGGAAGCCAGGCAGCCCTCCGGAGACATGAAGCAGGAGGAGGGGATGGAAAAAGGCAACAAGACCAAGAAGAGGGAGAACACCAATAAACCCCAAAGCGCTGGGCGGTGACAGCGGCAGAGGGGAGCCCCGGGGGCCGCTCCTGGCACAGGGAACCCCCCGCCTCCCCCGGCCCCGCTCTCACCTTGCTGCTGACGGGCCCGGGGATGAGCAGTTTCAGCGCCTGCCTCTTCAGCTCCGCCAGGCGGGCGTTGCAGTGCTCGCACCAGACGCCGCGGTCCGAGCCCGGCGAGGAGGTGCCGGAGCCGGGGGACGGGGTGCCGGAGGAGCCCAGGGCAGAGCCCGCTCCCTCCGGCGCAGGGCGGCCGCCCGCCCGGGACTCCTCGTACGCCTTGCGGTACCAGCTCTCGGCGGAGAACGGGGCGGCGGGCCTGGTGGGGGAGCAGGGCTCCGTCACCTGCAGCGAGAGAAGGAGCAGCGGGTCAGGCAGGGAGGCCCCGGCAAGTTTCGCTCGGACGCTCCGCGCCCGCGGTGCCCCCAGCGCCGCGCCCCGACAACTTACCCCGTATTTTCTGCTCCGCGCCGTCACCGCGATCCTCTCCTTATTCCCAGCCACTGAATTCATGGTGGCTGCGCAGGGTGGCGGGAGGATTCCCTACAGGTTTCCCAGTCCGCATCCGAAGGGAAGAGCTGGTCCCGGGAAGTCCTCGCTCCCTCCGCCGCCTCCGACGGGATCGCCCAGCCCCAAAACGCCCGTCAGTTCTCGGGAAAACGCTTGGGCATGGGGTTCTCTCCCGCTCGGCTTTTCTTCATTGTCTCCCCTCTCATTCCCTTACAACCCTCGTTGTTTTCACAGAAACGGCAACATCCAAATGGGGAGCGGTTCCCCCGCTGGGCAGCACAGCTCTCATCCGCGAGTGAGGTGAAGCATCCAAGGGAAGGCGAAACGAGGAGCGGGAGCCGCGCTCTCCCCAAGCTGAGGCGCTTTCTCCCTCCGCTCCAGCGGCAACTTGTTCCCTTCACCGAGGTTTGTAACTGAGTTAGAAGAAATCCTCCAAAAATATCGGGATCCAGGCTCTGGGAGGAGCCTCCGCGCCCCTCGCAGCCAATATCCTCCTGCCCATTTGTGCCTGACAGTTTTGCAGGGAGGGAAGGGAAGGGAAGAGCCGGGCTGCGGAGCCCCTGCGCTCCCCGCTCAGCCGAGGAGCTGCAGGGCTGGGACTGCCAGAGTCTGAGCGATGCCTCGGCTGCCGGGAGGGTCCATTTTATTTTGCAGTATTTCTTGATTGACGTCTGTGGTTTCCCCCCCCACCCCGTTCTTGGAAAGGGCGGGTGGGTGCGAGGAGGGGGGAGAACCTTGTTGCTTCCACGTTAGTTGCCTCTATTCAGGCTTTAATGAACATGATTTCACAAGTGTCCCCAATCCTCCCTAAATAACTAGGAAAGAAAAGCAAGCTGTATTTATGACGGTCACTGGCATCTCTTTTCTGTGTTGTAATTTTACTTGTATTAATTTAACTTGCATAATAAATTGATCTCTTAACAATGAAATTCTACAGACTTGTGTCCCTGTTAATCTTTCCTTTCTAATTACGATTTCCATTTGGTGATCATGTGTATCTGTTACATATCCTTTTTTTATTTCAAATCCTGTAGATTGAAAATTCATCTCTAATAAATCTTCCCCCTGGAAACGAGTTGGTAATTTTCTCAGAAATGGAGGCAATAAAGAGCTAAATGCCAGATCCCCTGATAGGATCATAACATGGAGAGCAGAACACACAGGGGACTTGCATCCACCTTTCACTCCTATTGTTACTTCCATATAAATGCAGCATGCCTGGTGTACCTGGCCCACAACAGCCGTGAGGAAACAAATCCAGCCTGCTGAATCGCTGAGCAAGGAATCTCCCAGGCTTGTGTGTCTTTACAGATACTCTACCAGCAGTAAAGATGTGTAAAAATGCTCTGCCGTGTTTTAACTTCACTCTGTTGTCACTCTGAGAGAGGAACATCCGTTCCTAATGTGGTTAGGAAGGGTTTAATCTAAGGCTAACACGAGTGGTGCCATCCAAGGCAGCCAGGCTGCATCGGTCGTGCCTTGTGCATTTACATAGTGACCCCCAAAAGATGAACAAACGGGCAAACAAAGGAGGTGCACCCCGGCTGCTGTTGCGTGTGAATGGGTTTCACATCCATCCGCATGCGGAGATGCCGTGGTTCGTTCCGTAGGCGGACGTGAGAGGGATGACAAGGTGAGGCAGGGAAATGCGAGCCCAGAGCTGTGCAGAGCTGTACGGAGCTGTGCAGAGCTGTGCAGGGCTGTACAGAGCTGTGCAGAGCCGTGCGGAGCTGTACAGAGCCGTACAGAGCTGTACAGGGCTGTGCAGAGCTGTGCAGAGCTGTGCAGAGCTGTGCAGAGCCGTGCAGAGCTGTGCAGGGCTGTGCAGAGCTGTACAGAGCCGTGCAGAGCTGTACAGGGCTGTGCAGAGCTGTACAGGGCTGTGCAGAGCTGTACAGAGCCGTGCAGAGCTGTACAGGGCTGTGCAGAGCTGTACAGAGCCGTGCAGAGCTGTGCAGGGCTGTACAGAGCCGTACAGAGCCGTGCAGAGCCGTGCAGAGCTGTGCAGAGCTGTACAGAGCCGTACAGAGCCGTGCAGAGCCGTGCAGAGCTGTGCCGCCTCCCCTGGCCCGCGGGCCCGGCCGGGGCCGCTCACCCTGCGGAGTGGAGCTGCTCCTTCTCTGGGCTCAGTGCTGGTGCCGAGCTGGGGCATTTCCTTTGTTTTTCGGCCAGACCTTGACTTCCCCAACTG
>VWZU01017141.1:876389-899809 GCA_013397095.1 Sterrhoptilus dennistouni | reverse complement strand
CGGGAGCGCGGCCGCACCGGGACCGGGACCGGGACCGGGACGGGAGAGGGGCTGCCCCTGCTCCGGGAAAACCCGGCCTGGGAATCCTCGGGGAGCCCCCCCGGCCTGCGGATCCTCTCCCCAGGCAGAACTCCTCCCAGCACTCTCAGAGCCCGGCTGGATGAAGGTCCAGCATGGTCCCAAACGAGATGGGTTCACACTCACGGCTCCAGTAGGGTTCCTGCCCAGCAGCGCGGGTGGAGAGGTGCTGGAGCAGATGGAATAGCCCAGCAGGACAAAAACTGATGCCTTCCACATGGCAGGATCTTGAGGAGGATGGCTTTCTCGGTCCTTAGCTCATGGCTGGGTTTGTTTGAGGTGGAGAAGTAAGGTGAGAAGGCAGAACCCCTCCAGCCAAGAAATGAGGAGCCCGGGACATGGTAAAATTGAGCTCGGAGCCTGAAGAGTCTCAGTAGCAAATTTGCATTTCCTGATGTCTCATGTTTGCGGGAAATGTTGAGAAAGTGTGTTTGGAGAGCGCCTCTCACAGCTCGCAGGTTTGCAGCTTTGTTGGTCTATAGCTCTCTAGCAGTTGCATCAGCTCTCCTTCCTGACAGGTGTAAGTAGTCACTGGCATTTTGGTTTTCAAGGAAGACTTTATTGAATTGTGAAAAATTTTGGAAGCTGAGAGATATTCCAAATTTTCTAGTTTGAGGTATTGTGCTGCTAAAATCTTTCCCATTCTTGTTATTTCATGCTGGACCAAGTATGGGACACAATAGGATCACTCCAGCAAGAAGCTCTGATAAGAACCCTTTCTCTAAGTTAACAATTTTCCCTCTGAGAAACATTGAGGTATGGTTTCTCCCTCTCTTTAGGCTCTCTAATGTGGAAGTTGTTTGGTTTCCTCTTACAAAAACCTTACACTCCATGTGTCACTAATGAAAGATGATTAGCAGAATCACCAACATGCCAATGGCAGGCAGCTCCACAGCTCTCAAGTTTACACTTATTTCTTCTGTCATTGCAGCTGATAGTCATGGGAATCTGCCTTAACCTTAGTCCTGGTAAATAATTTATGCAGTTCATTTAGCAGTTCAGAAGTTACACTGACTGTTTTTCTTAATTTGAGACAAAGCTGAAAAAATGGGCTGTTCTGACATTTATGAGTAAGCAGGCAAGAGCCAAAAGCCCCTGAATGCAAGTCTGAGTGTCAGAGGTTCAAGCTAACGCTGGTCTCAAAGCATTGTGGCTGGATTTTGATCTCAATCTAGGTATGACACATCTGTGGACTGTTATGACCTGCCTTTTAGCAAGTATAAACCCCTCCAGTTTCTCCATCATACTGCAGCGTGTTTGCCGTGGTGTACTATTTCTCTACTGTCTTCAGTGGATTTCTTCTGAGTATTTCTCAGTGTGAGTGCAATTAAATCTGACCTAGAAGTTCAGCTTCATCACTCAAATCTGAGATGCTGGCACAAGCCCAGTTCTATCCACAAACAGCAGTTTATAAGAGCTGGGAATGTTGGCTGCATCAAAGAAGTGCTTTGAGGTATTCACATTTTTAATAAATTTCAGGATAAAAAAGGTGACAGCAACTGTAACTTGAAGAGTCATCGCTGCCTGCACAGAGGCTTTGTTTCCAGGTTTGGTGCTAATAAGTCTCAGTATCAGGTCTTACTTACAATTTTAAAAAGCTTCCTAGGGGAGATTTGAAATGCATGACAGCTCCGATACTTGCTTAAAGCTGCATATTAATGAGCTGGAGTCCACTGGGGGACAGTGAGGAAATTGAAGGCATTTGTTGTAATACTGACAAAGAATTAATTGTAAAGATAGAAACAGCTAATTATTAAGAGCTACAAATAAAATCACCAGAACTTTCTCAGTTTGACATATTTCATCTCTAAAACCATTTTAGTACTTGCTCTCTTCCCCTTGCCAAACTACAGGACCTTCTCAGTAAAAAAGCTCTGGTACATCAAACACATTAAGTCCCTTTATCCTTTTGTATAGCCCCATATAAGCACACATATCCACAGTCTGAGTATTCTGCCAAGTTTATGAATACATACAGTACAAGAGGAAATTGGCTGTATGGCCCAAATTTATTCTTCTGGTGCTGTAGGTAAGGTTCCTTCCATAGTATCTGGGATATACTATGTTTCTGTAGGGTGTTTTCCTACTCGCTCTTGACAATTGTTGAGCATGATGTCATGGAGAATGAAGGCTGGGCATTTCCTCTGTATGAGCTGTCTGCTAGGATGTTTGCTATGCCACAATTTCTAAATCAGTCCCAAGATTTGCCTTGTTCTGTCAGGGTAAAAGTAGACTGACACTGGAAAATAAGTACTTCCCAGTCACTGCTGCAATCCCTAGTTCCAGGTGGTGTAGTGTAGACAGGGAACTCTCCAGGTTATCCTTATTACACCTTCTGCTTCCTGCTGTTACCAGCAGACCCAAATCAGTCCACTTTGAGTATACCTTTTCCTACAGCAAACAAGAGCAGGGTCTTCCTGTCCTCCTGACAGAGCTACGTCTCCCTGTTTGCTTGGTGTAGTCCTTTTGCCTCAGGGCCATTGCACAGATGTTAGCCTGTACTCTCCTTGCTCCACTGAGACTCTCCTTGAATATCTCCATAAAATAAAAGGAAGCCACTTGTGTTCAGATTTGACAAAAAGTCTCATTCTGTTGCAAACTAGTTGTCTTTAAAACTCACCTGTGCTCGATACCAGAAGCAATCTATTTTCCACAAAGGACTGTCAATTTGGATTCACTTTGAATGGATTTCTTTTTCTATATTTCAAATGTAAAATATTCCATAGATTTTTTAGAAACTGCTGCCATAGTTTCTGCCACACAGCTCTGCCTTCTTCCATAAATCTTTATGTTCTCAGTAAAAATCAATGTCTGCTTATTAATAAAATATTGATGTAGTTTTTGTAAGTAATAAAGGATACAGTGTCACGCACATACATATACTCATGGAGCAGGGTTGCATGGAGGAGTTTGCAATCATTTTATGCAGTGGGATGCATTGCAATGACAGGCATGCAGACAATTTTGGTTAAGTTCATAAATTCAAATACTGAAATTTGACAGAATCCCATTTTCTGTTTCTCAGGCACCATAAGCATCCATTGCAACTCCAGAACTAAAGACAAGCCTGAAAATTTTGGAGTACCTATAAATCCCAAAGCACCAAGTCCTAGCAATGCAGATATTACATAGAACAGCAACAGTGCAAAAAATCATTGGAGTAACAACAGCCAGTCAGAGGCTCTAACAAAGAAAGATACAGGCTGCTTCTTGTCTAGAAACCTTGCTTGCCTCCGTGGGCCTCCTGAATTGCCAGGAATTGGCTCTGGAACACTGCTAGCAATTTTCCCTGAGCACAGAGACATGGCTGAAAATATTAGAGGACAAAAGACTTCTTTAAAATGTTCTTCAAAGAACCTTCTAGCTACCACAGAGAAACGTGTCTTCCAAAAGAATTATTCTCAGTAAACAGAATATTTTGCAGGGCAGAAAAGGGGAGAAGGTTGTATTAATGGTATTAGCAGACAATTGCATTAATAGAAGGAATATAGGCTAGCATGTGCCAAAGTGAGAAAGCAGGCAAAGGAGGGTAACAAGTGCCAAATCAGTGTGTGCCTACTTTGCCCTAGGAGCCAGGGACACAGTGAAGATGGTGGGGAAGGGGTAAGTGGCCACACCACAGCCAAGTGAACAAGCAGCCCTGAAAAACAAGCAGCAAAGCATTTATGTCATCACATTTTTATGCTGCATCCATTTTTGTTGCAGGAGTAATTTATAGCAGTGCAGATCAGCAACAGAGCTGACATCACAGGCGCTAGTCTATCATAGTCTTGAATGTGTAAATGCCTTAAATGAAAGATGATATAGAAGGCAGCAGGCATTTGTTTTGTGAGCCTCTCAGCTCATGTGAGGTGAACTAATTCAACTCAGTGCTCAAGCAACAGAGAATTACATTCACGATAAGCTGCATCAGAGGTCTCACTACAGTATGTTCCTGAGATTTTTATAACAGTAGGCACTCCAGATCTCAGAGCATCTGTTTCATCTGAAACTCTTTCTTGGTTCCTCTTCAAACATTTCATACAGTCCTTTTATCCCCAGTTTAGGGTTAAAAGTGAAACCTAGAGCATGCAGATTTCCAAAAATGTTATTGTTCCATTTTTCTCTTTGCTGTAGATCATTCCACACTGAGCAGAGAGCTGATGACTGGCTTATCTGCCTGCCATTTCCCACAAACCTCTTTCTTACCTGCCTCTAGTTGGCATTGAAAGACACAATTTGGTCCCTGTATCCCTCTCTTCATCAGCTTGGTTGCAGCTTGGGTGGCAGAGCCATGGCTAGACCTCACATATCCTGTGGATGCAGATCAGTGGCCAGGAAAGGTACAGAGCCGCTCTCTTTGCCCTTCTCTGTCTACTGCAATGAGTTTTTCTCCAGTGTACTTTGCTCTCCTGCTCTGACTTCATGAGTAACCCAGAGAGGAAGTCCAGAAGGATTCATGATTGGACCCAGATGACTTGAGTTTCTGTGTCTGCCCATCAAGAGGTGTTCAGACTTGGCAGCACAGCTCTGGGGAGCAGGGGATGAGTAAGGTATGCCTGTTCATCAGAGGGTCGCCTTGAAGTCAGTGCTCCAGGTGAACATAGTTTGCTGTGTAGAGGAACTTCTTTCATGTTTAAACAAAAGAGATGATTTGTCATTGAGTGCAAACATCAGTGTCGGGAGCTGATTCCAACAGCCTGTCTGTGTGCCCAGACAGGCTGGGGTAAAGTATTCCTGCCCAGATTCAGGGCAGGAATACTCACAGCTTTATGGAAGTCTCTGTCTGTGGCCTCAAGCTGTGCTCCCTAAAAGCAACACGAGCATGGTGCAGCTGTGCTCAGCAGCATGTCCCAACCCTCTGCATTTTGATGTGGCTCTTTTCTGATCCATAACTATTCTGTCAGACACCATGACAGAGGGAAAACAATCCCATGTCTAGGCAGCTAGCAAGACAAACACAGCTTCAGAGATGGACTGGCAGAAACTGATGGGCATTTCTTCCTACTGCTGGAAAGCTTTGGCAGAGTGGAATGCATTACCCCATGTTACCAAATTCAGAAGAACTAAGTCTTCTCTTCTTTAGATAGAGCTTGTCTGCTCATGAAAGTTTCACCAGTTTAACATAAATAGAAGTTCAAATTCCCTTAATGAAATCAGCATGACCTGCTTGATAGTTATTTGTTTGAATTTAAATCTCCTTCTACTCGCTACACCCATTTAGTTTGTACTCATGTGAGCAGGTGCAAGTTGAGCTGGAGAGCACCAGCTTTATGTTTAGACATAAAGCTGCATCAGTTTCAAAAATCCAATTTAATCTAACAGTCTGTCGTGGTTTAACCCCAGCCAACAATCCACCACCCCATAGCCACTCACTCATTCCCCCCCGCTAAGTAGGATGGGAAAGTGAACTGGAAAGGTAAAAGTGAGAAAACTCACGGGTCAAGAACAGTTTAACAATTAAAATAAAATATTGAAATTGAAATAAAAAGAAACAATAATACAAAATAGTAATGAAAAGGAAAATAACAAACCACAAAAGCTCTTAGTCTGCCTGCACAGCTCCTCACTGCCTTTTTCCCAGGCCCATCAGGATGTCTCTTTATGCACAGACAAGGCTCAAAAGTGTTTACATCACCTACATTTTGATTTGGTTGTTTAGTCTTGTCCATATTAAAGAAATGTTCACCGATGCAATTAGCTTTATTGAGCATTTTAACCACTGCTAGACTCACCTCTGTATTCACTGCATGATGCTTGATCTGCAATAACGCAACAACATCAATGCATTTGTTACAAATGTCCTAGCACAGGCTGGGTGACAGCCTGGAAATGGCTGGTGCTGTAGGAGACTTATAATGACGTTTTGTGACCAAGGAGTTCTGGGAAACAGTCAGGTATATGATAGAAAAATGTGGTGGGCTACAGTGACAGCTGAGGCTAGTCCTATTTGAAAGTATGAACCATTATGCTGGGATGAAAATCACTAAGTGAGGGCACTTGTTGATAATCTTGATGTTTACTGAGAAGCCTAGAATGCCAGTATGTTCACATAGTTCCTTCTCTAATGAAACTACAAACTGAAGCATGCCTTTGGTCCAAAAGAGCTGGAATCTGTGCCCTGGAACTGGCAAATCTCTGTGTTTGTGAATGTGTTCAGGAGCCATTCCATACTGCTGAGAGAAGCCAGGGCTTCGTTGTTCACTAATGGGAACAGAGTGCAGCAGAGGAGGCAGCCTGAGGACAGGGACTGGTGATTGTGTGTTATCTGTGTTCCTGTTGGCAGTGGGAGGCTGGTGTTTGCTCCCATGTTATTTACATTTTAGTCTGTGCAAGGATCATCTTTTTTCTAGGTGGAAGAGATACTGCAAGCCTGGGACATGTGCTCTTCTACGTCTACATACAAGTAAATAAATGAACGAGTACCATTGAGTGGAAGATCTCATGAGAAATGGAGTGTTTCTGTAGCATGCTAAGCCAACTTAAAACAGAAAAAGAAATGTACCAATTCTGATTTTTTTCCAAGGAATAGCTGCACTCTGCCTCAGGATAGTGATGACAGCTGATGTAAGGATCACCTGCTAGAGAGGAGTTTGTATCATTCAGAGAATCTTCATTTTATTTGGGCTTCAAGCTGATGTATTTATCTCAGAGAAAACATTTTTGTTGCTAAAAAGTAGAGAAAGCTCCAGAGGGACCAGTAAGAGTATTGTCAAGATTTCTGAAATAGAAATTCTCCTATTAGATGCCACACAGCACTTGGAGAACCTGTGTGGAGATGGAGCCTGTCCTGTCAGTCACCCTCAATTTCACTTGTAAAGGTTGATGTCTCATGAAGGTGGTTCTCAGACTTACCTGGAAAGCAAACATATTTTTCTAAGAAGTACAGATGACTGACTTACCTTTTTTTCTGCACGTCAGGCTTGTTCAGTTGCTCACATTCTTCCATGTGCTTGACAGGAATAAATTTTCAGGGCCTTCAGAAGGAAGGCTAGAATCTTCTAAGGAAGGTGTTTTAGAAAGGTGCTCAGATGCTAACTTATCAGTGGGGGTCCACATGAGTTGAAGAATCTTTGTTGCATGAGTCTTTGAGAAACTAGGCAGAAAAAAATTGCTGCCTATAATTCAAATCCATCTGGAAAAAGA
Organism: Sterrhoptilus dennistouni; assembly: GCA_013397095.1. Lineage (NCBI taxonomy): Eukaryota > Metazoa > Chordata > Aves > Passeriformes > Zosteropidae > Sterrhoptilus > Sterrhoptilus dennistouni. The sequence continues at coordinate 892,606 of VWZU01017141.1, read as the reverse complement.
ATGGGGAGCCAGGACCATATGGAAGCTTCAGGATTAGTAATTGCCATGCAAATAGCAATAAAATGAAGGCTACAATCTTGTATGCTTCTTCAGGGGAAGGTCCTGACAACATTCACAAGTCTGGCAAAGGGTGAGCGACTGGGTGGGCGTTGGTTTTTGGGTGACTCTGTGTTAACCATTTTCTGTGTTTAAAGAAAAGCATGCATGTCTCCTCCTAAGCTGAACTGTTTACTACAAATGCTGCCTACCTGCCTCAACACTTCCTGCTCTTTTTGTTTACAGCATACTGGTGAAATAAAGCTGGGTTCATAAAGCATTAGAGTTGTATTCAGACTTACTAAGGAGATATTAAAACGTTAAGAAGTGAAGCAAAAAATCATTATAGACCCTTACTTTACACATCTCGTAAGTGTTAACAGTAATGGTCCTCAGTCTTGAATAATGGTCAACTCAAATTCCCTTGAGCAAACAGGCCAAGGAGGTGTTTTTTAGTGAATTACATAAATGAAGTTAGTTTGCTAACTAAACCAAACATCCTGCATATTCATGACTGCTTTTCAAGATTTAGCCACACGGGATACTGATAACAGCAATCCTTAAAACTCAAAAACCTTACAATAAATTAGGATAATTTCCATACATCACAACCACAAGACCTCTTTTTTTCACGGAGCACAAGACTAGTCCTAAAATTCTTCTGCATGCCTTCTTCAAGCAGGTAAGAAGTTCCTTAAACATAAACGGGGTCTTCATTCTCTTATTCAGAATACCTGCCACATGGCTGGTGCCAGGATAGGGCATCTTAATGAGACTTGTTTGCTGGTGCACTTCGATATTACATCTGTTGTAAGGAAGGTCCCAGGCTACCTCTCTGGCTTCTGGCTCAATTCCTCTTCACTGGCTTGAAGATGTCAGTAAGAGGAATAAATATGAAGAATTTGTCTTAACAAACTCTGCTTACAAGGAAACAGCTTCCTGTAACCCATGGACCAGATTGGCCACGCAGGAAAGTGGATCATGGAGCCCAAATGAATGAGTAATTGAAAGACTATTCTGCAAAAATGGAAACTATTTATAATCTGTGAATGTAGCAGTGTGTGGCTGATCTACGAAGTCCTGTAAGTAGCAGGTATCCAAAGTATGCAGTTGACACCATCAGAATCCCTGTGGAATGAGGCATTCTCTCCAGGAGGAGGAAGATGGCAGTCAAAGTATGCTCTTGCATATGAACTTTTGACCCATCCAAGTACTGCTGAAGAAGGCACAGCTCACTACCCAGACTTCCAGTGTAGGAAATAATTATATTCTTTGGATGCATCAATGTGAGGACAGGTAGAAGATGAGATAGCAGTTTCGCACTGTTGGCTCCCTAGGGGCATGTGTCTGGCACATTCCAAGAATCAAGATAGGGAAAAAGAACTCAGAGGAAATACTATAGGTTGCAGGTCTTAGAGCAATGAGAGATGTACACAATACTATGAAATTGGGTATTTTAACCTTGTTTCCCTGGTTTGCCTTCAGTAAACTGCTTGAGCAAGGCACAGACTTTACAACAACCCATTAGATTAGGGTCCAAGCTAAGACCTTGCGGCTCCTGCAGTTTGCACTTTTCACATTGATGTTGGTTAGACATACAACAACTAAAATAGTATAGGTACTTGTCCTCTATTCCAAAATATACAGGTCTCTTTAGCAACAGCCCTAGTCTGCATTCAACAGTACAGGTATTAATGGGCCAGAAAGTACTTAATTGTACAAACCAGATTCAGCACACATAGCTCAGTTATACACGCTTTTCAAAGACACAAATTTCTTCTCGAACTACAATGACCTCACTATATGGGGACATAACCAGTTGACTTCAGATTTGTATGAAAATAGAGTCTATGATGGGAACACAGAAGACACAGAGCTTGCTATAATCATGTTAACTGTGAGCCTCTTTGACAAAGACCTGGGAGATGGGAATTTTGGGACCCCATCCTGGCATCTCCAGAGGCAGCTCTGTACATCTGTACAAAGTAAATACCCTCAGTGTGAAGGGCAAAGATGATGAAAAACTTACCATCTCTGTGAGATGAACACTTAGTGGATGGTAAAGCTGGACCTTTATGGAGTGTTGTGGGAAATTAATGATGTTATTGGTAACATAACTGTAGTAATGCAGCAATGAACATGAAGAGTGCAGTTTATTTTTACAATCCTAAATAAGAGGATTGTGACTCTCAGCAACCAGGCTTGTCATTAATATAATTTCTTTGACATGAGGCAGTAATGGGATAGTGCAAGGTTTGCTCCACAGGTGGGGAACAGCTGTTCAGAGGAAGTCACTGATCAGCAAGGACTGAAGACAGCCATTTATGAACAAATTTATTTAATCCAGCTACTACCTGAAAAATGCCTGCCAAACCAAATCTTATCTGTTGTTCTTTAACAAATATTGTAAGGCTTAAAGATTTCATTGACAAAGCAAAAATTTAATGCAGAGTTCTACTTCATGGTTTATATCTGGTTCAGATCAGAACAAAAGAAAAGTGAACTTACTGGTCTTGGCTGGATACACATGAGTGCTGAACAAACAAAAGGTAATGACAATAAAGGAAGGAGAAGAATGTTCCTCTCTTGCTATTTTATTTTCCTTGTTATGAATTTTTATTGGAAGGTAAGTTACAGAGTTAAATTTTAGCAGTGGTGAATGCACTGTTTCTTCTGTCGCTTCCTGAGCTTTATTCATTAACTGATGCAGACCTGGTCTTTTCCCCACCATTATTTACCTGTAGTTTCTGACAGTGTCCCTCACAAACCTCAGTGAGTATAGAAATAAGAGTTGTATTTGAACAGCACTAATACAAACTTAGCTCTTAATCAGGGACAGTACAATACATATTAAATACAAGTTAGAAAGGCATGCTGTAGTCATCCTGAGCTACTTACTTTTAGATGGCTTTTATTGTTTTTGAAGCTATTGAGAGAAGTGAGGAAGACAGATTATTTCTAATTTCTTGTTTAAGTGAAAACTGAGAGTGAATTTGTCCAAAAGCTTCTAAAACCAAGGCCTTCATAAATGCAGATATGTGACAACTGTATAAAAGATATTTCAAAGCCTTTGCACCAAATAGTTTCCTATAGATGCCAGTAAGAAAATTTTGGTTTAAATTGTACTACAAGCATCTCTGGGGAAGGAGGTACATGTATTTTTGCCTCTGAAGGGTCTCCAGTTATAATTTCTTCTTCTCTTTTCTGAATTTTATTGAAGATCCATTCCTTTTACTGAGGTTTTCATGGTTATTGAGCTCCAGAAGATTTCATATTAGCCCAGGCAGCCACTCTTTCATTGTGAGTTTCTGAATGCAGGTGTTGCTTCTTCTCATTTTGTAGGAACTTAATCTGGCAAGCTCTCATCACCAAATTGGACTTTATGTCCCATCTTCATTTGTGTATTTTTTCCTCTAAATTCAAATGTTTTTCCTGTGCTCACCTTTCTGTAAGCATCTAATAGCACAGGACATGATTGACATGTCTCTCTTGGGGGAGAACATTGCATGTAAAAGGTGATCAACACATCTACTTGTAGGTCACTTTTTCTAACTTTATGACCCGAATATCTGTACTTTACTGTTCAGCATTTCACCTTGCAACTGGATCACTGTAAAGCCTTTGCTTCCCCTGTGAGAACAGGCAAGGTGTGAGCAATGAAGTTCAACTTCTGTGTTATCCTCAAAAAACAGAACAGGCTTTCTTTTCATTTTTTAGCTGTATGCTTCCAGCTGACATTGCCTCCTATGGGAGCAACAGTTTCTGGCTATTGCAGGCCAGCTAGCATGGCTTACATAGGGAATGTGTTCTTACACAGCTAGGGACTAATGTCTGTGGGTATAAAAATTCCTCAGAACATTTAAATGGTCCTTTCTTCTCAGTATCAAGTGCCCAGGTTCTGGAATAAGGATGCTACACAGTTAGTTTATGGAGCTGGGGGGATCCCCTTATTAAAGTTCTGCCATCTCGTGTCACTGGAACTCTTCCTCTCACTAGGTATTGCTACATCATCTCTGCCAGAGAGAACATACCCTTGGCAATTAGAAAAGTCCCTATGAAGAGATTTATCTCTTAGTTTGGGTTGTTGTTTTTTTTTAAGCTCTGCAGTGTCTGTTATTGTCTCCAGTATTCACTTACCTGTTCTGAAGAGAAGTTCTGGCAGCAGATTCTCTACTCTAACTAATGCACTAGTTATGCTAGAGAGGTGGTACATTTTTGAAGAGGAAAACAGAGATATCACCAACAAATACATCTCATGTTGCACTACTTTGCCAAAAGATATTGCATCCCTTTGTGGTTTGAAAAATGTCCTTTACATGAGAAAATCCAAATGACACATTTAAACGTGCCCCTTTTCTTCGTGGCTACTCAGTTCTAACCCATTGGAGCCACAAGAGTTTTGGGAGAACATCTTCCTGAAATCCCAATGCACACTGCCAATAGGAAATGAGGAGAAAGGACAAACTTTTCTTTACATTGGTGTAGTAAAGCCAGTGCTTGCATTCTTTCAGCAGTTTCTTTGACCTCTGTTTCCAGTGTATTTTTACAGATGTTTCCAGGATATGTACTCTGGTGTGACATCAAAAGAAACCTGTCTTGGCAAAAGAGCAACAGAGAAAACTCACAGCTTTTTTATATAAATTGTAAAAAGCTCTAATAAACAACTATAAAAAGAGTTGCTGGGCTCACTCTGTGCATCCCCTGCTTTTTCTGATAGATGTTTTTAGACTAAACTGTTGGAGGGTTTCCCCATTTGAGCCTCAGAGGGCTACTGTAGCAAAAAGGTGAATGAGAGCAGCATTGCATCGTGCCTCCAGATGAGCCAAGCAATGAAAACAAACTGCACCCAAACAGCTAAACCTGGGGCTTAAGCCAGCCTCTGTACACTGAATAATAGCTATCCTGAGCAAATAGGCATGTCTTATAACATTTCCTGATCATCAACAAACTGCAGCTCTGGTAGAGCTCTTGTATTTTTTTCTTCTTTTTTCTTTTTCTTTTTCTCTCTTTCTTTCTCCTTCTTTCTCTCCTTCTTTGTGTATTTCTCTTTCTCTTTCTTTCTTTCTTTCTTTCTTTCTTTCTTTCTTTCTTTCTTTTTCTTTCTTTCTTTCTCTCCTTGCCTTCTTTCTTGCCTGCTTTTTGTCTTGAATGGATGGAGTCAAGGGCCCTATATTTAGAGTAGCCTAACAATGTAGTGTAACAATCTATATCTGCAACTTTGACAAAGCACAAATAACTAGAGACAGGTTTTCCATTAAATTTGAGCTGAATTTCAGTGCACCTCTGTGTTTGTGGGAGCTCTGAAGAATGGCATTGCTTCTCAAGGCAACAGTTTAGGACCACATGAAAACTAGCTATGGTGGGGTTTTTTTTAGTTTTGTCTCTGCAATATTGAGTGCAACTTCACCATGCAAATAAGTCCTTAAAGTTGCACTACTGAGTTTATTCTGGCTGTGTTACTATGGATTAAAATTTCAATCTTTGCTACCAGTTTCCAAATGGACCATAATACAGCCTTCATTGTAAAATCTATTGTAATATATAAAACTTGAATAACCTACAGATGTGGAAGACCTCAGAGAGCTTCAAATTCTTGCATTATCAGTTCAAAACCACACCTCTAGAAACCCTTAGAACTCCAGTCTGGTTATTTTAATCATTAGGGTGGTGTCTAGGGGAAGACATGGCTGCAAACCTATCACTAACAGACAGAAGAGTGTTTTGGAGAAGCAACTTCAAAGCTGATGAAGGAAACACAAGAAGCAATGTATTAGCTGGAATATGAGCAACTATACTCCCAAGCACAAGCTCAGCAGCTAGAAGAATTCCTCCACAGTATCAGTAAGACTGAGGTCTCCACTATATACCAGATATGCCCTGGCACTGCTGAACCTACTTAAAATTTTAAACAAGTCTTGTCCAGCCTACAACTCACAGCAGTGATGTAAACAGCCTGCTGATTCAGTTGTTCATGTAGATGGTTTCCAGTGTTTGCTTCTTTGATTTCTTCTTCTTGTGTTTTCTTTTTTACATCTGGATAATGAGTTCCCTTCCATCTCCCTCCTTCAATTAGGTCAAAAATCTCACCGACTTGCCCAGTTTCTTCAATGCCTTGGCTCTACTTCCCTGTGTAAAATCCAGGTGCTACTCTGGTTCCTCCACAGAGATTTCTCCTTTTGTTCCAGTTCCTTACCTTGGTTCCTGATCTTGAGGGAAGAGGAAAAACAGCCAGCAGGGAGAGGCATGTAATCAGAGACAGCTCGAGACCACTCAGCAATTCAATTTGTTCACCTCAAAAAAGAGGACAAAGTAACATATTTATCCCCTCAAATTTAGAAACAAAGAGGGGGTTTAGTTTCACCAAAATGGTTCACTAAGTCTCCTCTCCCTATCCCTAGGGTATGGGTCCCTGCTCATCCCCAGGGAGCACAGAGAAACAGGCACTCAGTCCCTCATGCAGCCTACCATCACCATAGGGAAATGGGTGGCCATGGGAAGTCATGAAAGGCACAGGCAAGGGAACAGTCACACATGTGGCCACAGCTCAGCCTCTTCTGGGGTGACCCATGCGGCAGCTGCTTCACAAGCCTGTCAGATCACTCTATTTGACCTAGCTGGCAGTGTGCACTCAGGTTTTAGGATCCCACAGAATCCTACAAAATTTGCTTGCTTATGCCCAAAGAGAAGACTGCAACATGCTTTTGTCTGTCCTGTTTGCACATATCTTTCTTGGGGATGGATATAAGAAGATGGAACTAGAAGAGCTGCTGTACAATAAATTCAGACACAATCACAATCACACTTTTTACTTTCCAGAATACCCTCTTTCCTTGCATTTGAGGATGGCAAAATAAAAAATTCTATATATTATAAAAGAATGCCTGTTAAGATCCTATCTGCACTATGAATTGTAACGGTGTTGTACATGGACATCCTGCTGTGACACAGCAACAGCTGAGGTGGCCTTTGGGGAAACACCACTAGAAATAATTGTGCTCTCTGGAGCACTGGGAGCTGTGAAATGATATCCTGAAATAAGCATCTTCCTGCTGATATCCAAGATGATGCTGAGAAGGACTCCAAGACTGCATATGAATGAAACTTGTACTCACACCACCTGCATCAGAAACACAGTATAACACACTTCCACATCAAATGGAAAAAGGATTAATCTAGAGAAAATAATTTCAGCTTTGAAAAAGAGAGTGAAGAAGGTGAATAAAAATATTTTTTTAATAGGCCTTTATTGCTCTTGCTTTAATCTTCAAAAACTTGCATCTTCCCCCAGTATAACACTAATGATAGCTTTTCTTTTTCCTTCTTACTGGCAATGAAGGGGAACACACAGTAAATGTGTTAACCAGAGTGCATTGCTGAGTCTTAGGAGCAGTTTCCCAGATGCAGCTTAGAACAGTGAATTTTGTCTACCAGCATTAACTTTTCATTGTCTTGCTGTTTAAGCAAGTATCAGTGAAAGACAACCTGGGTTAGAGAAGTAAAAAATGAATCAAAAAAATAGTCTCTTTCAGACTGCTTCCATCACCCCATTTAGATCACGCTAATCTCCTCTCTCTGTGCTGTGAAGCACAGCAGGACACTTGTAGCTGTGCATGAAAAGAGTTCATCTGAGCTTCCAACCCAAAGGAAACAAATGAGTAGGGCAAAAGACCTGATATGAGGAGGAGTCCTAGGCTCTGTTCTCATGCTCATGTTCTCTTCTACTAGAAAGCATGACAGGGAGTAAGGCACTCAGCCTCTCTGTGTCAGTCTTCCCCAGATTTCATCAGCTGATGAAGGCTGTGGATGACACAGAGCTGGAATATGCAGCTGGAACAAAGGAGAGGTAGAACATAGTACAGGAGGAAAGCAAACTTGATAGACAGTAGTAAAACAGAAATGGGGTGGAGTACTAAGTGCATGATGCTACTCTTGAGGAGGAAAACACAGAGTCTCCTACAAGCTGAGACCTCATCAGCTGCTGGTCACTTGTTAGAAGATGATGTACAGCAAGAACTTTAGGGGAAAAAACTTGAACTCAAGTTAATGAACAGCAATAGAGTAATAGAAAATTATCAAACTACAAATGACAAGAGCTGTGAGGTCTCTGGTGGTCTGCTAGCTAGAAAAGCTGAGACATCCATTCTACACTAATATCTTTCAAAAAATGGTGCTTCATCAGTTTATGACAATCAAATTCTCATCCTGTGATCCTAAGTTTTGAAGAGTTGAAATTACTGACTTTCAAACTGGTTACAAAAGGAGAACTGTTCATTGCCTATAATAACTAAAATGTTCTCAAGGATTGACTATAGAAATGGTTGGAGTGTTCCCTGCACGTTTAAGATGAAAGCAAAATACCATGTCAGTGGATTAGTAATATAAACTAAATGGAACTAACTGGTCCAGTTCAATTGCCTATGGTAAACAAAACACAGATACTTGAAAAACACTAGAAATTATAGACAGTTTTTTTGATCTATTCATTATTCATTCATGATCTATATCATTTCAAAAGGTGTAACCTACCTGGTTCCTTATTAGTTATACACAAACAAGGATTACAGTTAAATATAAAAGCTTCATCTTACTAGTATTAGTCATCTTAAGATACTCACTTACCTGCTTATTACGTGTTTTCACAGATCTCATTTTCTGTTAGTTTTTCAAAAGCAATCATAAAGTTATTTCTCGACTTCATTAACATTATTTTTCCTGCTATTTTCCAACAAAATTCCATGATTTCTTTTATGGACTTTACACAGTGTTTCTGTCAAGAGCTCTTTATCCAGGTGTGAATATATTTTTATATGTATATATATATATATATATACACACACACATACAAAGCCCAAGAAAACATAACTACACAGATTTTATTTCAATTATAAGCACCAAGTCACAAGCTGAGCTTTGACTTTAAAGTACATATTTCAACTATCTGTCAAGCCATGGTGCTGTTACCAAAAGGCATCTCAGACATTAAAGGGGAAGGTCTTAGTTTCATCTACTACCAGCTTCTTACGGTAGTCTCTGTAGTGAAAAGTATCTGATTCTGGTTCTAGAGCAATGGCAAGCATGTCCTCCATTTCCTCTTGATTAAAGGGCTCACCTGAAAGACAACAGAGAATAACACTTTGTCCTTTCAAGGACTGGCAAATTCCGCTGCTTTCCCCTTGAAAGGATCTCCTTTTGATTCTCACACAGAGCAGAAAAGGAACAAAACTATGCATCTTATTCCTTCCCTTTTGCCAGTATAAGTCCTGCCCATCAAGTGAGCCAGTCTAAAAGAAAGGAGACAGAGGATCTGGATCTATCTGATCTTCTAGTTCACAGACACCAAAACAGCCTGTTCCTCTCTGCCACGAATTTTGAAACAATCATTTTTGTCAGAGTTTTTTCTCGTGCGTACATTAGAAATATTACCTCTTATTTGGCTATCCTTGCACTTGTATTCACATCATTAAAGACTTCTGGTTTTTCTCTTCAAAGCTGTTGATGGCCTACTTCATCCCTCAGAGAACTAGGTTACCATCTGAGGCTAGGTCTTGCCTCAGAAAAGCCTGCACAAAGCCTGCACACCCTTTTGAACATGAGGCAGGTGGGCATGAGTCAGCCACGCAAAAAAAGCAGGCTCTTCAAGGGATATTGAGGATTACAGAATGTACAACTTAAATCTCGTCTTTGAATCTCTTTGTTTGCATGCGGCTCTAGAATTAAGATCAAGATAATGTAAGAATGAATGAGCACTGAAACCACTGAAACATTCGGAAATCTAAGCTGCAATTTTACAGGACAGCAAAAGAATCACGTACTTAGTGAGCACAGGGGTGTGCACAGAATCACAAAATACCCAGACATGATTGAATTATGAATAAGGATAAGAATAAAAATCTCTATTTTATAATGTCTGCAAGCAGGCAGATAAATGCTCTTTGCCTGCATCATTGACCAGTGAAATGTGCCTAGTCTGCAGCCACTCATCACAGCATCAGCATGGTCTGAAGACAATGTATCTACTTTCTGCAGGTTTTGGCCTGCAGGATAAGGACCTCAAGGTGCCATATATACATATGTAATGCTTTTTACTTAAATTACAGAAGTCATGTTACCTTCTTCAGTCAAATATTTGACCAGGTCCTCTTTGGTAATATATCCACATTTATTCTCATCCAAAGCCTTTAAAGAAAAAGAATAAAACTTGTGGGTTTAAGCTTATTGTATCAAAAAGCATCAACTTCTTCCCAGCAATTAGGTACTTGAATATTTCCTTACAGACCTCAAATGCATGTAGAATAACATCTTCTGGAATTGGCCGGAATCTGAAACCATGGAATCAGAAAAGTTAAGTTACTCTTTGCCAGTGTTCTGAAAAAAACTAAATAAAACTACTAAAGGAAAAGGAAAGCTTATTTTCTATGAGAATTCACTAAGTTTTGTCTATCAAACATTTAATCACAGCCTGACCTTTTGGAACTGTCCATATATTTAACTCTTACATCCTTTGTTGTACTATTGTTTAATTTCCCTTGTGCTGAGGAACCAGATGAATGTCTTCTGCATGTCTGGGCTGGCTTCGTGGGTTAGTAGAAATCAGCAGCAGATGAATCATTCTACATAGCCAATGCACTGACAGAAATGGACAAACCAAGAAAACAAAGTTTTGTCCAGGTAGGCTGGTAGCTAGGCAACAGATCACGTAGTGGGACTTGGGCAGTCTAATGAGCTGATGAGCAAAGGAGGCCAGTAGCTATAAAAGAAAAGGTCTGTCACTAACAATTTCAGAGAGAGGGGAGAACTGGACATGTGTGTGCATGCATATGCATGCTTGATTTCAGAGCTGGAAAACAACCTCAGTGCAGCAATGGAGAGCTTCCATATCCCAGCAGGCTCTCAACAAACCCCCAGAATACTAAAGAGAAGAAGCTGAATCCAGGGAGGTTCTAACTGCTTGACTGCTTTGTCCAGACCCGCCTCAGTCTTTTACTATCTAAAAATCAAATGTGCTAAGAAGAAGCCTTGGATTTCATGATCCAAATCTCATGTACCCTTGCTCAAGTGAACTATGGACACAGTGCCCCAAAACATGAAGTGGGTCTTGACAAGCCTGCACCAGCCTGGGGAAAGCGTGTGAGGGTATTTTTGTGTGTGTATGTGTGTGTGTATGTTTGCATAAAGGGGCTGTGGAGGAGGACGGGGAGAGCCCAGAGCAGCAAGGCATCATTTTGTGAAAGGGTGAACATCAGTGTGGAGCCACAGCTACTTCACAGGTAGAACACCATCCTACCAAAGGCCTTCTGTGTGCAAAATAACTTCTTGGATTGGACAAGACTGAGTTCCTCAAAAACCTAGACTACCATATTTAAAATGAAATATAAATGCCTTGTAAGTAATCTTGCTTTAGTGCAAAATGTCAAAATAGCACAGGACTCTGTGTATGTGCAAAGACTTCTATGCACCTGTGTGACCACTTTTAGACCAGCAGTCTTCTAGAGTGTTAATTGCGTACTTTCAGCTGTACCTGGAAGTCATTTTGAGACATTAATATAATGCTTGTTTACACAACTTATTTAGAATACACTGTAACACTCTGTGTTCCTCAGTAACTGTAACTCATATGTTCAGAGAAAGCAATAGTTATGACCTTAATTTGCGTACAAAATATTTCAGAGCTACACAAAGCATGTTGAATAGCAATTCTGATTCCAACTAAAAATACAAAAGCCTCATATTATCACAATTATGATTATAAGCTGGTATTATTTGTATCATCAATACAACATAATTTAATGTAGATTAAGTAATTTTGAAACAAAATCTATATAGCTAATGTAAAATGAGTTTAAATGACAAAGAAGATCTATACTCCTTCCAGTCACATAAAATTTCTGTAGATATGTTTATTTATGACAGAATGAGCCCTGTCATAAATAAAGTCTAGAATAAACTACAGATACATAAAATTCACTTTCCATTACCTTCTATCAAGTAGAACTTTTGTCACCACTGGAAGAAATTTTTCCAGATGAACGAATCCACCTACTTCTTCTACTTCCATCTAAAAATAAAACTTAAGTGTGGCAGGGTATATGACTCATTAGCAAAATAATCCCAAAACCAGAAAATTGGGGTGGACCCTGCATTAAAATTGCAGCATTAAACTTTGAATATTTACATCACATATATATAACATCTGAGTGAAAGGCTTGTGATCAAATAGAAAGAGATTCGAGGAAGAGATAATATCCCAGGGAAATACAGGTCTGCTATTATAGACACTTGCAGCAACTCAATATTGCCCTCTTGTGCTTGAAAACCATTCATGCAAAGGAACCGGACACCGAGAAACTGATGCTATCTGCCACAATAACTCAGCAGAGTTTAACATTCAGGCTGAAGTCATACTAGTAAAGTCTATCAGGATCTGGAGCATTCCCAAGCAGTGTATTTTGAACACCCATTATAGCAAACCATGAGCATGTTCCCTTGGCACGATTTTGAACTGTGCCACCCAACATTTCCCCCAGCGGATCCTGGCTTGGACTTTAAGGACTTTTCCCCAGCAGGATGCTTGGTGCAGCCACTCTGCCTAAAACATTTATCAGGGTGGGCATGAGCTGCTCTGTGCCAGCTGGCTTCAACACCCAAGGATGTTTCTGGGCATATTTAATTGGCTAGCTTGGATACAGCTCCAGTCAAGTGCACCTTCATGATGGAATGTGTTGCTTTCATGTTTCATAGTCAAAGAGAGTTGTCAGGGGAAGGACCAGAGAGGGAGGTAGACTGAGTCAGGGCAGACCGAAACAACTATAAGACAGCTTATAAAATGCTATTCAAAAAACGCTTCCCTTTGCCTCCCAATAAATTAACAAATTAGTCCCAAAACACTGGGGACTTCTAGCAGCATTCTCACTACATTCCTATACTTCCACAGGAGATAAGCAATATGGTAAAAACTGCTTTCTGTCATTGGGGCACATCCCTTCACTGAAATTTTTAAGTTTTGCTCCCAAAAGGAGCAAATTAATTGAGCTAGCCTGTTCCTGTCCGTGTTGAAACTGGATGCATGCCTTGAGGTCTCACACGGCAACAGCTACACCTTGCTAGGCCCCCTGAGACACAGCCCAGATTGAAAGAAAACTCAAACACACACCAATTTGAAATCTTCTAACTGAGCCAGGAAAAACTTAGTAAGGAATCTTCCTCCTGGGAGCTGGGTCAGAGCTGAGGCAGTTCCTGATACATCCAGTTGCTTAAATGGAAAGCTGCAACTGCTGCTGCATGCTCTTTTCCAGTGTTCTGGAAGGGGGTTGGGTGCTAAGAGAAGACAACCATCACGTCTTGCTGCTTTAGAGTGGAAACTGGCTTGAAAAACACATTTTCCCTTCTATTTGGTGAACCTAGCAGAAAGGATCTTTAGCAAGGAAATGAAGATGTTGCATGCTTCATTTTAAACCAAATGAAACCTTTTACCATTACAGAATCACTTGTTTTGCTGCTTGGTTGATTGAAAGATAACATAAGATAAGGTAACAAAATACCTGGCAAAACCTAGTCCTGGATCAGCAACCTCAGCTTCCTCTGACGTGGAACAAACAGCTTCCATTTCAGAGTCTCTATAGATGCAGCAACATCCTGAGCAGTTAAAATCAATCCTATTTCTAACACTTCTTACTCTTCCTCATGCTCCTTCCTGTTCTATACCTCATTTCTCATAGATGATTTTCTATATTTCCTCCTTTTTTCACAGGAACAGTATTTGCTTGTCCAAACTCTGAATTTCACTCTATTTCTTTCCTTCGGGTACATCCACAGCTCCTCAAACAAGTGTATTGTAGCACCTGTTAGGTTTTGTATCTCTGTGCTCCCAGCCATAACACTGGGGTACTTGAAACACAAAGAAACAAAAGCATCTTCCAGAGTTACCAGGTAGAACACTGTACCGAACTCCAGGCATTGTAGTAACTCTTAGATTAGTTTTCACCATCTCTAGATTTAGCATTTAATCTTATCTTTGTAAGTAGGCCTAGAGATATGATATTAAGTACAGAATTGAGTATAAGGCAATATAAGAACCATTATATGATAATTTATAGTGATAACATAATTATATGAATGCTGATTTGGCAGATATGAATAACATGATGTCAGCATGTGCTAGTTTAGCAATAAGGCTAATAGGAAGATGAGATGACACAGACACAAGTAGTGAGAAACAGAAATTAATCACATATGGCTAACAGACACAATTTTTACCTTATCTAGATTAAGATAAAATTGTATTACGACAGCTAATTATAGTGGCTTCTTACATAAATTAAGATATGTTCGTGTTTATCATAATATATGAAAGGTTCCACAAGAAGACAATGTTCTTCTGGTACTAAACCTATGCCAAAGCTTCATTTACAGGCATCATGAAACATTGTTAGCTATTTATTTTCCAGTGCAATGTTCTTTAAGTTTAACCATTACTCTTGAATGTATTCTTTCTTCTTGCGGTATTTGTACATTAATATTCTTAAAATCAGCATTTTCATACAGGTTACACAATTGCATCTCAAGAATCTTTTACCTCATGGCTACATTGCATTGTACTTTTTATGTATTACTTATCTCACATTTTCAATAATATTGAAAATTGGAAAAAAAAAGACCAATCTCTTCCAGAGGAAGAGGCAGGCCTTGAATTCTCCTGGTTGCCCTGGACTTGAATGGGGTTGTCAAAGCATCCCCTTTTCACAAATATGTATCTTCAGTGAGGAGTTACACTGTTCATTTGCTGTAAAGAAAAGTCACTGTGGGACACTAAAAACATCATCTATATTAAGCACCGTAATTTCTCTTTCCACTTTGTCTTGTTTGTCAGTGGGAGCTGGGACAATCTGGTTCTGAGAGTAAAGAACCAGAGCAGACATATTGCAGTATTGTGTTAAATGAGCTTTCTCCTCTGATGGTTCTTTGCACTTCCTCATCTGAAGCAGCTGCAGCATTTTCCCAAGACTAAGTGCAAGACTTCTCACACTAAATTCTGATCTACAAGAGACCAGACAAGCCTAGTGAGAAGAGACTACTACTGCAACTATCCAAATTTTTGTTGGAGCAGGAAGAAAACAGTAGGACATATCAATTCCCAGCATCCTGACCTTCACATGAAAAGGAGAAAACACCTTACCCCACCTCTCAGCTCCAGCACTGTCCAATCCTTAAAGCAGCATGCCTGTTTGCAAAAAGAGTGTGAAGTATTTTCCCACTTCTTTGTCCCATTTATTAACCATACCAAGGTTGCCAAGGCACCAGCACACCACTTTTCTATTGCAAGCATGATGTAAGGAGACAAAAATTAATGTAGGAAAAGACAGTGGAGAAATGTGATTAATTTCCTTACCTCTACCACTGCCTATCACTGGGAGAACGAGAGGATCACTAGGTCTTCTGATGTTTTATGTCCTGAAGCCTGATTTACAAGCTTAAGTAATCAAGTAAGAAAAGATTCTCACCTATAACTCAGAAATCTCAAAACTGAGAAAGACCTCATGAAGGATAGCATGCTGAAAGATCTGGCTAGAAGACAGCAATAACAGGACCTAGTTGAAAAAATGGCAGGCTTTCCCTCTGGGTATTTTTGGAATGTGATGTATAATTTTAACACCTGCTCAAGAACTCATTTTTACTACCTAACCCTGCAATGTGTTTCTATGGCATGTCCAGAAGAGTGAGATGGCTAGAGTTTGGATATCTGACTGAGGTTTAGGACATTCTTTTTCATCAGTTTTCATCAGAAAACCAATTTTCCCTCCATTTTTTATAAATGTCCCTCCACTTTGGCACAGTGTCACAGTTCCCCTTTGGGTAAAAAAGAGTCAAAAACTCCTCATTTTAACCTATCAACGTTGTTACCTCATCAGCCTAAAGGTTTGCTTCAGGGCAACCTTCGAGACTGTCTGTCTGCTGGAAACATTTCCATGACACTTCCAACATCTTGGAAAAGAGTTTAGGTTTCCCATTCAGCAAGGCAGAAGGGCCAAACTTGTTGCAACTTGAAAAAAATACAACAGATGTAAAGATCATTTACCTTCTCAATCAGTTCCTGTATTTCTGCCTCACTTGGGAAGCAACCCAGTGACCTGATAATGCAACCAATCTCTCTGAAAGAGAAGAGAGGAGAGGAGGAGAGGAGAGAG
>VWZU01017141.1:832282-861300 GCA_013397095.1 Sterrhoptilus dennistouni | reverse complement strand
TTTAATGGGGCGGGGCAGTATTTGTTTGGAGTTCTTTTGGCTTGGTTTTGGTTTTGTTTGTTTGGTAGGATGATGTGGAAGGAATCCTTCCTACTTGCACTTCACAGAATGTATTTGTGATTTGATCCACATCTGCCAAAGAGGAGAAATGGAGGTGCAATGGCTGGGTTATTGGTATGACCATGCATCTGGGATGTGCATCATGTTCCAGGTCAAAGCAATTAAGATGACACAGACCCTGGCAGGGATTCCTGAGCTGCCATAAGCCCAGGCAATAGGCCATAGCAGCAGCTAGCTGAGATGGGCTAGCCCAGGACTTAGAAGTGTGCAGGCTGGCGCCAGAACTTGGCTACAGCTCCAGATTCTCCTGCTGATTATGTGTTCTGGACCTACCAGCATGTCCAGGAAAAAAAAAATTAGAAAAGTTGGCCCATTAGCAGTTAAAATTGCAAGACATTCTGACACATTTTCTAATAAGTAATCTTTAAGCCATTCTAGAGCATTCCTTTTACTTCTACAAGGAAAATGTTCCAGTGGAGGTCATCATCCACTACCTTGCTGGTGATAGTGGGCAGAAACCCTTCCACCAGAAAATGCAATGCCAGTTTGATTCCTGCACACACAGCAGCACAGGCAGGTTTTCTGCTCTCTGTTATGACCAGCCAGGATGACGCTGGGCAGGGAGATTATTGTGATTACCTCCTTTAAGTAGCAAGGAAGTGTGTAAGCAAATACCCAGCCCCTCTGCAGCTCCAACTCACTGTTATTCTGCTCCTGCTCCACAGTGCCACACACCTGAGCTCCTCCAGTCATCCTCCATGGTCCCTTGCTGGGGTACTACAGCTTGTGCCCAGTGACAAGAACCTTGCTGTGCTTGACTTCATAGCTCAGTCTTGCATCTTTCCCTGTAGCTGCAGCTTAAAGACTGTTATGACCAGGAGAACAAAATCTTTCTGAGCTCCAAAATACTCAATAGTGAGAGCTAATGCTCTGACCTGATCTTCTTAAGCACCTTATTCCTTGCATCCTGACCCACGGTCACCTCACCCCTCTTGTAAATAGTGCAGGGTCATGCTGCATGACTACAACTTGTGAACTATATGTGAACTATAACATACATCTTATTGTCTATACCCTCTGGAGAACACATAACATTGGGAAATAAAAGGAATGCATGTAGTGGCTGCTCTGTGTATGCTCAAACCTCAGATAAAAAATTAAGGATAATCTCCTAGAGCTTGAATGGATCTTGGAGTCATCATTACTTACAGCAGAAACACTTGACAGTCCTGAGCATCTTTCATAATAGAACAGCACCTACCCTGGGCCTGGGGATTTCTCTCTTCCCAGATTTCACACAAGTCTGCGTGCTCACACTTTCTGCATTTTTTTGTTGCAGAGTCCTTGCAGAAAAGCCAGTTTCTTCTTTTTTCACCCTAGTATTTGGTCTAATGTTGAAACAGATTTTTTTCCTCAAGCCCATTTAGCCTTTTTGCACTTCTTGGAAGGAAGATAAGACAGGCCTTAAGACTCTGGGATGGGAAAGTTACAGTGGTATAACAGGACAGAAAAAGCTATTGACTCCTGGATTACAGTGACACATATTCTCATTTGATAAGCTGTCAAACATTTTATGACAGAAGTAGCTGCAACATTTTTAAAGCAACAATAGAGGCATAGCATGAAATGTTCCACTGCAGCTCTCAGGACCTGGCCCTGCCTGTCTTCCCAAGCAGTCAGTCACAGCCACACTGCTGGTTTCACAGGCCTCACAGCTGTTGCAGATTATGACTTTGGAAGCAGCACGCAATAAGGACTCTTAAGAAGAATCGTGTATCCAAATTGGACCTAATTGGTTTCAATTATGACCTGAATTTCAGCCAGCAAAGCACAGCATCATTTTGCAGCTAGTCAGCTAGTGGCTAAGTCTGGCTTCACAAAGCCTGGAGTCATCTGCACAGGTCCAGCTCTAACAACAAAGCTCTCCCACTACATGGTGTCCACAGACAAATTGCCAAACAGTTGCTATTGCATGCAGCCAACACTGAGGGCAGTGAAACAACATGCTTTGTCACACTAACTTGCAGAATGATGAGGAAACTTTTTTCCTTTTAATACAAAAGATCTTCTCTTGAAGAGGTGTGGAGCAGATGATGTGGAGATGTGCATCCAGTCATCCAAAGAAAGCAAGGAAGTCCAATCTATGCATAGGTCTGGATTGCTTTCTGCACACCTGTGATTCAATAGGTAATATGCAATGATTATCTTTACTTCAGGATGTTATCCTTCCTTCAGTGAAGTGAAAGAAATGTCAGCACTGTACATTAGTTAGCCTGCAAAGAATAACAGTGATACTTTTTTAAGGTCAATACCAGCTGCATGCAGTGTCCCCTTCCACAAGGCAGAGATAAACTCAGCATAAATCTCCATTAAGAATGTCTTGCACATCCCTGAAATCACAACTCTGGCGGTGGCACCAGCCAGCACTCTTGTGGCAGCTCAGAGCTGGCAAAAACAGTAATCTCATTGAAATTTGTTCTATATCCCTCATCTCAGCTGCACCTGGGATATAATGAAAGAGTTATGTCTAGCCCATGCTTATATTCTCTTTCATCCCCAACAGCAACCTGCCCTGCGAGGATCTATAGCTCTCCTGGTGCTGCTGAGTCTTGCTGTATCTCCAGCTGCAGCTGAAAAAGAACAGCTAACACAGGCTGTGACACGGGCAGAAGGCAGGCCTGCTGCTGTGCTCTGGGGTCACAGAAGGCATCTGTCATCTGTCTCTCCATTTCTCCTGCACTCTCCACAGTGCTGGCCCCACAAGCAGATGGCAGAGCTGCAAAGGACAATTGTGACACCTACATATTCACCACACCAAGTTTCACCAAAACGCGACAATGCACAGGCTGCTGTGCAACCCACAAAAGCAGCTCGCTCTGCCAAGGATGTGGGACAGTCCCAACAGGGCACCATGTCACTTGTCACTGACAATGTACACCTGATTGCACGTGTGGCAGCAGCAAACATCTCCTAAATTGAATATTCCTTCTGAACTTCCCCTGTGCACTGATTGCTCAAGAAGTCCAGAAGCAGGCACCAGAATCAACTGGATATGAGAACTCTGAGAAGTAATTTATTTTTAAACAAAACACATTATGAAGTTTAACTGCAGTACCACAGTACTGCTGCTAGAACAGAGCAGTATGTAAATGTTCCTCTTTTGAATTTGCAACATAATGGCAGAATGAGGAGTTTAAATATGACTTAATACAGGTTGTTATTACGTAATATATCAGAAACCCTTCAATATGGTGTCTTAAACGGATTTTAAAAAATAGTTTTTAGACTGGTTGCAATTCTATCTGCAGTACTCTGTCTTTGCCCAAGCAAAGGAAGACTGTTAGACTGAAATAAAATGGCAAGGGATTACAGGGGTTTGCTGCTGCAGCTGCTTGGTTTTTAAGGCGCTGCCTTGAAAGTATCGCTTACAGTGCTAAATCACTTTCTTTACACACCATGAATGAATACAAACCTCCAATTTTCTTTTTGTTTACCTAAGAGTAATATTCTGAATCTGAACAACATTTCAGCTGACAACTGACATATACATTTAACATCAATGGGGTATAAAACATTTCTGGCATTCATTATTTCAGGCAGGCTAAGCTAAAGGAAAAAGTTAGCAAACTTGGAAAAGAAGTATACAAGCTGTTCAAAAATGAACCTCAGAATTCATTTCTAATTTTCCTGAACATCAGCAATAATGGTCCAGAACCTCCTGTGAGCTTACACCACTGACACAATAATCCTTACCATTTTTAAGATGGAAAGCTTTTGAAAGTTATGATTCTATACAGCCCTAGGCTGGACTCAAGAAAATCCTTTCCAATCTCACATTCATGAGGCTGTCACATCCTACCCACACCTATGCAATACTGAACAGCAAAAAGAATACATTTCCAAAAAGTTGGGAGTCTGTATTTTCTTAAAGATGGGCATTGACAATTTAAGGCCATTCATAAAAATATTGCTGAGACTCATCAGGTAGCACATAGTCCTGAGGTTGGTTTGGGACCTCCAGCCCCTCCCTGTGCCAATAGCTTTTACCTTCCCACTGGGTATCTGCAAGCTCCACTTCTCTGGCCACCTCTGCAGCACTCCAAGCCCTGTCACTGATTCCATTCGCTTCCCACGTCACTGCCATGCTGAGAACAAGGCCCACCTCCGCACAGCCTGAGCTGGGACATCATTGCTGCAGCTGCTGCTTCCCTCAGGATACCTCACAGGATGTGTAGGAGCTATTTTAGGCTTCTTCCACCACCTCAGCCATTATCTCAAGGGGGAAGACAGCAGCACAGCTGGAGCCCATGGTAGGATTTGGCCAGGGCAGAGCAATGGTGTGACCAACACCCCTGTCTGCATGACCACCTCCCAGCTGGGAGCTAAACCAATGTTGATGTCACATTTCTGTTATCCAAAAGACCATCTTCCTTCCACAATCTTTTGCCCAACACATTTTATTGCCAATAGCAACAATGCAGTATCTGTTCACGCAAAATACAGGTACTGCTAAACTGAAAAAAAAACCCTCCCAACCCCTCAGATCTCAGAGTAATTAGTATGTAGACATGGAAATTCTTAATAACATGTTAACTATTGTTGGAATAATTTGTGGGAGTTCTCGAGCTCACTGGCTGGCATTGTTGGAAAGGTAAAAAAGTTTAAAGCCTTTCTTTGCTCACCATCCAATTTTTTTTATGCAATAAATCAGCCAGAAGTAGAGCCAAACTGAAAAATTTCTGCCATTCTATGCACCATGGAAACAAGAAACCTGTCAATCTGCTATTACCTATTCTACATCCATTTGAGATCAATTTCTGCTGCGGGAGTATAGCCAACAGGATCAGATCTACAACCTGCGTTTGTCATGGGAGATGGACATAATTTATGTTTTATTTCACTCTTAAATAAGCACAAGTATTAAAACATAAATCAGATTGATGTCAGGGTGCATGTTAAACTGTGTTACAGCCTAATAAAGACTATAAACTTTTCTCCTCATGTAATTTCTTACATCAATGTCAACAAGAGGATATAAAAATATTCGAAGTGTTCGTCTATAAATTCCACTGTGATAAAACTGCACAGTGATTTTCTAAGTGATCTCATATATTCAGGTTTTCTTCTAGAGCTGAAATGCTGCTTGCTTGAGCCCTATGAAAGCTACTTAGTTTTAACAGCTCACACTAATTCTGTATTTTTTCCTCATAAATTAAACACTGCCACTTTTTAAATTAGAGATAACTTGTCTGATGGACTACTTTAGCCTGAAGGTTCATTGTGTTTAATTCAGAGCTTTTGTACCCTTCAAATGCTGGTGCTCATTTCTGAAACTCTCAAAAATACATTTTAAAATCCTCAGTATAACAAATTCTTAAAAGAACTCACGTGCTTCAACATCATGTGCACCATGCTATCCCTTTCAGTAGGATTCCCCAAAGTCATGCACAGCTTAAGTGCTTTTCTGTGTCAGGTTTGAAACTCTCATGTTAAATAGGTGTGCTTCAAGCAGAATTAATGGTTATGACTGCCTACAGTGCTCACTGCAGCTACAAGGCTCTCTCAGCTTTGATTCAAACCATAAAAACAGAATGAGCAGTGAGAGCACATTTTTAGTGTCTCTAGCAATACAAAAGGCAGGCAAAGCTAGGTGAGGTGAGGTGGACAGAGAAGATTTAGATCCTCCTTCCAGGCATGAGAACATTCAGCAGGGCAGGTGATACAGGCATAACTCTGCTTCTTTGAAGGAGGCTAGAGGCATAACTAGTTCTCCCCAGTGTTGTCTCCAGTATCTCTGATTTCACCAGCATGCCAGGCAGCAAAGTGGGGCAGGTAAAGAGCAGACACATCTGTATGACTGAACACACTTACTGTGTTTACATGCTAAAACAGAAGCAAAAAGTCTTTCCCAAGATCCACATGACGGCGTGTCTTCATCTGTGGCACAAAGAGGTTTTGTGAGGCCTGATTACAAATTGCTACCCAGAACAACCACTAATCATTTACCAGAGAAAACCATTGTTGCCAAACAGTTACTCTCCATAGGTCTTCACAACAGAATCCAGTAACTTTCTAGATACAGCTGTTATCCACAAGTAGTTATTTGGTTCCATACAGGTGTAAGTGGGTGAAGTAGCAGCTCAGACTATTCAATATACTTCCCTTTGGATTAAAATTCATTACTTATTAATTGCATTTTAAATATGCACTATCTGGCACAAAGAATATGGTCTTTGAGAAACTCTAATACTGATCAATTACATAACATTTCCATAAAGATACAGGAACACTGAGTGTTTTCTCCTTTATGTACTTTAATGTGATTTCTTAAATCCCAGATGGAGAATAATTTGTCTTCAGTCAGTTCTACTTGAGGCACTACCAGTCTGACATTTTGCTTTCAGGTTCTAGCAACATCAGAATTGAGATCAGAGGTATTAAAACTTAGAAAATCTGACACGTTATGTCAAATTACAAAGACAGTATCTGAGAGCAAATGCAAGAACAGACAGTCTGAATTAAGTAGCAGGAAAGAGGAAAGAAACAGAATGATAGGAGAGAAGATAGGGACGAATGTACAAAAGTGAAAGATTAAACAAATATTCTAGCATAATCAGATGGGTGTGAAGAAAAAACATTAAACATCACTGAAAGCACAAATGTAGGGATATAAATTCAGACATAAAACACGTAGCTACATACAGTATCGGCATGGGCCATAACACTTATGCATATACACGATTTTATTCGTATAATTTGCATAAGCTAGAGGGTAATACTCATGTGAGTAACTTGTACAAGAAGTAGCAGGATTTGGCCTTTCACTGTTTTTCCTTGTGTACATCGTGTATATCTGTAAAACATTTAAGCAGGCATTTCAACTTTGAAGAAGACAGAACTAGGAAATAATGGGACCTAAGGGAAACCTTTCCAGGAAAGCTGGTGGAATTGCAGCTCTGCAAAGCACCGAGAGGAATACCCTAAGGACTAATTATTTGACAATACAACTAACTATTACTTTGAAGCATAATAAAGTTAAACCTGCAGCTTGTGTAGATGTGGAATACTTGCTGGAGGAAAGCACAATCGATGCATGAATCCAGAACTGGGGAATCCTAATTAACCCTCTAACTGCTATCAGCAGGAAGGCTAATAGCAACTCTAAAGTGGTGTAAGTGACTTAATCCTAAGGAATTGTTTCTGTTAATGAGACACTGACTGTTAGCTCTCCTCAGCCTGTTTACAGTAATGAGGTACCTTTATAGGGCAATAAGCAACTGGTTTGCCTAATAACGGGGCTGGGATTCTCCTGAGTGACAGAAGTTACTGTCCGTGTGACACAAGTTACTGTCCGTGTGACACAAGTTGTTGTCCTCATTCTACAGATGAGAAACTGAAGTCCAGTATGACACTTTCCATGATCCACGGGTGGGCTACGGAAGGAGTTTATGGGTCAAGGTCGTTCAGGATGACACTACAATTCTCCTCTAGAAGGTGACATCTGACACTCTAGTGGGAATAGTGTTTTATAGCATGTTAAATAACATAAAGCATAAAAAACCAAGAGAGTCTATGTTTGGTAACATAATAATTAAACTTCTTTCAAAGTATTCTCATTCTGAAACTACAAAATAAAAAAAAAGGCATTAAAAGTCTTTGAACAAACAATCAAAAACCCATGACCTTCCTTCTCCAAGAGTTTCTGGCTGTGGCTTGACAAATGGCACAAAATCTCAATATTACACATATGGGTATCTAAAATACATGGAGCCAGGCTTCCCAGTATTACTTCTCTCATTTCAGACAGTTTGGCAAACTTCTAAGCTATTATCCTATCATTTCTATCCACCTCTGCCATTACTGTGCCTCAGCTTCATTTGCACCACTAGAAAGATGCAAAAGATAGGCTTCCACAAGACTAAAGAAAAGTTAAAACCAATATAAGATAAAAACACTTTAAGAGCAGTCCTCAAGGAACCTACATGTCTTTTTGTTTAATTTCTTCAAGATGTCTATGTTGCAAAGTGCAGCTAGAAATACTTCTACCAAAATCAAATCAGTCATTCAGCACCATCCACAGCAGCCATTTATAAAAGACTTTTCTGTGGCATACGTGGTTTCCTAAGAAATATTAAATAATCCATTGATTATATTATTTCAATTACAATGTTCAGACTTTGCAAACTATTGCAACACACACAAGTTTAGTTACAGAAAGGATGGATTTCACAAGTTACAATATTGTGGGCTTTACAGAAAATATGTTCTCCTCAAAATGATACTTGAATATCCTTGAAAAAGGAATTACCTTTAGCCTATAAAATAGAATTTCTGGCAACACGCCCTAAAGTAGAACACAGTGGCCTCTAAAAATAAGCCACGGTACTATCAGCAGCACAGATTACTTTTTTCTGGCAGAGAGAGCCCAACGCATCCAGAAACAACTGCGAGGGGCCACAACCAGCCAGCAGCAGGTCCAGCCCTCCCAGCTGCCCTGGCAGCCACCCCATGCCATGACAACGCGGGTGGCCTTGTCACCATCCAGCCTGGGCATGTCCTGTGTGGTGGCAACACCACGGTAAGGCTGACACCACCATAAGGCAGCTGGTGGCATTCCCTGTGTCAGGGAGTGCTGTAGAGCAGCCCCTGCCCCGAGGTGGAGGCAGCGGTGTGGCCACCCTGGATGGGATGGGATGGGATGTCAGGGGTGTGTTTCTGTTTGTGTCAATATGCACATGTGTGTGCTTTCATATAACTACAAAATTCCATGCACACAGCCACAGATATATGCACACACAGATATATGCACACACATACCTAAAATCACAGAATGAGCTGAGTAGGAAGTGATGACAAGGATCATTTCGTCCAACTCCTGCACAGGCTCACACCAAGGGCCTGAGAGCGCTGTTAAAGCACGTCCTGAGCTCTGTCAGGCTGGTGCTGTGAGCACTTCCCTGAGGAGCCCGTTCAGTGCCCAAACACCCTCTGGGTGAAGAACCTTTTCCTGACACCCACTCTAAACCTACCCTGGCACAACTCCAGGCCATTCCCTTGGGTCCCGTCACAGGGGCACCAGAGGAAAGGTATCAGTGTCTGCCTCTCCTCTTCCCCTCGTACACTGCAATGCACACACGCAGACACAGATGCACACTCACACAGAGACGTGTGTGTATATATATGTATGTACGTGTGTATGTATGTACTTGGGTGCGCAGATAGGCGTCTGTGTCCCGGGTGCGTGTCCGTGCCCCTCACAGCCCCGCCCGAGGCCTGAGGCGGGCGGGCCTCACTCGCAGCCGCCCTGGCCCTGGCCCTGGCCCGGCCCGGCCTTACCCTCGCCCTTCTCCTCCTCCTCCGCCATGGCCGCGGTGCCGTGCTGTCGCCATGGCGACACGGGCCTGCCCTTCCCTCTCCCCATTCCCCGGTGTCGGGCATCGTTCCCGCTCTCCTGGAGGGGAGGAAAACCCGCCCGAGCCCCTTGTATGGCCCCTCCCGGCAGGGATGGAGTGAACCCCTTCTACCCGCCGCCTCACAGGACTCCATTCCTCTTAAAAATACAGCTCTCCCCTGCAATCACAGAGATTTCCACGTGTCTGGGCTTTACAAAGTGAAAGAACGTTTTATTCTAAATGCCATCGTGCCAAAACAGCTAAAATATTCTGTCTTAGTGATATTAAATAAAACTGCGCGGTTTAAATTTAGCTGCGTGTTTTAGCAGACAGGCTTGCGATGCCTCGTTCTCCTGACTCTGAAACAACTGTGGAAGTAGGAAAACATACAAATATTAATATTCTGGCGAGATGCAGCCCTATATTCCTAGCAAATAAATATTTATGAAATTCTTAGAACTAAAACCTTGCCCTCACTACAGCAAGTTTGTCAGATGTTGGGTTTTGCAAAGCCCACATGGATGAGGACTCCTCACACACTCAATTCCACCCCTCAAACAGTAAATTATGTCCTCGGTATTCATGGAAACCTGGAATTTCAAAAAACACATGGAGCACAAACAGGGCTTCTTTGATTAAAAAAAAAATTAAATCACTTTTTAATAGCATTTTAACATTTGTTATTTGCCTTTCAGCCACTTACTTTCGCATTTTTTTATTGAACATGGCTCAGAGTAAAGAGGGTATAATAGATACCCAGGAGAATACATCTTTACTCTGTTGGGAAAACAGCTGATTATGCTCTCTAACAAAGCTGATTCCTCTGAAAGGTTATCTACTGACTTGAGCAGTTTATTAAAGTAACTAAACATTTCAAACTACATGTTTGACTACAGGAGGAGCACAGATTTGTTTCCTCTCAAATTGCAACCAGATATTTTTGTGAGAACAGCATGGCGGATGAATTTAGAGGATGCAGCAGCAGAAGAAAAAGCCTTTATCTTTCAATATTACTGGAGTCCTCTTTCTTACAGAAAACCTGTTTATGGTGGTGGGTCTGTCATATGTTTGAAACTGGAGAAAAGTGCAAAATACATCGTTTTGGCAAGGATGGACCTCTCTTTTCTCTTCCCTCCCTTACCTCAAATGTAGAATTTCATGTTCTTGAATACTGTACCCAGCATTAGATTTCTTATATTATTTTCCAGATCATTCATAATAGGACAATTACAGCTCTTCTACAAATGCTACACTAATTCAACACATTTACTGCATATCCCTAAAAAAACTTCATAAAATCCTGTTCTAGTTATTTGGGTTTTCATGACAAATCCATGCCCAAAATATGAACAACTCTTAATTTTAAAATAAATACAAGCATTGCATATTGTGCATATTTATTGAGATTATTGTGTGTTTATGGTAGACTTTGAATGGAAGTGAGTCACTGCAACTGTGACATGATAAGACATAACTCCACTCAGGCATCCACCTGGAACATCTTCCCAGCAATTTCTCCAGGGCTTGCACTTGGGTTTCCTCACAACGCCTTCCTATTCGACAGGCGCTAATCTTTGTTTCCTCCAAGAGGGATGATAAGAAAAGCAGTGTGTAAATGCTGATGGAGAAAGGGGAAATCGTGAAGTATGCCACAGCTATGACATGTCATTTACACCACAACAGCTATGTCCTGTTGTAGCTGCTGACTCTGGCCCTCGTGAGCTGCTAGAATATCTCCTTGGGGAAAGTTTGTTATGAGTATTTAAAGGCTTTGCTCAAATCCTGGATGTTCATATCAAACTCATTGAGTTTGATAACTTTAGCCTAGCTGTAGAATCTTCAGTGACTCAGAGCTCATACAAATTTCAGCAAACAGCATTTTGCACTGTCCTGCCAGTGTTGTTGAGATTCCACTCCGGAAAATTACTGTAAATCAAAGCACTTCATTTGCATTGTCCACTCTAGCCTGGAGTTTTCTTTTGCTTCCTGCAGCTTGCAGCCAAGCATCCTTATTCTCCCAGTTCCTAACACACTGGGCTTTAGAGTCTTGCCTGTCTTCAGGAGCAGAACAAAATATGAATGAGAAAGCACTTCAAAATGAGAACTCACTGCTTTAAAATTTCCTGGCAATGTATCTTGAAAAATCTGTATAGGGAAAAAAAAATGTTAACAATTATAATGCAAAAATATTGGACCTGAACCATATAGCTTTCCCTTTTAACTTAATGCACAGATATCTCAAACCAAGGGTATGAGTGGGCTGAAACAACTAATCACATTTTGGCACAGACAAGTACAAAAGGAAACCCAGAACTACTAATTCAACAGCTTGAAATATCAGCTGCTGCATGCAAGATCTTTACAGAGCTCCTCTGAAGAGAACATACCCTTTTAAAATTGTGATTTTTCCTTTTAAAAATGTCAGAAAATATCTCAGGAAAATTACAGAAGAATCCAGCATTATTGATATAAAGCATGAATCCACTGAAGTCTCATAGACATAAGGTCCCCTTACCTCCATTCCTAATTTCATCATATACATTCCTCTCAGCTATCAGGGTCCTATCACACATTTTGCATATTTTCCATGCATATGTTCAGAAATGTTATTCAGCAATAAAAAACAGGTCTAAAATGGGAGAAGTGACGTAAGAGAGAGCAGTTCAAGGAGGTATAATAACATCCTACAAAGCCGTGTCCCCCCATGGCTTCGGGGCTGCAAGCATTTCCACGTATCTTTGCTCCAAACATTTGCCAAAGACCTTGATTATAGGACTCCCTCTGTGGATCCTTGGGGACCATATAACTGAAGGCACAAAGAAGCATATTCATTTGTCCTTCACAGAGAAAGTAGGTGGATAACTAAGATTCTGTGACAGGACTCTTACCTAGAGCTCCTCGGCAGCTAAAGGCAGCTATGCTGCTCAGCAGGCATTTCCATGTCACTGTACCCTTTTTCACCAATGGGACATGAATAACCCAAGTATACCTTTGTTCCACTCTTCCTCTGGGATCAGCAGCTGATTTCAGTGACTCAGAAACAGATTCTTCAAAACAGAGTATTATCTAAACATTAGCTGTTCACCCAAATGATACACAGTAACCAGATAAAAAGGAGAAAAAGACTCAATCGTTCCTTGCCTATACTGTATCTTTCCCTACAGAATTTAGGTAAATTACACTTGAGAGCAGCTACCTCGTTCCTTAATGTGTAGGAGGGGAAGACAGCTTCTCCTCTGGCTTGTTCTCTTTGTAACTGCAGGCTTTGATCCGGTGCTAGGACGAGATGAGAGAAGCCTAACAGAGTGGGCAGACACAGACATACAAGCATGCCCTCCGTTATTTCCTCTACCAATGACCTCTTCTGGGCTGCTGATACATTTATATTAACCTTATTGGTCATCATTTTGCTTTCTTTCAAAAAACTAATTCTTCCTGTTCTCACCTACAGAGCAGCAAAAAGTACATAAATTGGCAAGGGATTTCCTTTACTTCTTATACAGGTAATAATCCTAGAAGCCCAAAATCTGACCTCTAAAATAAAATGTCATTGTATGATTCCTTGACACATATGGAGTTCACCAGTACTGAAAGGGGAAGATCCAAGTCTTGCCCTTCCTTTCCTCCTGCTGGCTGCACATCTTCCTTCTACCTTGTGCTGGCTCTGCCATTCACTGAGAGCAAATATGAGTCACAGAGGTAGTAAAAATACAATCCATCAAAAAGTGAATAGTGTTCTGCCCTATTAAGAAACTCAGAAAAGGATCTGACAAGCATCTCAATCAGCACATCCAGGAAGTTGGACTCTGCAATTAGAAGAGAGGAAGAAATAGAGGGGAAGGCAGGAAGGGTGAGATGTTTTTTGGAGGGAGAAAGCTCCGTGTCTGTCTGAGTCCATAACTAGAACACTGAAGGAACAAAGGGGGAAAATCAAGTTTGAAGGTTGATGATAACAGCAGCATCTCCAACCCTTCTCAGTCCATGGGATGGCTTTGGAACTGTCCTGGCAATTATCTCTTACTGCTCATGTAAAGCTACAGTCCTATGGATCTTTAAAGCTCCTCCTGTCCAGCTTCAACAAAGCTGCATTTGAGGAAAAGTGACTGAACATACATTAAAAACATGTTGCTAGGAAAAAGGAAGCATTTCTTCACTGCAGCAATATTCTTCAATGTCAAGGAGCTGCTGGCAGTGCTCGGCCTCTGGGACTATGCCTAAAAAGCTGCTGCAGAAAAAAGCTTTCTTTTATATGCAAGTGCCAGGATACTGTTCCCCATCCCACCCAGGCACAGAAATGGCCCTAGAGATCCACATATTTTAACCTTCAGACTTTATTACCATTAATTATATCTGGAAGAGAAGCCAGGATCCCCAAGAACACGGTAGCAGGAACAAAACACAATCATCCATCTGCCTAGCAACATGGGTTGCCATGAGTACTTCTCCCCATGCTCCACAGGCAGCAGGGGCTCGCCACTGAGTGCCGAGCCAAGCTCAAGGGCCCCGTACTGGTAAAGAAAGCCTGCTTCCTCAGATGAAGTCCTTGCATTCCATCTCCAAGACCGCCCTCTGGAGCCTAGAATGTGTCAGCCAGTGCCCTGAAATGTGGAAATGAGGGACTTCCAGAGTTCTGAGACAATGCCAGTGGAATTGCTCTTGCAAGAAGCAAAGGCAATGAAGTTGGGAACATCAATGCCATTAAAACTCCATTTTCCCCTTCTCTGTTCTTTTGAGAAAGTTCTTTCCATGTTTAATACCATGTCAAAAAAATCCCCAATAGCATACTATCAAATCACTGACTTTTCACACTTAAGAAGAAAAGAAGAAAAACCTGTGAGGAGTACTGAAGACATGGAAATACTTTACAACATCCCTAGCTCAAGAGATCTTTGAGTCGCAAACCATTTGTAGGAGGTTGAGAGACAGACTATTTAAGATAGTCATTTGCATGGTTCTCCACCGAGCACCTGCTTTAGGCCTCATGAGAAGAAAGGATACTCAAAGAGAGAGGTTTTGACATGTCCCAGAAGGTTCATTTTGCTGTTCTTAAAAAAGCAAAAGATTACTTGATAATTAATATTTAAGGGAGCTCCCCTGATAATGTGGTTATCTAGAAGCGGTTTAAAAGTAGAGATTCATGAGGAAAACACAAATTCAAGGTTTCAGACTGACATTTGGACAATTGTAATTGAATGGGATTGTTGAACACTGGAATTATATTTATGTTACCAATATTGTGAAGCTAACCTTAAAAAAAAACACCTCTTTGTTGTTTGCTATATCGTAAGATGCAATTTAAGAGTATAAAGGCCATAGCAGAGATAAACAGGCCCAAAGTGCATTTCACAAAGATGTCAACCATGACACAGAAGTAGTTAACCTTGGGATGAGAGAAGGAGCTAAAGGTTATATGTCTGAATGATCATATATGGCCCTTAATCAGCTGAGGCATGATATAGTACTTTTTAATACTTAGAAAAATCTTCCTGGCTCACAAGTAGCAGAACTACTTCCTTTTCTACACCTGTCAGGATTATTTGGGCATGAAAATGTTGCTGTACTCACTAAGTTAGTAATAATCAAAACCAAAATGAACCTGGGTATAGAAAATTTAAGCACTTCTGATTATTCCGCTTTCTTCAGAATGCAAATCTTCATTTATTAAAAAAAATTCTAGACCATCTGCTTGTGAAGATGATGTTTGGATAACTGATGTAACACTATCCTTTTAAATCTACAGTAAGATAATAAGGGAGAAAATCATCTTCCATAACAAGTCCCATTATTGTGTTCAGGATTTTACTTTATAAATCTGACGCCGATACCTGCTTAGGTTACCTTCAGAATTTCAGTGGGAATAAAGTTAAGATCTGGGGGACTGATCTTAATTCATGATTTATTCATCTTCACTAACACAAATGGCACAGGATTAAGCCTAGTGTTATAGAATAAGCACCACCTCAATTCTCAATCCTCTCAGTGGTTTTTTATTCAAAAGACTAATTGCATGGCTAGCTTGTTTTTCCAGGTTCATTCATTGCTTAAATATAAGCTTTAACTTTGCAGATATCAAATGTATTTCCATATTTAAATAATGTTAACTCTGATCTAACTAGAGATGCTATACAGAGTATGTTATACAAAGTCCTATACAGACTTACTACTGTAAAATGAAAGTTGCTTTGAAATAAAAATATACTTTGTTATTTTAAGAGGGAGGAAAAAAGAAACAGAACTAAGACGCATCCCAGAAACATTTTCTATACCTTCAGAATAAGAAAGAAATTGAACTCATATTTGATTCCCTCAGGAAGGATAGGGAACTTTGATGCACTGTGGCAAGAAGATACATAGCTGTATTAATGAAAATCTAATCTGTGCTCAGAGACTTTGCATGTTGGCTATAAATGTAAAATATTCATACCACAATAGACTGTTAGACTGTCAAAAGCTGAAGTTCAGCCAATTTTACCAGAAAGAGTTGACATTTTGCTGTATTCTTCATTCTAGGGAGCTGAGAAAATAAGCTATCAAAACCACTCCTCCACTTGTAAATTTTGCCAGTGCAACTATTTAGATTTGGCATAAATCTAGAAGTAGGAAGTGTTTGTCTAGTGCACCATTTAGACACAGTAACTCAAACTAAGAGCAGTAACAAATACTTTGGATTGTTGAGTTTTCATGTCACTGTGCCAGGACAAGCAGAGGCATCACCTCCTTTTGTATCACCTTCTCTGCCATGCCCCAAGGAATGGCCTTGAAAGGATCTGAGGAGAAAACTGATTCAGCTAGAAAATATACTTTCTTTTTTGTGGTTGTGGTTACTAGGTTGTGAGCTGGGCTAATGCAGGTGAGAGGACAGTGTAAAAACAACTGACAGGGGCTGAGGAAACACAGACCTGGCACGGAGGAGCAGCCTGACTGACAGTTTTGGTGCAATCCTCCAAGAAGGGGCTTTTGTTCTGTCAGTGGCTTGCCTTCTCCCAACTCAGATGGCTGCTGAGCTACCTTCCAGTCATGCTGCATTCACATGGAGATGCACAGAGGAAGCAAAAGCAGGGCTTGGAAAAAGAAACATCAGCATTTATTAGACTAGCTGACAGAGCTGAGGGGGTAAAAAAACCCAAAACAACAACACAGTGGTTTGGGACATATAATCCTTTTTTCTGCTCTGAAAAGAAATTGCATCCTTTCAGCAGTGCACATTGGTCGTCACTTCCAAATAACTGTAGCTTTATTATCTTACTTCATTCAGATTGTTGAAGTGAAATGGCTAGGTGGGAGCAGCAAGGTAGAGGTGAGTGTTTGCAAAGGAAAACATCGTAAGGACATTGGCCTTGGGGAACTAAAAGAAGAGCAGTTATTACATGCAGAGCCCTAAGGAGCAGGGAAAACTGCAACATGCTAAACTAATTCTAATAGATACCCCTGATAAAGGAGACTTAACAGGAAGAGGCACTTAAGCATCCTGATAAAGCCATTTAAATTGTCTTTGGTTTGGACATTCAGAGCTGTATCACTTAAGAATTTATGAAATAGTGCAATGAACCACACCAGGGAGATGAGAAACAACCTGAAAAAATAACCCAGGAAATACAAATAGGCCAGAAAGTACTAAGGGGTTATTACTCTGTAAGATGAGTTCTCATTTGCTGAATAGCCACATAAAGACATGCACAGCATAGTGTAAGGAGCAACAGCTGCTTAAGCCATGGCTACTGATGAGACAGTCATTTGTCAGACACACTGATCACACAAAGGTAAAATATTCCAAGTAATTATATATTATATAATAGTCAAAGTAATTGTATATTATTTGCTATATTAAAGTATAGGAAAGTTGTGATCAGTGACCTCCTCACTTAAGGAAGTCATGGCTAAGACTAGATGGGATAGCGAAAATGGACTCCTTAATATATATGTAGGTTTTACCTGCTAATTGAACTTTCCAAAGTGGAAATACAAGTTTAATAATCCATCTGAAACTCTGGATTGTAAACTCTAGATAGATAAACTCATCCCAGTTCTATTTCATTAGCACCATGATTTACCCTCAGGAACAGGATGGCTATGGAAATAAACCTAAAAGTGGTATCACTTACAGTGCAAAATAATTATTTTTTTCTTATTGCTTATTGAAATACATATTAAAACAGAACAGTTTTTATCTGGTTTATATATATTTGCATGATACAACAGTATTTGTTGGCATT
This sequence comes from Sterrhoptilus dennistouni, assembly GCA_013397095.1. Taxonomy (NCBI): domain Eukaryota; kingdom Metazoa; phylum Chordata; class Aves; order Passeriformes; family Zosteropidae; genus Sterrhoptilus; species Sterrhoptilus dennistouni. The sequence goes on along the minus strand of VWZU01017141.1, from coordinate 843,635 downwards.
GCTGTATCTATCAGCAACACCTTGAGAGCTGGAGTTACTGTCAGTTCAGATTAACTCAACTAGACAGAGTCCAGTTTTTTAATTAAACCACAAATTCTGGAAGCCTAAAGACCAAACCTTGCTGCAGTGGTCTGAGGCAATAATGTCTCTTAGTGACCCTACCCTCCACTACCAGCTCACATCTCTCACTCTGTAATGGAAGAATCCGGTAACAGTGGGTGGGGATGTCCTGGTATGTCTCCTTCCACCTCCTTTCCCCTCACCTTGGCTGTTCAACACAGCACAGCATATTTAATAATTTAAATTGATAAACATAGCTGTGGCCCAAGGACTGGTCACACATCCCATTTTGTCACTTCTCAAACAGTGCAGCTGCTGAGACGGTAAAATCCTAAATCACTGTAGCTACAGACAATCTGCCATTGAAGTTAATAAGTGTGAGTTCTCTGTTACCAGGCCTCAGCTGGGAGCCTGGATAAGTATTTTAACTCCAATTTTTCAAAGACCAAGACATGTAAGTGAATGTTCATCTGCAGTTCTTTACCAGATTAAGAACCAACCTCCAAGAGCTCAGGATGCCCCATCTGAAAAGTGTTGTATATCTGTTGCTTGTAGGCTGACTATCAGTCTATTTTAGGATATTTTTAAGATAGTATTTGTTTCTCTCTCTCCATCCCCTTTGCAGCTAGTTTGTCTTTTATGTGCAGCATGGAGCACCCAAGATGCATTGAAGGTACAGATGGTATACCCAAGTGCTGAGCCTTCTGAAAAGGTTGTCCTTTTGTGTCCTGTGTGCCTCTTAACACATCCAAAGATGCTTCTCGAAGCAGACACAGTATTTGAAGCCTTCCCTTCAGTGGCACCACTGCTTTTCCTCCTCCCATAGTGAAATATCTGCATGCTAGTAGAGGTTTCACAGAACTGTAGACGGACCTGTGACCACCAGATCACCAAACCAACCACACTATTGATCTCTAGCCCTGACACCAGCAAGCTTAACAGGATCAAATAACAAGGTGGTGCAGTATCAAGTTCTCCCTTCTAACTCATGGTCAAATATTCACAGCCTTCAGAATGGCTAAGGTTGGAAAGGACCACAGATGAGGTCATTTGGCCCAACCCTTCTTGGTCTCCCTTTGCAAGCCTGCATGGCCACAGTAGTCCTTTCATTAAGAAGTTTATCTATGAGACCTTTCAAAATGGCTACAAGAAATCTGCCAGGATGCTCATGAACTGATCCGGTAGCCATGGACATACACATGATTCTTCTAATCTAAAATTTTAGAAGTCTGAGAACCTCTTGTTCTCCTAAACAACTCTAGCAGCCAAATTTTTGTATATTTTCAGAAGTCCTGTTCCCAGAGTGACTGAAGAGCTCCTCAGTAAATACAACACAGTCCCAGAAAGAACTAAAAGAGACTTTTTTGTCATTGTGAATTACTCACATTCAGTAGTAGAAGCAAGAAGCTGATTTTCAGAGCTCTGTTTTTATCACTTTCCAACCTATATTCATTGACATAAAATATAAATGCATAAAGTTATCAGCCTAGAGCTATTGGCTTCCCTATAGATTTGAGAAATGAGAAACACAGAGAAGAATGTCTGATTTGAGACTTTGAAAGAAATAAATACTCATCTCTTTTTCTCAGTAGGGACAATCTTCAGTAATATCAGAGTTAGAAAGGAGTTGGAGGTGTGGGACATCCATAAATTCACAGATCACACGAAGCTCCCTGGCATCTTATCTGCATAAGGTGTGGTTGGTTTTGAAGGGGCTAGTGCCATTAGCAGCAATTCAGTGTTTGGGAAGATATCTTTTGTTTTTAAGAGAACCATTACCAAATCCTTTTCTCCATTCTCCCCACATCTTTCAATAGCCTGGTGGATTGCAGCAGATAAGAGTTGGGTTTATATTAAGCATAAGGTTTCAGACAAATCTATGTTGTGAGAGCCCTTTTATAGTCAACTTTGTGATTACAAATAATTGCATGGAATTAATCACTTATATTGTCACTTGGAAATCAAGAATAAAAGTGCTAATTTCTGGAAGCTGGAGAGAGCATACGTGCTATCTACTGAGAAAAACTGATGGAAATATGCACTGAGAAGAAAAAGATCTGTGAGGTATTACTGTTGGAAGAATTAGAATGAAATCTAAATGAGAGGATTTAAAAATAGAATGAAAACGAAGAACAGAAGTGAAAAAATCACTATCAAATACTTGAAACAGAAGCATCAAGGAAAAATGAAAAAATGGAAGTAAAACTCCAAATAGATAGTCAGATAGAAAAAATTGTATTTGTCAGAGTGATATAAAGCGAACCTTTAAGTCCTTGGGAGGTGGGGGGGGGAGGTGCAAACAAAAATCAAAAGCAAACAAACAAAAATTGAAGAGAGGATGATCTCCTCATACAAAATAACAGCAGATCTAAATGGCTGATGGAAAAATCTCAGTCTTGAGGCATGTACTCATATTCCATCCCAGTCATAAGGCAAATATATATGCTTAGCTTTACCTCACACAACACCAGTGAGTTCAGCAGTAAGCTCCATCAGTGTAAATCACACTTCTCCCTCTCTTACACCCCCAGTTTCAGCAGATGCAGCCACAGTAAAGGCTGGGAGAAAAAAAAAATACAGGAATGAAATGCAATTTCCAATTCAGATAAAACATCAGACTGTTAAAAGTACTGAAAGGAAATACTTCTTTATCCTTACAAATGTGGTTCCATAAAGACCTAAAGAGCAGAAAGGGAAAAACCAACATACTGTTAGCCAGCTGTAAATCTTTTCATTTTGAAAAAGAGATGGTTAGGGTTTTAAGAGATCCTGGTGCCCTGCAATAAGCAAGTTTATTGGTAACTGCAACACTGTTTCATAAATTTTCCTAAGTCTAAGGAGTTTTCTCAGTTTTGATATTCTCTAGAATTAACAGAATCGCTGAAGTGATTCCAGAAGGAAAAATAAGTTAGTTTAATAAACTTGACCAAAGAAGAAAAGTAAATTTCAATTTTCAACAAAAATTGTTAAAATCCAGAACACATTGTGGAGGAGCACAGTGTTTACCACTGATATTTTTTTTTTAAACTTTGTTTTATTCAAACTTCTTCTGGATACTACTGAAGAAAAACCCCTTAGCATCCCAGCATGAGGCAGCTGACAGCCCACCCCTGTGCGTGTGTGCAGGCAGGCTCCTTGGAGCTCCACCAGCCCTCCTCCTGCAGCCCACACAGGGTGGACTGCTCCAGCTCCTGTGCTTCTATCTCTTCCTTCCTGCTCTCTGACTGAGAGCCACAGACTCCCAGTAAAGCATCAGTACACATCCCGACCAAATTCTTCCCTTTCTTGTGTCAGGCTGCAGACTTCTTCCAGCCTTGGCTCAGAGGTACCTTTGGGCTCCAGGTGCTTATTCCCGAGCAGATTGTGCCCAAAGCGCTGCTGGCTGTGGGTGATGAGTATATACCAGCTCTTGGCTCCTGTAGGGTTTCATTTAGCTGTCTTGCAAAGGGAGGTGCTCTGTCCCTGTGTCCAAGAGTGCAATGTGGCCCCCATCACACCAGTAACAGTTTGTGTGCTGGGGAGAGGAGGAGGAAGGTATGAGAGAAGGAGGGGTATTTTCACAAGTTTTGCTGCTGAGTATCAAAATGAGTTTCTGTGGATTTGTTACCTGCTCACAGCAAAGAAAGTGAAAATGACTCAGCAGCCATGATCATTCACTACTTTCCCAGGCTGTCAGTTTGGGGGTTATCTGGGGTAGAGTTCTCCAAAGCAGCCCTCATTCACTAGGAAGCAGACGGAAATATTCAGCTCATTCCATGTGGGCTGCTGCAAGCTGTGATCCGCTGCCAGTGCAGGTCAGGTTCAAGCCAGATTTCTCAATGTTCCAGCAAAGTTCTGCATCATTATGATAAAGTATTTCAAGTATATGAAAGCATTTGAGATACATACAAATGGGTGAATATAGGGAAAGCTATAAATCAGCAAGTGAGAAGTACAAAGGAATGAAAGGAAATATTACCAGAAATACTTGCTCATAATAAGGGTGCTTCAAATAAACAATAGACTTAAAACTTGCTTCTGATTTATTGTTGTTTGCAAAACCATGGCATTAGGTAGAAACTCATCTTGTTAAGCCTAAGAACTTTGACAGGGATGGGTAGAGTTAGTTACTATGGAGTTAAAAAAAATGTTGGCCTTTGTGATGAGACCAGCTTTGGAGAAGAAAGAGAGGATAAAGGAAAAGAAGCTGGTTTTAAGCATTCATTTAAAGATTTGCCATCTGAATGCTCTGCATTAATTTCCTTTAAAGCTGATCAGTTATAACAGCTTTTCTCCATGTAATTGCTTATTTTTCAAGTGCTTTGTGGTTATTTTGGTCTGTTTTTTACTAGAGTATCTGAGACTTTCCCATGTGGAACATAGTGGTGATAAAAAAAATCTTCTAGATATTGTGGACAATCTGCCTCTTCTCTGTTTTGAAGGTGGGAGATTTGTGCTTGAAGTGCATGTCTGTTTTCACTCCTTTTTAATGATACTTTTGGTTGTAGATTTTTCAAGTTTGTAAATGATAGAAAAGCCCACTATTGTCACACAGTAACCAGTTCTTATTTCAGAAACACTGTCCTGTCTATGGTAATAGGATTGTCAAAACAGTTCTTTGTTAAGGCTGGCATGCTGTGCTTACCTTGCTTCTTACTTTCTTAACTTTTGCTGTTAAGGATCTCTTGTTTTGCTGGTACGTGAAGCAGGAGAAACAAGTGCAGATGCCTTGTCTCAACAGAGGAACTGTCAGGCAATCCTGTTTTCTTTTGTAAGAAAAAGAACTCATAAAATCCAGAATCTCATTGAGGGGCTGACCCTGTAATGAACTCAGCAGTCACATGAGTCTGGGGACACAGGAAAAGCTACAGGATAGAGAGCCCTGAATTGCAAATACTGATAGTTCAGGATGCTGCTCAAAACATGCTGCCTGATGTTATTTGAAAGGATAGCTTTATGTTCCTATCAGAAAATCTTAGCTGGATAGTTCAAGAGCTTGTTAACTCTTGGATTAGGTACCTTACAACAGAAAACCCTCAGAAAACTTTTGACCCTCCTCCTCCCTGACTTTATTGGCACTGTTCCTTCAGAACAGCTTGACCTGATGGGATACCTGGTTGTGATTCATAACATGTGCTGGAAGGGCTGTCTGTCTTCTGGCCAGGGTGCAATCCCAGAAATATTCTTAGCCTATGGATGTGGAACAGCAAGGTTACATGACACTGCTTTTCTTCTGCTGTTTATTGTTAAAAATAATTGTTCTCAGAGAGTTTGTAGGGGACTGAGTTTTTTTTATGCTTTCTTAGGAAACTACCTGTAGTCTAGCATTTGGTAGCAGTTGCTTTAATGTATTGCCAGAAGAGTTTCTGTTGCTAAATGTTTCATATGAAACTATGCTGGTTTCCCTCAGCCTGAAAAAAAAAAAAAAAAAAAGGCTGAGCAGATTTGCTCCAGCAGAGTGGGTTAAAGAGCAGTCTATGACAAAATTCTTTCTTTCTTTCTTTCTTTCTAGAGAGCATTCTACAGTGAAGTTAACTCAACTAATGCAGTTTTCTAAAATGAATCAACTGGCCAAACCTCTGACCTAATTTCTTTATCCTCCTTTTAAAGATGATATAGTGTACAGTCTTAAAGTTAAGTTTTGCTAATGGTTGTGTCATGAATTGCTAGTGCACAGTTAGGTTTTGTGTAGTTTTCTGAGCCCATGATGTGTGATGGGAAGTGAGTGGGCAGAAAAGGCTCCCTTTCCTTTTCTCACTCACTCTGCAGAGGGGTTTTTCCTTTTCTTTTTTGAGCTGACTTCATCTGGGGCTTAAAAGAAAAGCAGCTGGACTTGGGATACTGCTTCCAAAGGTAAAAGCCAAGAGATCTGCAACCAAGACTGTGAGGAAAAGCAGTTTTGTACTCTCCAAGTTACTTTTTGGTGCTTTGGAGACTGCTTAGCAGACCTCAGGATTTTTTACCAGCTGCACTGTAGGACTGCCAGGGCAGTGCCTAAACAGGGAAAGCTACCCAGGGTCTCTCTGGGCTCCAGCTGTGTCATACAGAAGTGGCCATCTTGAAAGGATGCTAACGTGTATTAATGAATATTTTAAAATAGTTCACTTACTCAGCTTTGCCTATCACAGATTTAAGATATGCAGTTGGACCACAGTAGTACCTTTAGTTAACATAAAATATTCTTTAAAATTCTAGGGGGGGTTATGTGGGTTTTTTACCGTGGCCTCCCCATGCAATCCGTAGAAGCCACTCTTTGTAAACTGAGGGGACAAAGGAGATGGTCTAACAGCTAGCGGTACTCTGGTGACACAAAAAGTGTGTGGAGACTTCTTTTTTGGCAAGAGCATCTTATGAGGGAAAGGAGAAGGATGTATTGAAGAAGCTTAAAGAGTAAAATTATGATAGGCATGTACTACACAGTACTACAGAGAGGGTTAAGTACCAGGAGAGAAAACCAACCCAAAAAGGTAGTTATCTGGACAGTGGGTGTTGTTTTGTCAAAGTCAGGTAGAATAGAAAAGTTGCATTAGGTACAAGCTGGTCTGTGGCTGCCAGTTGTGAATTGTCCTGTCTCCATGATTGTTTGGGTTTAGTTACAGATCTTGACTGTATGTGAGCAGAAAGGTACACTGAAACTGACAGCCTTAAAATCTACTTACGATTGTTTTAATAGTCCCTTAGAGAGATTAATTGATACTCCTTTGAAATGGTTCTCCCACATTGTCTTCTCACAGGAAAACCATATTTTTGGAAGCTGATTTACAATGCTACCTCCTCTTCCACAGACTGACTGCTGTGCAGAGGGGTTTAGTCTATCTAAATTTCCAGAGCTCACAGCTCCACTCTAGTGAATATGTGGCAAGTTAAAAAAAAAAAAAAATCTCCAGGAACTGCAGATGTCTGATTTGTGGAGCTAAGTATCTTCTTATGAACTTGAGATATGTGTAGTCAAAAAACTTCTGTATGGCTCTGAATAAAGCCAAAATGAATCCTGGTTTTAATGCTGGAGAATGCAGCCTTTTTTCCCAAGGCCAGGCTTAGAAACTGTGAGTCGTTGAATGCTCTGAACTAAGAAACTGTTTCTCAGAAACTCATGGGCTTGGGTTTTGGATTTTTTTGTAAAGCAAAGAAAGTTACTCCTTGGAAATGGGAAAAGGGGGATTCTTTTTGGTATGGGGTCAGTGAGGGTGACAAACATGTGTTGTGGCTGATATGTGATGTCCCGGTGTAGCTTTGCAGTGCTTCCTTCTGCTTGGTGGGATGACTCAACTACGTCATCCAGCACACAGGAAAAGCAAAATAGCATTAGTCTCTTAAAAAGGACTTGTTTACTGACTCTGAAGTAACAGCTCTCCTGGAGACCCAAAGGGTGCTATAGCAGAAAGTGTAATAAAAGAAAGATGCTTCTAAGGAGAACTAGCTAACCAAACCACTGCCAGAAACCTCAATTTCAATCCCTTGAACCCTGACAGATCTACTTGTAATTAGACACTAACTACCCCTTAGGTCCTGAGGATGCTTTCAGACCTAACTAATCTGGTTCCTGTGCAATTAATAGGCCTTATTTTGGCAAATGACCACCTCATTTCTGAGATGAATTGAACTCCTTTGATATTAAAATATCATGGAGAGATTATAGATAGTACAAGGCAAGGTCAATCTAGTTCAGCATCCTGACTCTGATGGTGAGCAGTAATGCATGTCAGGGAAAGAGGAGCACAGTGCTATTTTTCCAAAACAAACTCCTGGCCTCCTGGCAGACAGATCCTGAGATAGACCACACCTATGGAGATAAATAAATAGGGGCTAAGAAATCATCAGAACTGCCTGTTAGTCATGCAACCTCACTTGGGACAAATTAGCACTTTAAAAATGCCTGAAAATTTCTCATTGGGTCTAGTAATGATTACTATTTTATGAGCAGTGATGAAAAGGGAGAAAGAAAAAGACTCGCTCCACATGCTGCCTGCTATCATAAAAAGCAGCAGAGTATTTCAATAATGATATCCATTCTCTTTTAAAGCAATCATGTGTTGAATGTGGAAATCTGAGGGCAGTGTTAATTGAGGGTAGATGGATTAAGGACATGCAGAAGAGACCAGGAACATACAGTGATGGTCAGATGTAGGGTAAAGCACAACAAGAGGAGCCAGAACAGGACAGACCAGGCTCTAAGAGAGCAGAACAGGGAAACACGAATGCCAGGGTTCTCCTGCAACACTGGAGGTGTGTGGAAAGGTTCAAAGCCCAAGTGGGATTGGACTCTTGTGGTTGTTCAGTGCCCTCCTGAAAGCTTGCTCTTCTTTTTGTTGCCTCTTTGTCACTGCTGTTGATAAACAGGGAGAGAGATTTGGAAGGACTAAGGGTGAATAATGGAAAGAACATTATTGGTGAGTAGAGCAACTAACTGAGGTCTAAAGGAGAACAAACAAAAATGAGGGAAACCAGAGTAACTGGTCTGTTGAAGGGCCAAGTCCCAGAGGGAGGATCCCAAATTACTTTTGAGAGGGAAGACTGGTTTGGAAAGAAAAACAGTTTAAGTTAGAAAGTAACATAGGTAGGAGAAAAATGCTATATGATTGATAAAAGGTGCATAGGATTGCATCTGTTATATATGGAGGCATGTCACTTTTCATTTAAATAGAAAGGAAGATCAGGTTTCAGTATATTTTGAGACTGAAAAAGGCAATTTTAATGGAGGACTATTGTGGTTATCAGCAATCATGTTTTGTTTTTCATATGACCATCATCATACAAGCAGCAGCTTTGCACATTAAAGCTTAAAATGCTTTTATTTAGTGGTTTTTTGTTTCAGGAGGTTGCATTACCAGACACTCATTTTTGATATGGCTGCCATCTATCTATCTGCATGTTCTGTGAAAAGCAGAGTTGAAGGATTCACTCAGTATCTGAAGAGAGGGTATGGCAACAAGGAAAGCATACATCCTTAACTCATTTTTATCCTTCAAAGTGTGAATAAGGGAAAGGCAAACTCTTGAAACACAGGACTCAAAGAGGACAAGGGAGTTTCTTAAGAGAGCTTTTTCCCAGGAACAGACGTGTAATAAATATGTATTTAACTTACATATAGAAAAAGCTTTTTTTTAAGCACTGAAAAGCAGTCATTAAAGTTATGCATCTATTTCAGTTATGTGTGTGTTTTATTTACTTAGCTTTATGATTATTTACAACTATTTATTTATTGTTTACAATTAATCAACTGACATCTGAAAATCAACTGGGATTTCTCACTTCTGTAATAACAGGTAACATAACTGTAGTCTGAAAACGGTCTTGCTACACCTGTTTGGTAATGTAATTAAGTGTACAATTAGTAAGCATTACCCTTATTATGATGGTATGAGTTAATCTCCTTTAAAAATAGTAAGTTTATCCTTCTAAATGGTTTAATAAAGAGACAGCTGTAGTAACTTTAAAAAATGCCTCAAGTTAATAGTGCTAAATTTCAGCAGGGGGAGGGCAAATTATTTATACTTTATCTACTTGTGCCTTTATATACAGGCTTGGATGCTTCAGGGTAAGGAATCTCTCCATGTGCCTCAAAGCTGTTAGCTGTTTTGTTTCTCCATGGTAACAGGAGTATGAAGCAGTAAGAGCATGTTACTGAAGTAGGGAGACATGACATCATTTAGGAATGAGATTATATGTGAGGACTGCAGCTCTCGGGTGATCCTGAATGAGGGTGTTTTCTAGCACACAGGTGCTGTCAATATGTGCAGATGTGCTCATTTAAGGCAAGGCTTAGGGATACAAAGCTGGCCTAAAATAATCTATCAATCCATAAAGTTTGCAGTGGTGGGAGAGATTATCAGACATCGGAGTTGATTAAACTCTTCCAGAAATGCGACTCAATGTGTGAAAAGCCCTGTGCAAGATCAAGTCTAAACACGGAGCTCTGAGTGAGGTTTAGATAATACAACTCATAAAGAGTTAATGATGTCTTTTCTGTTTAAATTTGTTTACATGCAAAAAAAAAAACCCTAAAAACAAACACACAAACAAAAACCAAAACATGAGAGTTTAAATGAGATAAATGACATCCAAATTAATGCAGAATTATCTGTGTCAGTCAGTAATCTTGCAATATTAACGAGTTTAATTTTGTTGTCATTTTGGCAGAACAGTGTTTGTTAGGAGTCCCTCAGCAGACTAGCTAAGATTGTTCTTTCATGAAGAAATGGACAAAGGCAATGATTTAGAGTGGTACAGCTTAATCACACACTGACTTCTCCTTTGCATCGATGTACTCTTATCCTTTTCTTCTGCAATTGAGGTGACTCTGACTTACTGGTCTGAAATAAAATCTACTAACTTGACTTTAAAGTAAGGGAAAGGTTCTGGCAACTTTTTTCTCATCTGTACACGCTGCATCTCTCCCTGTGTCCCAACAAGCAGTTGTGCAGAGCCAGGTTGAGCTAACCTTGCCTACCGAGTTGTGTTTTCTCCAAGTAGACATAGCCTGACTGAGGACAGAGCAGCGTGCGTGCGTGTGTGTGTGTGTGTGTGTGTGTGTGTGAAAGAGCCCTTTCCTTGCGCAGTTAAAACAGGATGTCTTCCTTGCCTCTCTTCCCTTCCTCTGGGGCAGGTAAATGTAATTTGTTCTGGTTCAGGAGGCCACGCAATCTGTACCACCACAAGGCAACTTCGTGGCAAAGATGCCTTCCCTTCTATTCCGCTTCATTCTGATTCTCTGGCGGTTTGACTTGCCTTTTTTTTCCTGCAAATGAAAATAAGCTTTTTATCCAGGCTCCCTAAGGAAGCCAACTTGTAGATCCGTGCTGCCTTGAAATCCTCTCCACTGTTTTCATGTTACTTTTGACCGAATTGGGAAAATCCAAAATTCAATGGCTGTACAGCTTGCGTGGCTGGGGAGGGCCCCATATTAACGCTGCCCAGAGGGGGAAGAAAAGAGGGAAAGCTGCTATTGGCCCCGTGCAGAGCTCCAGACAGGGAATTCATGCACCGGAGAGAGAACCTTTGTTACCGCCGGCCTGGCCGAGGCTCGGCCCCGGGCCTGCTCCCGGAGCTGCGGGAGGGAACGGGGCAGCCCCGCTCCTGCCCTTACGTAACTGGGCTACCAGTGCTGTGCCAGGGGAACTATTTCCAGCAGCAGCGCCCCTTTTCAAAGCCTGTACGCAATAAACCGTGCGGGACTAGGCCCGACATGAGCGCAGGGGGATCGGGACAGGGCGCTGCAGGGCTGTAGCCGGACATGCAGCCCCGTGAGGCGAGGGCATTTCGGTCGAGCCGTGGCCTCAGGCGGGCGGGAGCCGGCCCCGGGGAGGCTCGCAGG
>VWZU01017141.1:804199-830629 GCA_013397095.1 Sterrhoptilus dennistouni | reverse complement strand
CCCTTTTCAGTGGAGATCTTAACATCGAGAGCCATACCGGCTGCTGTGTGGTGTGCATTGGCAACTTCCGTACGCCAAATCATTTCTGATTGGCGACAAGTTTTGAGTCTCCGTGAAAATTTAAGATACAGGGTTTCACCGTAGCAACGTTCCTTTTTAAGATGCTAGTGCTTATCTCGTGCTGTAGCTTGCTGCAGTGTACAAAGTCGAAGCCATCGTTTAGATTCTATTCCCAATTAAACTAAAACTTAAATAGTCAAAATAAATTATTGTTTCTGTTACAGGAGATGGTAAAACGGAACAAAAGCCTGGTGAAAAGAAGAGAGGAGTGAAGAGACCACGTGAAGACCATGGCCGGGGATACTTTGAGTACATCGAGGAAAACAAGTATAGCAGGTAAACAGATTTGGTGCTGGGCAGCATTTTTTGATGAGGCGCAATACAGTACAGAAACGTCATTTTAACTTGGTGAAAATACATGTAACTTCACTATGTTTTGTTTGGTTTTGTTTTTTCAGGGCCAAGTCCCCTCAGCCACCTGTCGAGGAAGAAGATGAACATTTTGACGACACAGTGGTTTGTCTTGATACTTGTGAGTAAACACACTTTCCTTTGCTCTGGAAAGATGTGGTGTTAAGGCTTTTAATCTTAATGCCACCCTTTCTGAAACGGGGAGGATGCATTTGTTGATTTTCCTTACCAGGTAACTTTAAAAAAATTAGAAAAATACTGTGTTTCCACCCGTTTTTAGCAAACAAAAGAATAGAAGGATACATGAGTATATTAGCAGTAATAGGCTTGGTTTTCCTATGAAGTCTGTAGTGATAGGTGGTTCTGTGAAGAAATCTTAACTAAAACAGTAATCTGGTGTGGAGGCTTAGGTGGGTAAGTGTAGAGTGCACCTGGAACACCCCAGAGACAGCTTGATGAAACAGCTGTCCTGCACCACTGCCCAGGAAATTCAGAGATCAGTACCATAAGTGCTTACAAAATACACTTTGAGAAATGAACTTCCTACATAAGTTCCCCTATTTATGTACCAACCAGTGGAATGTTCTTTTTACCTTCTGATAAATTTAACAGAATCTGGTAATGCCTCTTCAAAAACGACCCATTCGTGTAACTTGTGAGTGTGTGTGGGCTTTTGGGTGGTGATTTGTGCAAGTGGGATGGCAGAGCGTAGAAATTGAAAAGTACCTGCAAACAGTTTTTTTTTGAGGCAGATTAAAAACATTACTATTACTGTAACATACTATAATGGCAGAGTTGACACTTGTATTCTCGAGGGTAAGTATAAGGACACAGTGCAGTATTAGAAAACTTGAAGTAATGCCTGAATTTGTTGGATTCTTAGAGTGCCATGGAAGGAAAGCTTAACTTTTGGCATTGTCTGGTATATTTGTTAGAAGTTTCAGGTGGTTTTATTCCACAAGAAATGGTTTGAAATGGAAGGAGGTATTAGTTTACAGTCACGTAAATTGCTGACTATACCGTCCCTGACATTTTGCTAAGTAAGTCTCAAGTTTCTAGCTGCTAACCTGGTGAGTAGCCACTTCTGTGGGAGCTTTGGATTTTTCCAATAGCTGAGTAAATAGCTACTTTTCATTATTACTGTTTCTAGTATAATAGTTTTTTATAGTAGGAAGTCTTGTTCCCAGACAAATTCTGATTTGAAGTGTTGGCAGACTCTTTAGAGATAGGATTCAGACACAGCTGTGAGGCTGAATTGTGTAACGAATTGGCACTCCCTCTTCTGGATAGACATCCAGACATGTAAGAGGTTTAGCCACTCTTAAGTGCTTTTCATTTCCTGTGTCTTACAAAGAAGCTGTAACTTCAAATTCTGTTCTCATCTCCCATTCTGAAGGTAGCCTGCAAAGGTGTGGGTTTCTTCTGTGTGATTTTACCTGCTTTTCATTCAACAAACAGGTTAACAGTACTAATGAGAAGACACTTGGATCACAAATAATATTTTTGGAACTGGGTACAGCTGTGTGCAAATAAAATCTTGTGCATGAGAGTTGCCAGTCATACAAGGCAAACTGCATTTTAGTGTATTCTGGCATCATGCAGGTTTTACACCAGAGCAGAATTCCTCACCGTTTGCCCTTTGCTCCTTTCTTGTAACCATCAGATAGGTTTGGAGCTGCTTCTGTGGATTCCTTGCTCTGGGGAATTCAAGTGTTGCATGCTACACCTCTTATTACCATTTGGCATTGTTTTTCTAAAACCTACTGGGAGATTCATTTGCAATTTCATTGTGTGCAGCTCTGAAGGTGCTTGTAAAACCAAGGTTCTGCTTAGGTTCTTAGAGTGATAGAGGTGAATTCATAGTGTGTAGGTCGTGTTTCTGACTTGAAGTAGGTTCTCTTAGCACACCCTCTGTGCTTAGCATATTTGCATCTGACTTAACTGCCTTTATTTTAATAGACATAATCTAATTTGACTTGCTGATTGACTATTAACCAAAGACTACACTGCGTACTTAAAACGTTTGTGTTCACATTTACTTCTTAGCAGCCCTTAGGTTTGGGCTTGAGCAGTGAGACTGCTTCAGAATCATGTCTCTAGAGGGTACTGTGGAGAGCACAATGCAGATGGCTCTGTATTGATGGAAAGAAGTAACTGACAAAGAGGATTCAAACACATAAGGTGAAAGTTAGGGGGTTTTTAGCAGACAGAAAAATTAGAGGAAAGTTGGGTGATGGAAGTGAAGATGGCACCTTGAAAATGACTTGTTAGCTAGCTTTTCCTAAGGTTTTTGGCTGAGCTTCAGTCTGCAGTTCCATCTAGATACGTTGCTTCTCTGAAAGATCCTGGGTACTTGCTGGCAGTTTGTCTTAAAAATCACCTTTGGAAGCTGGCATCATCTTTAATGCATAAAATTGGACACCTGTATTTTATTTTGTAATCAGAATAAACAGAATGATTTTTATATTAACAGATAACTGTGACCTACATTTTAAAATCTCAAGAGACCGGTTTAGTGCTTCCTCTCTGACCATGGAAAGCTTTGCTTTCCTATGGGCTGGAGGGAGAGCCTCCTATGGAGTTTCTAAAGGCAAAGTCTGCTTTGAGATGAAGGTGAGTTAATGTTTATGGGAGACTTTTGCATGCTTAAATATTTGTAATTGTCACATTTTTTGGACTTGGTTGAAACTAATTGATGTGAACAGGACTCTTAAACAGCCTTCTCTTACGAGAAGATGGCTCAATTTGCAAAACTGTTTTCTCTTTTATAAGAACTTCCATTTAACAAACAAACAAAAAACCAGAAATTTAAAAAAAACAAAACACTGCACTTATTCTGAATGTGAGACTTTTGGTTTCATTTTTTAACCACGAATTCTATTTGGCATCTCATGCATCAACACTGAAAGTATTTCTGTACTCTCTAGTCAGAAGTTTGCTTGTACTTTCTGAAGATTGCAGAAAGCTTGACTTTCTAAAGGGATATAAATTATCCCAGCAGTCCTTTCTGGTTCTACTTAGTCTTTGAGTTTGATCTTCTCTAGGCAGGGATTTGGGCTGGATGACCTCTAGAGGTCCCTTTCAACATCATTAACTGACACAATGCATAGAATGTGAGTATTTAGCAGGGAGTTGAATTCTGAGAGCAAGAGTTCTCCTGAAGGGTAAGATTGGTAAAGAGCAATCAGCCTTCTAATAAACTGATTTCTCCAGCTCGTTGATTGGCCTCTGTATATTAATTGGTGCTCTTCCTCTAGTGCTTTCAAATGTAACTGTTACCGTGAGAATTGGGTAGTGATACCATTATCCAAGCTTTTACATGCAGTGATCCCTGTGTCTGTGGATGCCTATAACTTTGGAAGGCCTGTGAAGTGAAATTTATGTCCCTATTTATTGTCCTGTTCACTTTTAAATGAGTTTCAGCTCAGTCACCTTACCAGAATAGTTGCAGAGGTTCATGGGACACTGATGAGTTTTTCACTTTATTTTAGTAAAGTTTCTAAAGACAGTTAAAAACCAGCTGATTGCATGTTGATTCCAGTGTATTTGGGTGGTTTGTTGGGGTTTCTGGGATGTTTCTGTTAGTTGCTTTTTTTTTTTTTTTTAAATCCGGTCGTTTGGAAGCTGGCAGCTTGCCCAGGAAGTCTGCTTACAGTAAAATGGGATAGTGTAATACCTTAGCTAGTCTCTAAGAAGCAGATTTTTTAATACATTGCACATTTTCTTACCTAAGTAATTTATTTTTAATACCAACTTCATAGCAACTGGGTTTTTTTAAATAAATGTACATATTGTTTGTGATTTTAATACAATGTCAAAAGGACTTAAGGCTTTTGACCACTGACAGGAACTGCTATGATAAAATGGTGAAGATTTATGGTATCTTCAATCTTCATTGCTAAGTCAGGAGATAGAACTGTTTAGTCACTAGTTGTGGTTTCAAATTCTTGAACATGTTTTATTTTTGCAGAAGGTGATCACTTAAATTTAGCAAAGATTTAACCAAAGTGTAAAGGTTCCAAGTGTTACCTATTGTTTTTCCAGCTTGGTAGTGTATAATAAATACTGCTTACCTTTTACTGAATAATTTAAAAATAGGTTACAGAAAAGATTCCTGTTAAACATCTGTATACAAAAGACATTGACATACATGAAGTGCGAGTTGGCTGGTCACTGAACACAAGTGGAATGTTGCTCGGTAAGACTTCAGTGTTTGCTTTTGTGTTGATGTGGCTGAAGTTTTAAATATTTTTTTTCTGAAGCAGGGGGAACAAGCTTAGTGACAGTAGTCTGTGTGTTGTGAAAAGAGGTCTTAATTTGAGTCATCCACTGGACATAGTGTGAGAAAGTTCATTACTAGGACCAAATAAACTCATAAAGTATTCAGACCTCTAAGGGTTAGGGCCATAATTGAAGAACTAATTCTTCAGTGATCATGTATGGGTTGTGAAGAACACTGTTGAATACTTGACAAAATAAAGGATTTGTCTTTTTCATGTAGTGTCATAAGTAGGAAAAGGGGAGTTGTCCTTACCTCCACTTTTAAAGGGTGGTGCATGGTATAAAATTTAAGCCATGATAACTACTTTTTTTTTTTTTTTTTTGCTTGGTGGGAAAATCCTAATTTCTGAAAATAGCTGGAAAGAAAGAAGTACAACTTCATTGTATATATGGCAAATAATAATAATAATATTTATAACTTGATGTTGAAACACATTTTTTGGGGGAAATATTGATGAGTTGGTATGTTCTGGCATCAGCAACAGCTTTCTATTTAAGTTACACCTGAGTCCTTGTGTTTGACACTTCTATTAGCTTGTTCCTTGCAGCTTCATCCTCAGCTGTTGCATAGGCTGACTGTCTGCTAAACTCCCTTTAAAATGGGAGGGGTAAGTGCTCCTGGAGACTAACTTCAGAAAGCCTGACTACGTTACAGCAGGTATACCACTGCATAATCAGGTCTTCACATATTAAAAATACTTGTTCTTGTCTTTATCTGACAGTTCAGCTTTTATGTCAGCATGAATCTGGAACCAGCAGCATAAGGCTCTTAAACAGGGATGAGGAAACACTGCTGTTCTATCCCAAGTGAAAGTACTGAATAGAAGAATGAGCTTGTATAGCTATTGGGGGGCATCAAAGCTTGTTTTGGTATTAACAAAAATATTCTGAACAGCAGCTTAAGTGGCTGCAAGGTGAGTTACGTCTAAAAAGTTAGACGGGAGAGCCTGTTTCTAATTAGTTTAAATTGTTCCTTCAGGTGAAGAAGAATTTTCTTATGGCTATTCTCTAAAAGGAATAAAGACATGCAATTGTGAGACTGAAGACTTTGGTGAGAAGTTTGATGAAAATGATGTGATTGGATGTTTTGCTGTAAGTTCTCGCTTATATTTCCTTTTGAGGGAAAACATCCTTGAATTTTTAGACTGCTGTGATGTTAGAAGCAGTAAAGCAAATACATAAAATCATGGGAACAAAACAAGTTGTTTAACCCAGGCAGGCAGTAGAAGCAGCAGCTATTACTAACAGTGACTGCTGGCAACATGATTTAATATTCATGGACAAATGTCTTTAAAGCCTTTTAACAAAAATGAAAATCTGGAACAAGATGATCATTGACAGTGACTCATTAGAAGATTAAATTTGCTTTAGTTCTTTATGAAATAATAGTGTTACAGAAGTTGAGGGGGCATAGCCAGTAGAGTGAAGTGACTAATTAACTGTATAAAGTGAGTTAATTTTATCCAAAATAATGCTTTGTCTGAAAAACAGAATTTTGATGGTGATGAAGTGGAACTCTCATATTCCAAGAATGGACAAGAGCTTGGTGTTGCATTCAAAATAAGCAAGGAAGTTCTTGATGGGCGACCACTCTTTCCACATGTTCTCTGCCATAACTGTGCAGTTGAGTTTAACTTCGGTCAGAAGGAGGAACCTTACTTCCCTGTACCTGAAGAGTACACCTTCATCCAGAAGGTCCCTCTGGAGGATAGGGTCCGAGGACCGAAGGGACCTGAGCAAAAGAAAGATTGTGAAGTAAGTGTCTTTTGATCATCTCAAAAGTTGTTAAAAGCAGATGAATGGAAATGGTAGAGATAAGGAGACTATTCCACCTCACTCCTGACATTTTTGTTTGGGAGCTTTAATACTTAGTGTCTTGTGACCTGTTTGCTAAAACTACCTTCCCCACCTCCCACATCCCCCCTCAGTATCCATTAGGCTTGCTGGGTTAAGTTGTATATTAAAGAAAATCTTCGGACTAGTGTCTCAAATACAGAACTTTTTGTCATAGGTGGTGATGATGATTGGCTTGCCTGGAGCTGGCAAGACTACATGGGTTACCAAACATGCAGCAGCAAATCCTGGGAAATACAACATTCTTGGGACAAATACTATTATGGACAAAATGATGGTAAGTGATAACATATTTTATTTCTTGATACATTGTAAACTTGCTGTAAATCCATGATCTTTGGATGCTGTGGCGTTCTTTTTTGTCAAAGAAACTGGCTGCTTGTTAGCTAGTGACCATTCTTGTTGAAAAGACTGGCATTGGCACTTAGTGCCATGGTCTGATTGACAAGGTGGTATTAGGTCATAGGACTGGGTGATCTCAAAGGTCTTTTCCAACCTAATGATTCTTTGTAAAGATTTTATTACCTTGCTGAGCTGCTAATTCACACATGGTGGGATTCTGAAGCTTTTTATGGTAATATGTAAGAAATAGTCATCTGTTGTTGACTATTCAATGTATTTCTACTTCTTTATACATCAGTGTTCTCAGAATGGAACTTTTAGCTGGAGTTAGTATTGCAATGAGTATACCTTGAACTGAATGGTACCAATTCTTGTGGAGTCTTCATTTATTAAATCTTATTGTTCTGTGGAGGGTTGAGAATTTCAATTGTGAGTTTGCAGCAGCTGTGGCCTTGAATTGAACAACCTTGGATTCCACCTTGGAGTGTGGTGGAAAGCATCTGGCAAAGAAAAATGTCAGCCACGTGTATCAGGGCTGCACTGACTAACTCTGGGAAATGTTTCCATAGGTTGCAGGTTTTAAGCGTCAGATGGCAGATACTGGAAAACTTAACACGCTGTTGCAGAGAGCTCCGCAGTGTCTCGGAAAGTTCATTGAGATTGCAGCTCGTAAAAAGCGGAATTTCATTTTGGATCAGGTAGAAGCTTCAGCGGAAATCGGTTGAGGAAATTTGTTAGAGGCTGTATTGTAGTAATTAATTGGGATTAAAGTTATATTATGATAGCAGTTGTTTCAGTTACTGACTTACTACTCATTCAGGGGACACAAAGTTGAGATATTGCTACAAATGCTTGTCTGAACTTCTCTAGATTTATGGGATGTGGGAGGAATAGTGTTTTTAACACGTTGATACGAGTTCGTAACTTTGCATTATGCAGCATCTTTATGTCCAGTTATTTGTAAACTTCATTGCAAGCTCTTGTAGAGGTGAAGTCTATACACCATAAGTTGACTTCCTTAACTCTTTACAATGACAGCTACGTGTAGTAAGTTACTGCATTTTTTTCAGACAAATGTGTCTGCAGCTGCGCAGAGGAGAAAAATGTGCCTGTTTGCAGGCTTCCAGCGCAAAGCAGTTGTTGTTTGCCCAAAAGATGAAGACTACAAGCAAAGAACACAAAAGAAGGCAGAGGTGGAGGGAAAAGATCTTCCAGAGCATGCAGTTCTCAAAATGAAAGGCATGGAACATAATCCTATACTGTGTTTTAGGATGCTGAATATCTGTTTAAAGGATTAAGTAAACGTGAAGTCTAAAAATCACTTTATCTTAAACAGTTGTACTTATACAAAACTGGAAGACTATTGTAACTTGGTAGGATAACACTATATTGTGTTCCCTCTGCTGCAGTCCTTAACACTACTCAGTTATGGTGATACGCTTCATGCAGATGCACAAAGCTGTCTTGGCATAAAGTGCCCTATATACGTGACATATTTGGCAGAAACTGGTGTTCTGAGTGGAGGCTTATAAAAGAAAAAAAAAAGATAGGCAGAATGTTTTCGAGGTTTGGAACAGTACTGGCAACTCCATGAAGACCTGTTTATTTCCTTTGTCACTGTTATATTTCCTAAATGCTCAGATTATGTAATTTTGTCCCTATGCTGAGGGGATGGAGAGGGTGGGAGGAAGAATAGGGGAAAGGTGGTTAAATTGCAGCTTTGATTGTAGCTGAATGTAGATGCTGAATACTCAGTGTTTTTGCAATTATAGGGAACTTCACACTGCCAGAGGTAGCAGAATGTTTTGATGAAATAATCTATGTAGAGTTGCAAAAAGAAGAAGCTCAGAAGCTTTTGGAGCAGTATAAAGAAGAAAGTAAGAAAGCTCTTCCACCAGAAAAGAAACAGAACACTGGCTCAAAGAAGAACAAGAAGAGCAATAAAAATCAATTTAATAGGGGTCAGAGAGGACGTGGAGGATTCAACATGCGGGGCAACTTCAGAGGAGGAGGTGAGCTAGAAATAAATCTGTGACTTCTAGAGGTTGCTGCTGCTGGGGAAAAAGGTTGTAATACTTGGATTGCAATTATTATGCAGGGGGAACCTCAATCTCAATTTCAACTAAGTTTTAACATTTTAGTGCATAGTTAATTGTCCAGCTTGAGTGAGAGGCTTGTCCTACCTTGGATTGCACCGTTCATCTTTGTGTAGGAGATCTGTAAGAGCTAACAATGATTTGATTACTGTGACTCTCCCTGCAGTCCCTGGCAATCGTGGTGGATACAACAGGAGGGGAGGCAACATGCCTCAGCGAGGTGGTGGCGGTGGCGGCGGTGGCAGCAGCGGAGCGATTGGCTACCCCTATCCTCGCGGCCCTGTCTTTCCAAGCAGAGGTGGCTACTCTAACAGAGGAAACTATAACAGAGGTGGAATGCCCAACAGGGGAAACTACAACCAGGTGATGCAGCTACAGTACTTTGGATGTTGTTTGACAGCTCTGGTGACCTGTGAGGAGTTACAGACTTGGTAGTGGTGCTGCACCAATGCCGTGCTAGGCCTTTCTAGTTTAGTGCATATGCCCAGGGCTCTGAATGTCATGTAGCAGCTGCTGATGTAGGGCGTTCATGTTAGGGCTGTTCCTCAGTCCTGTTGAAAATGAAGATTTCTGGTGCACTTGCGTGAAGGCTCGTCTTTGGTTTTTTGTGTGTTTCTTCCCCTTCCCCAATAATCGTAACTGTTGTTTGGCCTGAGGGTCAAAGTGTGTCGTTATCAAACATTTAGGGAACTTTCTGAAAATAGCTCTGCACAGAGTCTTTGTTTTGGTGTCTGGTATCAAACGCAACCAGGAAAGACACACTAGCCTAGATTTTACCTGATGGAATATCAGTGGAAGTACTGGAAAACAAAAATGGGATTACTGAAGAGCCAGCAGATGGAGCCCAAGCCAGTAAACATGGCTCAGGTTTGCCTAATACTGACAAACAGGGGAAAAGCAAAATTTTATCTAGTTATATCAATGTCCCTTTGTTGTACCACAACTTCTGTTTGAAGTTTTGTGGGCTAGCTCTTCTATTTTCAGTTGTGTGACCCATATCCTTTTGTCTGATCAGATAACATATCCTTGTAGCAACTACAGCCTTTCCTAACTAAAAATAGACAAGCTCTTGTATTTTTAGTTGTCCTGGTGCATTTAGCAGCTGGAAATAGGGTGAGTCAAAACTGGATTAGCCAGCTTTCCAGACCAGGCAACAACAGTTAGAGCTGATTTATTAAATCTGAGGTTCTTGCCCCATGCTTAAAAAGCATTTGCTTAGAGGGAAGGGGGGAGGAGGCTTTTGGTATTCTAGTGTTTTTGAGGGAGGGATTTTTGGTGGTGTGTTTTTCTATTAAACTGGGGCTGATACTTCTGTATGGTGTGTGGTATTTTGGTCGTAAAAACTATTGGTATTAGACACTGCTGAAAAATGCATGTAGATGAAGTAGTTAAAAACTGTTTTCTTCTTGCAGAACTTCAGAGGAAGGGGAAATAATCGTGGCTACAAAAACCAATCTCAGGGCTACAACCAGTGGCAGCAGGGTGTAAGTAGCCCCAGCTTTACGTTTTTACTGATTGTTAACTTGAATGTTGCAAAATGTTGACTAAAATAAATAGATGCATAAACAAAAGTGGATAGCAAAATCTTCTAATGCTAGGTAATATCACTATAAATAGCTTCCTGTGCAAAACTTAATCTGCCCTGATGGTCTTGATATATCAAATACCAACTGTGGCTTAATGTTCTTAATGGTATGTAGTACTTGGCTTCACATTACTGCTGTGAAGTGAACTTTTAACTGCCTTCAGTTGTTCAGGAACTTGCAGCTATTGGAGAGGACTTTAATCTTCTCAAGTTCCAGGGGAACTAGATGTTTGTTAAATGCTTTTTTTTTTTCCCCCAAGAAAGAAACTTAACCATTATGTGATTGCAGGTTAAAACTAACTATTTATTAATCTGTTGCAGCAATTCTGGGGTCAGAAGCCATGGAGTCAGCATTATCACCAAGGATATTATTGAATACCCAAATAAATGAACTGATACATATTTCTCCAAAACCTTCACAAGAAGTCGACTGTTTTCTTTAGTAGGCTAACTTTTTAAACATTCCACAAGAGGAAGTGCCTGCGGGTTCCTTTTTTAGAAGCTTTGTGGGTTGATTTTTTTCTTTTCTTTTTTTGTACATTTTTAATTGCAGTTTTAAAGTGATTCGTAAGAGAACCTCAGCATTGTGCACGAAAAGAGAATGTGTCAGTATTTCAGGGTTCTACATTTTATCTGTAAAATGTGACTTTTTTTTTACCACAACAAAAGTAAAACGTTGCTTTGTACCTGGTGTCTTTTTATTAAAGAATTTTCTCCTTTTTCCCCATCCCCCAATTTCTAAGAAACAGTCGTGAGTCATGTCACAATACGATAGAAATGTTAGCAACCAGATTCGTATGGAGGCATCTTAGTAGGCCTCAAATACCATGAGATTATGTAAAGCTCCCTATTACACTCCATCCTCTCTATGAGGCTCTTGGGTGGGGAGGGGAGGAGGGGGAGGCAAAAGTTTCTGGCAATAACTAGGACTTTTTTGTAACGTTTGGAACTCAATAAGACGTTGGGGGCAAAGAGGAAACCTGGGGCTAAATAGTGATGGTGGAGTGTATGTAGAAGCTCTTAAGTTGTAAAACTCGGTTGCTTTATTTGTGGAGGCTCAAACTTGTGAAGGTACAACACCATAATTTTTTTTCCATTTGTTCTGCATTTTGATTCTGAAAAGAAGCTGGCTTTGCCCATTTCTTATTAAACAAAACTTGTTGTAAATCCAGTTGTCTAATGGGATCTATATGAAGTTAGCTGTGTGTCTGTATAACTCTTTCCCCACAAAATACTGTATACCTAGTGTGCTTGTAGTAGTTACTCCACCATTTTGTACGCTAATGAATCTGTGAGTCACCCATTTTATATCTTAATTTTTAATCATGTCAATTCTCAAATGGGTGTATCTCCTTAGCCTGCTGATTCCTTTTCTCTTTAAAGAAAGTGGGTGGAGAAGTTTAACTCTAGACGTTTGTTTGCAATAAAATAAATTCATTTTACTCTTGTTTGGGATTGTCGCCATCAAGGTCTAAAATCCCGTTTAATGCTATAAAGAGGAACAGAATGTATGGAAGCGACGATGTTGGACAGTTTTAAACTCATTACTGTACATGCTGAAATACTTGTGTTTCTTTAAAAAAAACTGGTGGTTGCTCTGTTAGAGATCTATCACATGTATAATTCACAGTTTAACATGGTTATATGTATAGGGCAAAAGTCTTTGAGTTGCGCTTGCATCATGTAAAATCCACTTAACCTCTTTATTGTAAAATAGACATTAGGGAAAGAGCAGGAGGACAGGGAGTAGGACAGGAGGGGAAGGATTGTCACGGAGTTTTAACAGAGAGCTTCAATTTGTTTTAACTGCGGTTTTGTTCAGCTTTATGCTTCTGTAAAATTGTAGTGGCAATGTTAGCTGCTAACTTGCGTTTTAATGCCGTAAGACAAGGAAAAGATGTACCCATTGTACGAGGGACACGGGTTACACGTGTGAGAACACGTGGCACTGCCTCCACCGGGGCCCTGGGGTGTGCTGGCAGTCCCCGTGACAGTGTATGGACTAGCAGAGGCTTCTGGCAGCAGCCTAGAGCTAGAGTCGTGTGCTGTGCTTGAAACTTTTCTCCAGTGTTAGTCAATTTCTAGTAGTCTTCAGAAGTAAAGATAAACTTGTGTTGCTCTTCTAGCCTTTATAGCAGATGCCATTGCATATTGACATTAAACATTAACAGCACCACTTCCTTGTTAATAGTGCTTTAAATCATCCCGTTACTTTGAATGAGAAAAATGTAAATTGTCTTAAAAGAAACACTATTTAATGAAATTTGGGGAATTGAAACCCAAATATGTTTTGCTGAACTGGGGTTTTCTTTAGACTTGCCAAAAAAAGTTTAGTGTAATTAAAGTCCATTTCCCTTCTACCCTCCTCACAAGAACTAACACTTTGTATGGAGTGCTGATCCTTTGCTTATTTTGGTACTCTATAAATTATATAGTCTTAAACTAAAATATAAGAGCCTACACTTACTATGTGGTTGTAAAGCCTGTATTTCAATTCAAAAGTCTGGGATGTTTTGTTTTCAGTTTCTTTGCTGTATGGTGTTTTTAAAAAAAACCCAACAAAACAGCCACATGTGAAGTGCTTTAACTCTCACTCTCAGAAAGGAGTATCCTGTTTCTATTAAACATACTCCTCTCCAGCAAAAGCTGTTTTGGTAAGTTCAGCACTGAGGACAGAATTCAAAAAAGCTTCAGCAGATGCTTTACTGGGACACGAGTAGCTCAGAGGGGGTGGAAAGGTCCACATACATCCCGCTCGTGATTTGTCACCGTTGAGTGGAGAGCAGCGCTTGCACGGCGCCGTGTACTCAGCCTGGGTCCGCCCACAGACTAAACGTAGCTCCGAATAGTCCTAGAGAAGGGATTGATTTTGCCATGTGAAAATGGCTTTTATAGAGAAGCCTAAAGAGTTTACCTAAAGAGTCACTAACGCTAAGAAAAACACATTTTGCATTTAAAAAGGACAATATGAAACTTAGCTGGTGGCTGTGCAAAGGAGAGGAGGGCACAGCTGTACACTGCCAAAACGAGGGGGCCGAGCCATCTGTCACATTCAGTGATTTCTTGCAGCTTACAGGGGCTTGTTTACATGCAGAAAAGTACCTGGCTTAGAGCAGCCGTGCTGCTGGTGGCGGTGGCACTGACAGTGCCATACAACACTGGGGTCGGTTTGGGTTCATGTTTTGGGGTGTTTTTCCTTTTGGAGTGCAAAGTGGGTTTGGCTTTTTATGAGATGGGGTTTTTTTTTAACCTAACAGAGTACGAACCTGGATAGCCTCAGGTTTGGCTCTGCGACAGTAGGACCGTGCACTGGCAGCAGGGCCAGTGCTGCTGGTGGTGCTCTCCCTGCAGCCCGGCCTGATGAAGCCGCTGCTGTCTCATCCGTCACCACCAGGCTGTGGCCGCCCCGCCTTGCCCGAGGGGCTGTGCTGCGTGTCCCGGGAGGAAGCGCCCTGTTAACAACCAAACAAAACTCCAGTTGTATTTCTGCCTTTGCTAGTAACAGTCGCTAGGATACACACTGTGTACATGGAGGTGCTTACCCGACCCGCCACGGTCTTGGCGAGGGGCGGTGACCTGCGTGAAAAGCCTTTGTAAACAGACTCAGCTGTGAGCCATCAGGGGCACGTTTTGGTTCTGGGGTGGCTTATAAGATCCCTGTCCCCAAACCCGGCTCTGCTGTCAGGAGCTGGCCTTCCCAGTGTGCTGGGTGGGCTGTTTTCTCTGCTGCACCGGGAGTACTCAGCAGAGCTGTCGCCTGTGTGTAGGAGCTCAGTGTAAGTGGCACCTTTACAGGAGCTCCTTTCAGTGCCTACTGCAGGACAGCTCAGCAGTGAAGACGTTTTTAGATGCTGTGCCCACTTTTTCTGAGAGTGGAATTAATTAAATCAGTCTTCTGGCAGCACCCTGAGCAGTCTAAGTCACTTGAATTAAAAGAAAAATTCTTACTCAGGGTGAAAGCTACTATTTTTTTTCTTCTTGCAACACGCAAAGCAATGCTTTTAATAGAAATAGGTGATGAAGTCATCTTTTAAGATTAGGAAGTTTCTTTGTCCATGACCTTTTGAAAAACTAGGCCAGTGCTTTCTAACGGCAACCTCAGACTAAGCCACAAGAAATCAAGCTGAGTTACAGAGACGTGAAATACTTGGACACTTCTGCAGATGTTAACTGCCAGGGGCTGGGCTCTCCCAAGCAGAGAAGTGTGCTCATGCTGTATTTGCAAACTAGCAAGGGAGGAGTAAGTACAGCTGGAGACAACTTGGCCCAAAGCACTGTGGAGGATGGGGAAGGCTCCGTGGTGTCAGAAAAAGCTGCCGAGGGGAAGGTGGCAACTCAGAAGTGCAGCTTTGTGACTCGGGTGTGTAACAGACGGGCTGTGGTGAAGTTACAGCTGCGCCTCTCACACACATCCTCATCCCAGGCAAAGCCCCCATGCAGGCAGAGAGGGGAAAGAGGCCTTCTCTTTAAACACTGGCATATTAGTGGTTAGTTTTTTGCAGCTTCTCTGCTTTGCTAGGCACCAGCCATCTCCTCCAGCACAGAAGGCCTCTCTAGAGCCAGCCCTTACAGGGAACTGGCTGAAATCAGGACTTGGCCAGCAATTACTCTGGATGTGACTCTTGCCTCAGTTTGTCCTTTTGCCAGTACTGGGAGTGACAGGAGGATTCAGTAATGAATTGGTTGCTATGTAAACTCAGTTGTAGCTTAAAAAA
Organism: Sterrhoptilus dennistouni; assembly: GCA_013397095.1. Classification (NCBI taxonomy): domain Eukaryota; kingdom Metazoa; phylum Chordata; class Aves; order Passeriformes; family Zosteropidae; genus Sterrhoptilus; species Sterrhoptilus dennistouni. The sequence goes on along the minus strand of VWZU01017141.1, from coordinate 815,285 downwards.
GATGCACAGTACTTAACATGTTGTCAACATCAATACCAAAAAAAACAAAGGCAAGTGTAAAAAAACTAGAAATACAATTATTTGTGGGTGAGTTGACATGCAAGTGTTACTTTAGAGCAAGTTTTTGTTACCTCTTCTGGTTTACTAGACAATCTTTGATCTGTAGAGTAATTTTGGTCCTAGAAGTTACTAAAATTGAAACTATGGGTAAGACAACTCAGTTTTTCCCTCAAACTTTGTCATGCTCACAAATTTTTTACAACTTGGTAGCCCAGGGCAGATTCAATTTCCACTAATGATGAGGGGATCTGCTGCCTGGTTATCACAAAAGGATTGAAAGGCTACTCGTTCTCCCAGTGTTAACTCTCCCTTAGCTAGGATCAGATGGCTTCTTACTAGGACACCTCTAATAACTCCTATGGTATATAAATGCAAGTATGTGTCCTCTAGTCTGAGTGTGGCCTTACCTTATGACACATTAGCTTGCAATAACTGTTCTGCCACTCTGTGCTCTGGGGGTTTTCCTCCAGATATTAACAAAGATTTGTTTGCCTTAGACAGGGGGAGTTCTGAAATGGTGCTGATGCCCAAGACAGTTACAAAACTAAAAGGCCCAGAATGGTACTGAAGATCTCCTTGGACATAAATACACTTAAAATACCAACGATTTGCTTACAAGGTGGGAGATGCTGGTGCTGAAAGGTCCGATTCTCTCTTTTCAATTTCCATGTAACCTACTCATATGCAAGCTAGAGTTATATTCGGGCTGAATTTTTGGCTTTGTGAGGCTGTTGTCCAAGCAGGCAAGATAAGCTTTGTATTACAAAAGGACTTTTGTCTTTGCTGTAAGAAAGTAGTGAGAGATGGGGGAAAGAAATTAGTAAATCTTGAACGAGCTATTTACTTGTAGTATCTTTTTCCGAAAGCAAACTTGTGGTTTGCTCACATCATGCTCAGAAACAAGACTCAGAGAAGCTGAGCTCCCAGAGGCAAGTCCACATGCAGCATCAGGTGCAGGTTGTGAGCAGCAGAGCTGTGTACCCAAAGCCTGTCACCTCCACACACTGCGAACTTTGTCATCTCTGCTATGTGCTCCCTGCTGCTGCCAGAGCACCTGCCATGCTGTGGGGCTTCCCACCCAGCCTGGGAGCACTGCATTGGAGAGAACAATTCCTGAAGGCAAAAAGGGATGCTCTTGTGGGAGTCAGGCTGTCCTCTGCATGGCACTGGGCTTCTCCTGCTTTGGGTTTTGCAGATTTTCTGTCTCTCTGTAGGCTGCAGAATTATAGAGATTTGCTTCTGGATATGGAGTCCATCCTCCCATTTGTGGCAGGACTGGTACCTGTGCTCAGGTCAGCTGGGGCTTTTTCTAGATGATGTTTGAAAACCTGCAAGGGTGGAAAGTTCATGGCCTCTCTGGGCTGCCCAGTGCACTGCCCTCAGGGTAAACCAGGCCTGTCCTCCTGCCTGGCCTGGAGCTCCCAAGCTGGAGTTCATGGCTATTGTCCCTGCCACGTCTCCTGCAGCTATCAGGAAATGTTTGGCTCCATCACTGTAACTGTCCTGCAGATAATATTAGGCTCTTATTAGTTCACCCCACAGACTGAATCCAGCTCCTTCCACTGTCTTTCCAGAGGGCAGGCCTTGAGCTCTGTGGACACCTTAGGAGCCTATCACTGGAGTCTCTACAGTTTTTCAACATCCCTGTTTGAGCAAGAAGCCCAAAGCTGGACAGCAGTGTTAGATACACTGCTCAGAAGTGTCAGTACTGGTACATAAGTGCATCCCTTAATTCATTGGCCACGTGTTTCCTGATGAAGCCCAGGCAGCAGGTTGACTTATTTGCAGAGAGAACACTCTCCTGGCCCACATTCAACTTGGCAGCCACTCTAAGTCCCATCCTCTTCACCAGGACTGCTATTCAGCTTGCTGCTTCCCAGCCCCAATTGGACATTCCATTAGGCAAGCAGCTGCCCTATAAAACAACAACAACAACGACAACAATAATAATCTAATCCATTGTTAAATAGTGAGACAAGCACCTCGAAAAGAAACACTAGCTGTAAATTACTTGGGCAAATTAAATGTCTTGTATGCTCCCTGTGTTTAGTCTGAGAGACCTTGGAGAAAGCAGCTGTGATAGTGCAATAAAAACTATTTCAGTACTTAAGTATCAGTAAACACAACACTCAAATGTCACAATCTGGGGCATTTGGATTCCAGACCTAGGATATTCCATCAATCACACCTTTTGCATGAACTTTCCTGCCCCTTTGTTACAAGAAGTATCTCCTGTGTGGAGCAGAGTCCACCAAGCATCCCACCAGCTGCCAAAGCTCGAGATGACTGGCTGGTTCCCATATGTGGCTGCGATAGGAATTGCTTCCTCCAAAGGAAAGGAGGTGGGAGCAATTAACTGCGATCCAGTGCTCCAGTCCGCAGGGCTGCACGCTGAGCCCAGCCCTGCTTGGCATTGAGAAAATTCCACAGTCTGCTCGGCGCAGGAGAAGATGGTGGAGGCCGGGAAACACTTCCTGAAAATCGGCATCTCCCCAGCGGCTCCCGGACATTCCTGGGAGGGGGTTGCTGCTGCTGCTGCTACTGCTTCAGCGGCTGCGTTGGCACAGCCCCGGGATATTTATGTGCCTCCACAGCCCGGCAGCCGGCCAGTCCCTTTTTATTTTTTTTCTCTTAAGGAAACACCCGCAGAAGGGAAACGAGAGACTCCAACCCTTTCTTTCAGCAGATCCTCGTGCAGACAATGAAGAAAAGTTTTAAGGAATGGTCTTGCTTTTATAGTGCCTTGAAAGATCCATTATTTACCAAGTACAAGTACCCTTCTCTAGTTCCAGAATAAACCAGGGAATATTACAGTGCTGAAAGCAACCGAAGGGCTGGTGGGGGAAGGGAGGGACTGCATGGGCTCCTCCTTGAATGGTGGCTGTATTCCAATTAGCATGGATCCCGCAGGAGGCCGTCGGTAGAGGGACAGTGCTGCTGCTATTTCAGTATCTGAACCCCTCTGAATTTTATCCGGTTTGGTGCCGCACCAGGAGTGTGTGACTTCACACAGAGCTGTGGCTTGTGGCACAAAACCAGAGCATTCCTGAAGCGTGGGGAGCGAGGCGTGTGCGGAAGCATCCCTCGCCCTGCTGGAGCGGAGCCGAGGGATGCTCCGAGGGAGCAGCTTTCCTGGCCATCTGCTGGGTGCCCACTCTGTGACCCACTTAGGGGCTCTGGAGACAAGTCTCTTTGAGAGCGCAGATGTGGGTGACACAGATGAACAGACTGAGGTATGGAGTCCCCAGTGGAAGGATGAAAGGTGATAGAGAAATTTCTGGGTAGAAATTAATGCTGAGTAGCTTTTGGGAAGGAGAGGGCTGTTGTGCTTGTTAGTGGGGGTAAAAAGCCCTCCACAGTCCTGGTTCAAGGGGACCTTGTAAGGTTTAGGAAGAAAAGGCTGAGCTCTTTTTATCCATCCGGGAGTCTCAGTAGGCAGTAATGGAAGAATGTGACACTGGGATACTCTCAGAGCTCAGGAACCGAGTCAAACAAGTTCTGTCATGGCCTCCCAGTGCTGCCTCAGGACGGACCCCAAGGGCTTTAAATATTGGATTAAAGCATTGTAAGCATGGCACATAACAATCACTGGTAGCTCCAGATTTCTTTGAGGGGTCTGAATAAGGTGTTTTCCCCTGTATTTTGAGGAACAGGCTGTTAAAATGTTTTTTTTTTTTGCTCTGTATTTCCGACTCCTGCAACAGCCATTTGTGGTAATGTATCGGCTCAGTAATAAACCTGTTATTGGCTTTTCATCTTTAGAGATATTGCCACTATCTCAGCCAGAGCCTGAACAAAGGGAGGGGTATTAGCTCCCCTTTAATTGCTTAAGTAACATAACAAAGAGCAATGGGCAGGTGGGCTGCGTGCAGCTCTCATCCTGTTTCCACAGCATCTGTGCAGTGTCACAGTGGTGACGATGGAGAAAGATCTCTCGCTGTGGCCACCTGGCAGAGGTAAAGGTTGTAAGAACTCTTGACCTGGATGACAGAAAGCATGAATATCCGCGAGAGTTGTAAAGCTTGTAAGTGAACTCCAAAGACCTGCCATGCATGTATATGCAGGATTGAAGGCCAAGATGTGTCATGGATAAAAGCACACTGTGAGCACCAGAGTTATCACAAGCCATTTGCCATCAATAGGAGAGATGAGGATCTGTTGTCCAGGGAGAAAACTCACATCTGCTGAGAGCACACCTGCTGCTCTTTGTTACAGCATTTGACAAAATAAACAAGGAGTTTAAAAAATATGCAAAACATGTGCTTCCTTCTCTCCAGAGCAGGGAAAGGGGGAATCTTTTGCTTCTGTTAAATAGATCACCACACTATGCAATCCGGGTATTTTTGGAGCTGTGGCCAATCTAGAGAGAAAGATCCCTGCAGTGGTAATTGTCCACTCTCATGGTACGTTTCAGGTACTGCCAGAGGGCTCCTGGCATGTTTAGAAGAGTTGAGGGCTTTGACACCCTTCTGCTCATGATAGATGACAGAAGCTGGCAGGATTAAAATAGCCTCAGAACAAACTGCTCTTAATCTTGAAAACAAGCAGACATAAGGATGCCGTGACCTACCCCCTGCTGGATGGCTCTCAGGCAAACTCAAGCAGAAAAAAACCAAAGGAGCGTGTGAAAAAGAGGGGACCTACCCTTAGTCAGGATTTTGTTAGCCATGAACAAAAGTATCTGTTTTCCTCAAACTGTGTCATCCAAGGTACTACCTCTCATTAGCCTCTTCCTCCTCCTCCACCATTTGAAGGTTTAGCAGCTGTACATGCTTAATGTAGTATTTTCATTTTAAGTGTAAGAAAGGTTCCTGTTCCAAGGCCTTGAGTCACATTGACTAAAACTCAGTTCCACTTCTGATAGGGAATTAGTTCTTGGTCCTTCACTTAGGGGGGAAAAAAAAATCAAAGGATCATCTTCTTGAGCATCTGAATATACTGTAAAACTTTGTTTTGATCAGTTTTCCAAGGCAAGAACAACGTATTTGTTTCAAGAGTTGAATGGAGCAAGAAAACAGCTTTCATGGGTAACCACTCAGCTCTTGAGCTAAATGTCTGGATAGGAACAAGAGAAGTATGGGAATTAGTCTACTTAGCTGGAGAAAATCTTTTGCTTGGGAGCTCATTACACCTGAATTCACACAGTATTTCATTGTTACCTGGATTGCTTATACCAAAAATAACAAACGTACTTCCTCCAGACCCAAATAAAAAAACCCTACCAAAAGCCAGGCTCAGTGACAGAACATAACCTTTCCTTTGCAACACTTGAGGACCTGGGGCAGGCAGTGACAGAGCCTGGAAGCCTGCAAAATGCAGCAAGGGCCAACATCTCCCTAAAATCTCTGCTTGGGTAAAGAGATAAATGACAAGTTTGGGATGGCAGCTGTAATTGCCCCTGCTGTCACCTTCAGGAAAGTTCCTGGGTTTTGAGCCTGTTGCATCTGTCAATGGCTGAAGAAGGACATTTACTCCTGTGAGACACACAGAAGAGGAGAGGCCACCTGACCACAAGCAGCTCTGGGAATGGGGCTGGCAGTTAACCTTAGATCTCCACGTTTCAGCCTGGTGCCTCCACAGGGACTTCCCTTCCCGAAGCACCTGGAGGACACACCCTGCACAAGTGGCTCTGGCTGCTGCCGGAGTCCCAAGTGTGTGCTCCTGCTGGAGGAGGCTGCATCTTTTCCCAGAGTATCGCTGCTGTGGGGAACAGGAAGAGAAAGGTGTGGAGGAACAATGGGGCCATAAACCCATCTCTTTATTTTGCTGGTGGTTTAGGTTCCTTTGAGGAAGGATTTCACTACCTTCAGGGATAAAATCTAACTGCTTGTCAGTCACCATTCAGTGACCAAGTAACTGCAGGTAAAATAAACATGTTTTTAACAACTTATGGTTTCAAGGTGCTATACTTCATTCTCTCCCTTTTTATGGTTTATTCCGAGGGGACTGAAAACCAAACATCTTGAAAATTACTATTTCTTTTCCTTCCTAGTAACTGTCTGGTAAGTTTATATTTAGGCAAAGCAAACACTATCATATCCATCATTAGCTGCAATACTTTTACATTTAAAGTCTGATAATAAAATACAGATGTGTGCTACGTATTTCCACCTATGGCTTAAAATTTATGAAATTAGCAGTAACAGATAAATAGGGATACAATTCACTCATTTTAAAAAATAGTTATGTCATTGTTTTCAAATATTAGAATTACTTAAGTAACACAAATTTTTGTTTTCTTGTCAATGTATCCTAATTTATGACAATTAATAGCTTTGAGATCTTTTGTTTTATCCTGTCTCTCACTCTTTAATTGGAGTAACCCATGAGTCACTTTCAATTCACTCTCCACAGCTGGCACAGAACCAGCTGGAGCCAGCACTTCAAGGAATTATGCCAGACTTTTTCCACTGTATGTTTGACCATGAGCATTCTTCCTTCTGCTGTTGCAGGCCTTTCACACCAACTGAGTCCTGCCCACCACTTCCTTGTCTTATATCCCTGCCCTGCCCTATTAGGCAAAAGCCCTGACTTTTAGTTAATTCCACCTCAAGTTTTAGTGAACACTGAAACTCCAGTGTGCTGCCCAAGCTGCCTGCACATTGCCTCCTCCCCAGTTTTTCTGTGAACATCTGGCATGCTCATTTTACAGTCTGCACACTGAAGCAGAAGTATTAGATGGGATATCTATGCAGTGCAGGTTCATCTAGCATGTCATAGTTATTGCTAAAACTGTAGTTGAGCTGCTATTAGGCTAATATCCTTAAATGCAGTGACTTATACCAACACCAATTAACACCAGAGAGGATTTAATGCTGCAATTTTCCCCAGATTTTTTTGACTTTCACAGTATCATAATGCTGCTTCTATTTTTTCACGAGTCGCAGTATTTTGTGTGTTTTGAAGAATGCCATTATGCACATGCTAACTTCTTTCCCATCAGCACAAAACACCCTTCTCTTCTTTCTCTACAACTGCTACTTGCCAAAGAGTAAATTCTCATCCCTGTGCTTTTGTTGCCTAAACCCCCCAGCTGACCTATGACCTCTCAGCCAAAAGACCCCCTGCTTAGGTTGCACTTTCTTTTCTTAGGTCAGAGAGGAAAGAACTCAATCATGTATTAAAACAGGAGCTTGTTAAGACCAGCTTCATAGCTTGCTCAGTTTCCCACTGCTGCTCCAAGGGCTTTACAAAGCAACAGCTCCCACCTGAAGGAGAAGGAGCCTCCTGTCCCCCTTGGCCCCCCACCCAAGAGAACCAGGGGAAACATTCTTCTCTTCTGAATTAGCTACCAATTAACTTCTCAGTTTGGATTTTGCAGTGAGGACAGGAAGTGTTTCATTGCGTTAATTCTTCTGAAGGCTTTTTACATAAAATATTTAAGTCAGTGTCCTCAGTAAAACTTATCTTTGTTTCCTCCGGAAGAAACATGAGGAATAGAGGGGCAAAAAGGAATTAGAGTATTTTGGTTTGTTTTCTTCTTATAAGAGGCTAATCCACAGATCAGCATGTTTGTTTAGTGCTCTCAAGCATATTTCCAAATCAGTAAGTAGAGCAATACTGCTGTTTACATCTGGATTCCCAAACCCCCCTGCACCAATGTGAGTTAACAACAGATCACAAACTCCCTCAGACTAAGTACAGGGTGAGGAAAGAGGACTATTTTTGCTTAGTGAAATGCCTTTAGATCAGAACGTGCTTACAGCATGATAGAATCATTATATGAAAAAACAAAACATTGTGTCACTCTAGCAGGCAGAAGTGGGTGATGTCATCACTCATCTTTTTACCAACATGCTATTAGACCTATAATTGTATTTCCAAATCAGATGGTTTCCTTGAAATTATGTAGTGATACTTCTTTTAACTGAAAAATGTACAGTGAAATAGTTAAATAGAACATGCTTTTAAAGAAAAAAAATGAAAGAAAAAGCCAACATTGCTACTTACAAATAATGTAATTATTCCACAAATAGGAGAGTGCCTTAAGTAGCAAGATTTCTAATGAAGTAAAAAATTATTTACTTACATAGTTTAGACTGCTCTGAAGTGTGATTTTATTCATAGTTTCAAAGAGACAAAGATGGAAATCCTTCAGCTTCACAGTGTGTGTAAGTTATCTGGTTACCCTGCAGCTGAAATCTAACAAAGGCTGCTGATATCACCCATCTTGCACAAGCAAAGCCTTCTCCTACTGTTTAAATATTTTACAAACAGTCATGTTAATAATAGCACTGAAGGACACATTTACTCAATAGGTGATGGAAATATTTTCCTGTATTTAAATGAGATGTAATTACAACTTTGCTAAAACAAACCACACTCTGTTTATAATGGAAGTTAAAGCAGTCCCAACTCACTGTGGTTAATCCTCTGAGACCCTGCAGAACGCATCAGCTCCCAGATGTTTAACAGGACGTCATTCCAAATGTGTGCAGTTACATACGTACATGAAACAAAGCAAGGCTTGTACAGACTTAACAGATTCACTATGAATTTCCTGCTCAGATTTGCTAGGAAAACCATGATTTACCAGTTTTAGACACCTCACAGGCTCGCAGTGTAGACTGACTTTTTTTTGGACCACCTTTTCCCAAAGATGTATTAAACCACAACTCCTCCAGAGGAACCTATGAATTGCTTCTTTCACTACCAGTTTGTTTCTTTTCTGGATCAAGATAACTGCCTTCAAATAAAGCTCTGTTTTTCATTCCTTCTTTAAGCATTCTTTGCCGGATCCTTTGCTGGGCCAAGTTGTACCTGCAGTAAAACCTAGAGGAGAGGATAAAAAGAAAACACAATTCCCTACTTTATATGCGTGGCAGTATCAAACCAGAGCTATCCAGGCAGCTGAAAAGTTGCAACCACATGTGATAATGCTAGTAAAATTCAGCATACTGCCTTTGGAATTAGGACACAAGGAAGGGGTATGCAAAGGAAAAAAAGAATTAAGAAAAATGGGAATAAGTGGGGGAGTTGATCGCTTAGGATTCAAGAAACAATAGGAAGTATTTAAAATATATATAAAAACATAAACATTCAAACACATGGAAATGCTTTCCTTTAAAGAAGGTAAGTATTTTGGGGAGAAGGAAGAGGATGCTTTGCTGGCCAGCTTTTTTAACGTAGTTTCAAAACCAACACGAAACACTGTTTCTGAAAATTGAAACAGAGGGATCACATTGTACAATTCAGCCAACACAGGCCTGTCAAAACTGAAGAAGCATTTTACATACCAGTATCCTAACATGATGCAAATATAGCCACCAACTGCAACATCACAAGATCTTCTAACTCTACCTGAAATTAAACAAAAAAAAAATCTTATGAAAAGTTAGAGAAAACAACGTGTGTGACTTCCCATTATTAATAAACACCTAACAGCAAACAGAAGGTTTTTTTTTCTTGCAAATAAATATTTAAAACCCAAAAGGAGTAAGTACTTACTAGTTGCTAAAAAATGTCCAAGACCCATAACTAAAGACCCCAGGGAGCCATAGAGCACTGAGTCTCGTGCACATGGGACATTTTTGACATCGAGAAATCCCAGGAGTTTAAAGGACTGTAAGACAAAACAAAAAAAAACACCATAAATTTAAAAAAATCACTGCTGTAGAAGTCTATGATGCCAACTCCATGGTAAAGCTGACTTGTTATCTTAGTAATCAAGTATAACCAGTTGAGAACTTACTGCCTCCAGGGTTATTTATGGCTGACCAAAAATGAACAGGCACAGATATATCAGGAATATTTTTGGAACAGTTAACTATTAATTTACATAATGTAGTTTTGTACAAAACTGTTTATCGATCCTTTCTAGTGAATATTTAAACAGAACTACTTCATTTTTTTACCTTTACATTCCCCAAAAAAGGAAGGGAGAAGACCCTTAAGAATCCAGGATTTTTGTTACATCCCGACAAACAAGGAAGGTTACAATCAAGTATGCAGTTAGTCATGCCATGTAATTTTAGCACCTGAAACAGCAAATGTGCTGGAAAAAAGTTAAGTTACTGGAGAATGAGAATGTAGTAGAGAATCTTATAATAAATACTGAGTAATAACATTTATAAACCACTAATTTATGATCTAACATAAAGGGCAGGGGCTGGGCACATGGGTCAGGGCAGCCCTCAGTAACACCTGCACATTGTTCTGTATCAATCCTTTGCTCAGGGACGGTGTGACAGCACCTTTCGTTCTGTTGTGCTTAAATCATTAGAGCATGAAGAACCATGTGTGCAACTGTACCAAAATTCATCAGAGGTGATAGTTTTAATTTGTTGGGGAGTTTCCATTCGGTCAAAGTAGATTTTGAAGATGAAGTACTGCAGTAAACCACTGCTTGTGGGGAGGGCAGACAACTCTGTGAGACAAGTCATGGTGTCACTGTGGTAATGGGGATGGCAAGCATGGAAATGCCCATCGTTAGTTCTATCCATGTTCCCTAGGGACAGCCATCAGCTGTACAAGCGAGACAGAAAGGATGCGGTCTGTGTTGGTCGTATCTCCTAATGAGTAATTTCAAGTGCTCTCATGTGGAAGAAGTCACTCGATATGTTGTTGTTGGCTAAGAAGGCATCCTGCTACATCCACACAGCTTGATGTATCCTTTTAAAATAGCGTCTCACCTGTTGCCAGGCCGGGCATCATTTGTTCTATCTCTGAGCGCTGCTGACCGCCGCCCTCAGGAACCCCCCAGTCTCATCACGGTGTTTCACCACCAAGAGAAAGCCCCACATCCCCCGCCCCACCCGCCTGGCCCCGCAGAGCCTCACTCCTGCCGTGGGTTTCCGTGTATTGTTCCCTCATCATTTCCTCGGGCGGTGACACGGCGGTGGGGGGGCGGTCACTGCTGCTCCGTAATGACCTCCCGTGTCCCCAGCGCGGGGCTGCCAAGGGCAGCTCCTCCTCATCCTCCTCCTCCTGATCCCCCTCATTCTCCTCCTCCTGATCACCCTCATTCTCGTCCTCGCCCCTCTCTACCGCCACCCCCGCCCTACATTACCTTCCCCGGCTCAGAGTC
>VWZU01017141.1:772635-803991 GCA_013397095.1 Sterrhoptilus dennistouni | reverse complement strand
CGGGAACGCGCACCGCTCCCGCCGGGAATGTGCACCGCTCCCGCATCCCGGGCGCCATAGGCCCTGCCACAGAGGCGCCGCCGCCTCGAGCCGAGCTGTTAAAAGCTAAAAGAGAAAGAGCGGGGCTGGGAGAGGCAAATGCCTCAGTGGGCAGCGCCTGGTGGGAGAAGGAGGTTATGGGATCCTTGGCCAGCCTGAAGGATGTGGGGATGGATATTCCCCACCGCGCATCGGGGAGAGCTGATTGTCAGGGGGAGCATCCCAGGGTGCCGGAATGGGAGGAGGGAAAAGAAGACTTTCGCAGCTGGATGGCAGCGGGAAACGGGAGGTGGAGGAGGAGTCGGTTCCGAGCGCTGTGGAAAATGGCCTCCTGTGGGGCCGCGCGGGCAGCGCCAGGCACTGCCCCTCACAGCACGGCCGGGATGAGCCTGGGCTACAGCACTTGGACGTGCTGGAAGTGCCCCTTAGGCTGTCGCTGTACCTGCAGTAAGGATGGGAAAAGGTCAATAGTGCCAAGTGACTTAGGACAGAGGTACAGTTCCCCAGGATACTGTAACAATACGTTTTGCTGCAAGAAAACAAGGCTTTCCCTGATAAGTAGCGAATTGCAGGGCAGGTTCGGTTTAGGACCTTTTCTGTCTTAGCGTTGAAGTATGACAAGGATGAGAGATGTGGAATACTGCTCTTTGATCTAAAAAATAGTGCGTCCTGACTTACAAGGCATGAGATATCTTCAGACTTCAGATTGCTAAATATTATTATGTGTTTGGGGTTTTTTTAATCCTGTGCTAAAATAAAATGGTCTTTCTCACACAGTGAAATTTATGTCCATTTGGATTTTCTGTTACTACTTTTTTTTCCTGTGTTAGTGGGATTTTGGAAACAATGTACTTCCACACAACCGAATTTCATGTTTCACTAGCTGAAAAGTGCTACTGCACAGTTGCATGAGCTATTTTAAATCTATGGATTAAAAACAAATCTCAGTCCTTCACAACAGTCCCAATCCATCACTGTTTTGTCATCTTTGTAGGCATTGCAGGCAGAGCTCTGAATTCACGGAACACACTGGTTCAATACATTTGCAATCCATTTTAAAAAAATCAGTAGGAGTCACTCGAATTGTGAGTAGTTTGGCCTTTTTAAAGTTAATGTATATTACATATGTAGCAGTGCAAACACAGGACGTTTGCTATATGATGCGTAAACCAAAATTATTGACATAATCTTCCTTTGGAAAAGCTTGTAATGTCTGGTTTTATTTTAGTTTGTTTAAAAATTAAGCAGTGACAAATACTGAGGAATGTAGCAAGGAATCCCACAAGAGAATGCTGACATGTCTGAGATTAATGAGAGCACAGTGGTGAAAAAGATACACTGCTTTTACTGCTAATGAGGTGGCCTGGCCAGCAGCAGCTCATGTTTTGAAGGAAAAGAATGGAAGGATCTTTTTTGCTTTGAAAGAATTAAGATGGTGGAGAGCAAAGTGCACAAGTGGAGTCTCTTCTGTCTGAGAGTCAAGAATAGGCTAAGAAGTACATGGTTTTCCATATGTGTCATTTATCCTTTTCCCAAAAACCCAGATCACACAAGTTACACTGCAATAAACAATACTATTCTAATTTTTTTTTCCCCTCTCCTTGGTACGTGGTCATTACTCTGCTTTACTGCTGCACCTCACAGCTCTGCTTCTTGTCCTTCAGAAACTGCTCCAAAATTAATTCCTGTTACCCTTTGTGGAGTCAGAAGTACGCAGGGCTGCTTCAGATGAGTGAAGATGCTGGAGCTGGATCCTGCTTACTTAAGGGAAGAGGGACACTTGGGATAGCCTGAAGCATGCAGCCATCTGTCCCTCGTGTCCCCCTGGGACCTGAGATGCCAGGGTGTGCAGAGGGCACGCGGTGGTGTCCTCCATGGATGCTACTACACTCCAGCACTTGAGGAGGGCAGGGCTCTTGAAGTGTGGGCCTTGTCCTGCTGCATTTACCCTCATGTGCTCTGAAGGCTCTGGGACTAGGGTCTTCTTTTTCACATCCTGGGTTTAAATAAAAATGACAGTAGCTACTTCTAGCTCACTGAAATGCAGGTTTTAGCCTGTAAGTTGATAGAGGAGGTTGAGGCTGTGTGACCATGTGGTACTTTGTAAGGATGATTGCACAGGGAATGTGAGAGCTGCTGGAATATGCCCACTGCCTTGCCAATGTGCCTTACTACAAGAGCTGGACTGACTTTTATTTAAACCCTTGGTACACCTGGCCCAGCAGGGGCACATCCCAGAGTATCTTTCACTCTCTCCTGCCAGTGTGCATACAGGGAGGTGGTACAGCAAAAGCCCCTGTGTACATGCCTTCCTCCATTAACAGGGACACTGTGCTGTTTCTGGAAGCCAGGCATCTTGTATATGCAAGTTTGGAATTCCTGCCTTGGATTTCTGGCCCTAAAGGACAAAACTGATGTATCTAAATATTCTTGTTTCCTTAATGACATTGACTGGAGCTGGAGACCCTTGGCAGACCTGCCTATGTGTAGTCAGTTCTATCCATCATAGTGTGCTGATGGCCACCTGCTCTCAGCTGTTTGAACTTTTTCTATATTTATGCAGTTCTCATTTTTATTAGCACTGATCAATAAAGTGTAGCATCCTTAGCTGCATGCCTCTCCATCCTGAAATCGACAGCTGGTCAATGGTTTGGATTGGTCTTTGACAGCATCTTTGTTCTGTCACACTTCACCTCTGTGTTTAAAGGTCAGGCCAGGCAAAACTCTTGTCAGTCCAGCAGCAGAAGAGAGGCCACCATGTACAGGACATGAAGCAGCAGGCAGAAAGTGCTCATGCCACAACAGTGCAGACAGGAACCTGGCTCACTGACTTCTCCAGTGCTTATTTCCTTCATCAGAAAACTTCACTGAGGGGTCTGATCCCTACGTACATGGATCTTGTCACTTCTGACACAATTTTGGGCTGTACTCCCTAGAAGGAGGAAACCATCACACCAGGGTGGAATTTTCTACCTTTAGCATCTCTTTGCCATGTAAGTTATTCCTGTACTATAGGCTGTTTATGTAGCCTTGTGGACAAGCAAGCACTTGCAAAAACTTTGACAGCCTGTCCTAAGAAATAGAAATACATTTATTAAACGGTGTGGATGACAACCCCTTTGGATTGATGGCCATGGACATATAACTAAACTTCTGGTGAGTTCAGCATCTCCCAAGGGCTGGACGCTCTGCCTAGGGTGTGGGCAAAGGCTCTCCTGGTCTGTCCATAGCGGTTGTTACTGGCAGACAGATGCTGCCCTGCCTGTTCGTATCCATAGATATCAGCCTAAACTGTTCTGAGGTGGGCTGCTGACACCAGAGGTGGTCCAGGCCTTCCTCCTCTTTGCTGGGCAATCCTGTTCTCTGTATCACCAGCTCAGCCTGACACAGCTGAAAGTTAGCACTACACAAAAAGCTGCTTCCTGGCCATGATGTTTTTTTGAGAGCAGTGCTGATTTACATCAGGTGCTTCAAGAAGTTGCTCTGTTGAAGATGTTTGGAAGGTAGCAATCCATTGGGTTCCTGGGCGAGTAGCTGAAGCACACCCTAAGGCAAATTTTGGAGATGTCCAGTGGGGCTTTGTCTTCATGGTCAACCTGAAGCTACTTAAATAGCAATGAAGCAATTGCTTGTAGTAACCTGTGCCATTTTGTAAGCCATGAAATCAAGAGGTACTTAGAATTCATGAAGAGGTACCAGAAGTCACAAAGAGGATGATTATTCCACTCATGTCCTCAGTTGAGGGTGTTTGTCCTTCCAGAGGAGAACATTATGTTACTGAATGCAAGTGTGTAGGAATAATGTGTTCTGGAGTTACGTATTTCTGAGTTGCACTTGCAGCCCAGAAAGTCAGCTGTATCCTGGACTGTATCAAAAGAAGAGTGGGGCCAGCAGGTTGAATTCTAACCTACTCTGCTCTCGTGACACTCCAACTGCATTGCTGCATCCAGCTCTGGGTTCCTCAGCACAGGAAAGGCATGGATCTGTTGGAATGAGCTTAAAGAAGGGCCACAAAGATGCTCAGAAGGCTGGAGCACCTCTATGGGACACCCTGAGGGAGGTGGGGTTTTTCAGCCTGGAGAAGAAGAGGCTCTGGGTGTATTTCATAGCAGCCTTCCAGTACCTAAAGGGAGCCTGCAAGAGAGCTGGAGGGGAACCTTCTGACAGGTCCTGTTGTGACAGGCCACGGAGTGATGCTTTTAGACTGAATGAGGGTAGATTTAGATTGGATATTAGGAAGAAATTATTCCCTATGAGGGTGGCGAGGCACTGGAACAAGTTGCCCAAAGATGCCCCATCCCTGAAAACATTGAAGGTCAGACTGGATGGGGCTGTGAGCAACCTGACCTAATTGAAGATGCTGCTGCTCATTGCAGGGCAGTTGGATTAGATGATCTTTAGTAGCCCTTTCCAACCCAAGGTACTTTATGAATCTGTGATTCTATGATGGTTTTCTGGTGATAAATGGTTATTATGATGGCTGCAGAGATCCTGTGCTGTAAGTTGTGTCAGAGTAACCCTTGTGGGGCCAGGGCAGGCACGAGGAGTGTATGCAGGTTGCTCGTTGCCAAGGCAGTCAGCAGCTACGCTCGTGCAATTGAATTTTTAAAAAAACCTTTTTCCCCCCCAATCATTAATGTTAATGCAAATTAACTTTCAACTGCATGACAGTTTTATTCTGGGTTGGCTTTGCTGATTGTTTCTGTAGGCTGACTTTGCCTAACTTGTTCGTAACTGCTGGTACAAACAATCTTTTTATCTGCAACACATAAGAGATCTTAATTCAATGTACTCCTCTGAAAGCCAAAGGAAATAAGGACAGGCTCCTAATAGCTTTATTTTTTCCTGCCAGATCTTTTAATCTCTTTATGTTATTTAGGCACTTGATTCAAAAAGGAAGAGGGTTTTATATTAAAAACAGCAGCTTATATAAAACGTAAGGGTTATAATTGCAGCTATACTGTTGGATGTAGAGCTAGATTTAAAATTTCCTGACCTACTAGTATAAATTGGACTAAAGGATGCTTCTGACTAAAAATAGAGCAGTTTTTCTTAAATAGTAATTTTTTCATATAATATAAATTACTTAGCCTATTAAGCATGTCTTAAATGTATCAGTGGCAAATACTAGCAGACACTTAAGTTTTCTCATATGTCACTGTAATCCACTTCAAGCAGATGATGGTGCTATTTATTTCTGCATGTTTGGTCTTTTTTTCTTAATTTGCAGTTCTGTAAGTTGCAGAACTTGGTGGGTTTTTTTGAAACTGAAGACATTGGGAGATATGAACTGCTTCTGACACAAATTGAATGGCAACCTCATAACCACAGGGTCATAGGCACAAGAAGGTGGAAGGGACTCCTTTCTTACCTCAGAGCTACTTTCCTTTGGCCCTGTTTCATTCCTAGCATGTTCATTTACTTCAAAACTTCCCCTTCCATTTCACATCTTCATTTTTCAAAACATGGTATCTGCCTTGAGATTTCTATCACGAAGAGTGTGGAGGGTGGTTATTATGAACTCTGTGCCTCGTGTTCCATGTCTGTCATGTGAATGTGTCAGGCTTAATCTTTGTTAATTCCTGAGGGAAAACTGAAGACTACAGCTAATAAGGTATTTGTATGGTAATTGTTTCTTTTGAGACGTGGTTTCTGAGAATTCATGACAAACTGAAAAGAGTCACACGAGTATGAATTTTATTTAGAAATAAGCTATTTAAATAGCACAACAAAATTAGAAAATTCATAGGGGAAAAATATATTGAAGATTATGAAATGCTCAGGCACCCTCTCAGACATAAGAACTCCCTCAGCACAAGTCACTGGAGGCTGCAAGGATATTCTGAGGAGGTATTGTGGTGTGCTTCTCCTGTCCTTACACTTTTCCCTGTATATTCAACACTAGATAAATTAAATTTTTGCATTACTCACTGGGGCTTTTGCATTTTTGCCAAGATTAGGCTTAAGCCCAGAGAAAGGAAAATGATATAACACAGAGAGTGACATCACTGAACTGCTGGGTAAGAGAGGAAAGAGATGGTGTGCCAGGAGCCACTTTGGTGATGTGTTTTGCATGCAGTGTGCTGTTCAAGTGGATGTGTTATTAGCAGCACACAGGGAGAGAAGAGTCACATTCAAGGAGCAAAGCATATCAAAGTAGACACTCAAACCAGATAACTGCAGAGAATGTTCGGAATCCATGCCATGTATCAACTTCAAAAAATTATGATGTATCAGGTAGATCTTACTACATCTTACTGTGGTTTTTTCCTTTTATTTTTTCTCTTTAGTGGGGGCAGGGGCAGGGAGGGCAAGGAGTTTGTGGGTTTTATTTTAGTTTTGTAATCAAGTTTAAAGTAGATTTTACTGGCTTATTGCCACCCCACATTGTCTGGTGACATGACTGTCTGCTAGTACCCTGCCAGATGCAAGGTGTTTTGTTCCACTGGGAGTTACAGAATATTCCTGAGACAGCCGCCATCCAAAATACGTACTGTGGTTCCGAGAAGTCAGTGTATGTTGTTTCACCATGCTACAAAGGCTGGTTTCAGTCTGCTAGGGCAGCATCTCCTACAGAAAATAGCACACCTTTGGCAAGGGGTAAAGGAAAAAAAATGCACATGGCTTCAGAAGGATCTCACAAGAAACAGGCAGTCTGCAAGGATGAGATTTGAGAGTTCAAAGTCAAACACAGCATATTATATCTAAACAGTTGTTCGAGATTTGCAGGCACCTAAGGTGTCCTGCTGTGGTGTCCAGATTCCCTGGCAAGAATTCAAGGTTTTTCTCGTTCGTGACAGGAATGACTTCATGTCTTGCACACTGAGAGTGTTAATTTAGCATATAAATATTTCTCTACCTGGTGTGTTTTCTGCCGCTTTCTGAGAAGCAGCAGAGATTAAAAATACCTCATATCTTGTTGCTTGGTGTTTTTGGATCCAATATTTTTTGCTCTTTTCCTGATGCCTCACTGTGACCTGGCTGAAGGCTGAATCAGTCTGTTGGTGACTGGCTACTGAGGGCTACAACCTTCTGTCATATTTTGATTTTGGAGGATCCTGGTTTCCTGCCCAAAGCATTGGATGCTGGGCTAAAGTCATTAACTCTAGAGAGCACCTGATGCAAGACAGTCATCAGAATTTGGAGGGAGGGGGAGGGCATGTGTAGTGCAGAAGCTGAGCTCTGAGGTTTTGGAAAATAGGACAACTGGAGCTCTTTGAATTGCTAGGGGAAATGCTCCCAGATAGACATGGGGGGTCTGTGTGCACACTCTGCACTCAGCTGTTGCCATCCCTCTCCATGTGCCAAGTGGTGCTGCTGGGGAAGCCTTCCAGAGTCTCCCTGGGGAAGGGGCCGGTGCTGTTGCCCTCACCAGTGAGACAACTCCCCTTCTCCTCCCTAAATTGAGTTTCAGCCCTCCTGAGCGTGGGCATCTGTTCAGGGGCCACTGAATTATGCAGAAGGTTTTTTTCCTTTATACTGGTGGCTTTATTTTCCCCCACATTTTCCCGTGCTGATAGTTCTGTTTTCCCAGCATGTCTGACTTGTGCCTTCTCAGTACCTCTGCAGGAATAAGAGTAGAAGCTAAACACGTACTCAATTGCCTCACTTACAAACTGCTTAAAATTCTTAGATAATTGAGGTCTGATAGATTGGTTTTTCTCATCTGCTCAAGCTAAATTAGGCTAACACCAGCCAGAGGTGGTTGGTGAGCTATTCTTCCAGTCCTGGGAAAATCTGTGGTTGGCAGAATATTCAACAACAACCGTCGCCAAATCCTGTGCTTCAGAAAGAGGCCATTTCTCAGGTGAGGAAGAGAAAGGAGAGCTTATTGTGATGAATGGTCCTTCAGAGCACTAACTTGGGCTTCTGACAGTGTAATTCTGAATAATGGTGTTGGTTCCTTCTGATTCTCATCTCATTCTTGTGCTTGGCAGCAGTAAGTGCATTCCCCTGGTTTATGATTTCCTTTTTACATCTGTTTGCCTTTAAACTCATCATTCAAGATGATCATTGCAATCCAGCAGTTTGTCTTAAATCCCCATCTTTTTCAAATGCTCGTCATGAATACTAAAAAATGAATGCTGTTCAGAGTTCTGGATTTTTTTCCCAACTGAACTACAGGTAAATCTCAGATTTTTAACATGTTAGAGATCTCTTTAAAATCTTATCTATAGCTGACATAATTATCTGCTCAGACAAGTTGTGGCAAAAGACCAACCCCCAAGAAGAATCTCAGGCATTACGCTCTTATTTTTAAGTTAAATCATGGAATGGTCCCAAATCCTCACCATTTCATTTATTAGATATTNAAAAAAAAAAAAAAGCAGAGCTGCTGTATATTCAGAGGAGTAGAATTTAAGCCCTTGTTTTTATTTAAGCCTCAGTAACCATCAGCTCCTTAGTAACTAGGGGTGTGTCTGCTAAGAACAATCTGTCACCTGTCACTGGGCTTTTAAGTGACTGACTTGACATCCAGAGCTAAGACAGATAATTGACAAAATCATGCAGACTTCAGCTGAAGAAAGTGCTAATTTATTTTTTTAATATTATCCACAAAAGTGCTGTTTTTTCAGTTAATTTCACATTCTTAGACAATTTCAATCTGTAGTTACAAAGAATGGCACATGGATTGATTGTAGCTTATTTGTGAAGCTCAGTCAGATACAAGTAGTCCAGAGTCTGCATAAAAGTCTTGGTTAAATGTATTTTTTCGTAATTAAACCAGCTAAGTTCCTGAAAAGTTTCCAGAATCCCTTTTAACACACATTCACTGATATTTTAGCAAAACACTAACCTCCCAAAGCCTTAAAGCTTACTGATAATTTCAAATTTATTAACTTCGTTAGTATAATTTCTGGGGAAGAAAACAAGTTGTAGAGAAACTTGAAAATGGCTCTGTAGGCAACAGCCACAGATGGAAAATTTGATAAAGGTTAGAGTGGTCAGAGGTGAAGCTGGTGGCTTCTGCCCTGGCGAGTTTTCAAGGAACCTTGTCAGCAAGGAAACTTCCTCCTGCTCCTGCATGATTAACACCTTTCTGTCTCTGCCCCAGTTACTGATCAAGGAAATTCCATCTGGGGGAAAATTCTGCTAGTTCCTGGAAGTGAAGTTCTCACACACATACTGCCCTCAGAGCGAGAAACCAAATGCATCAGTCAGTTAAAAAACAAAGCAAAATGAAACAAAATAAACCTGAAGTGTTTTATCACTGATCAGGATACACAGATTTGGTATAAGTAATTTGCTGGACTCACTTGCAGCAGTTCTGGGTGTGCATCTGCCAGCTCTGGTTTCTTCTCCCATGCTGAGGATGCTCGAGTGTCAGTGCTGTGGGACATCAGCAGCACCAGGGAGCTGAGGGAATGCCTTGGTTTGTGAGACAAAGCTACAGAGGAAATGTGCTGTGACACTATCAGAAGGCCCCTCTGTTGTGGTCTGAGATAGAGTTCAGTTATCACTGTGTGATCAAATTCCATCTGTCAGATTCTCAGATCTTCCCTTTGCACAGGGCTGTTGGGTGATTTTCCCATGCTTTGTGTGCAGCTATGGGAAAGGGACACTGGGAACCAACTTAGAAACTTACAGTCTCCACTCCTGTCACAACTGTGGGTCAAGCAAATTCTAGACTGGTTTGAAAGTTGGTGTGTTTGGTTGAAAAAATGAAGGACCAGTTGAACCATCTGGGAGTCAGATGTGAGCATTTATTCCTTGATCTGAGGGTTTTCCTATCTTAGGGATAGCCTGAGGCTTTGAGAGAAGAGGGAGGTATGGACTGGCATCCCTGAGCTGGCAGGGTTGCTCTCTGCTAGGATGTCACCCAGGGTACTGAGCTGAACTGACTGTGTGCTGCTGTTCTCCACCTTTTATCACGCTGCTGTCCAAGGCTGTTTCGTTAGAACAGAAAAGGAGTTAAACCTGACAACACAACTCTCTAAATTACATTGTAAGACAGAATAAAGATTTGGAAAACAAAGCTATCCTTTACTCACTGGGTTCTTACAAGGCAGACAGTCTTTCCTCTGTGGTTTCCTTGAGTCCCTCTCTTCTATCCAGGCTCTTCCCTTGCCTTCTGAGCATCACCTTATCTTCTGACCAAGTTTCCTCCTTAGTCTTAGCTGGATACGAAACCTGGCTCCTCTGGTTGCTTTGTGGGACCTATGGGACCCATCTCCTGACTCTCTTCTGGCCCCAACCACTTAGACAACGCCCTGGATCTATGCTTTTCCTAGAAGCTCCTTAGTGCTAAGCCATGGCTGGACCAGCTGGAGCACAAAGCCAAGCACTTTGCAAACTCATCAGGAAAACTACTGAGCTGTTCTCTCAGGGAACGCTGCCCACGTGGGTGAGAGGTGTTCAGAGGAGGTGGAGTGCTTTGAGATAAATCGCTCACCCAGGAAGAAAGGCAGTAGGCTGGAAAGCTGATTCCCTCACATCAGTGTCTACCCTCTCTGGCAAGGCTCCAAGGAACATCTGAGCCTTTTCTGACACGAGCTGGGAGGAAGGTTCTGAAGCAAATCTGGGAAAGGCTACATGATGGCGAGCTTACTCAATCCTGAAAACTCCATCCATGCCAAACAAGCTCCTTTCAGGTATGAGTGTTTTCAGCTGGAAAAGCACCTTATATACTAAATCAAGAGGTACTCAATGCTGATGTGTAGGTAACTGAATCATGCCCTGCCTGTCTAGCAGCTTGAGTCCAAAGAACCCAAGCAGAGCTTCCCTTTCTGTATATGTAATCACTGCCTTATATATATATCACAATGCATTATTCTTTTGCTGTCCTCTTCTATGGAGTCACCATTATGTTCTTTTAAACACTTTATTGATCAGCTAAACTTACATGTAAAAGCAGGTCTTTGGTAAATCATGTGTCTGTTCATGCTGTGTATCTTCAATGCTGCAATTACAGGCATTTGTGAGCTACACACTTCTTCCATGAAACACCACATCTGCCTTCTGTGGGGCTTTGTTCCTCCTTTGATGGACTATAGATCGTCAAGTTCTGCTTCTAAATTAAGAGGTATCTGATTGCATATTAGTTGTACTGTAAAGTTCTTTATGACTTCAGTAATTAGTGTTTATACTCCCCAGACCTGTGTGGAAGTACTTTAACATTGCATAAGGAGATGAAACACTCCACAACAGAGTATGCATTGCTCCCAGGATTTCTAGTTTTTCATCCTCAAGTTTTGTAAAGTCTTGCTGAGGGAGTCTCTCCAGAAATGGGCCCATGGGTAACCTGGTGTAGTCATTTTGAGTGGATTTTGCAGAGATACAGAAAAATATTCACAGGAAGATACCAGGATCATATAGCTGTCATTGCATCAAGGAAGTTTTCAACTACAAACACTTGTTTGTTAGTGCTATGATCAACTGTCATTTGCAGGACTTGGGGAAAAAAGTTTGATGACTGATTTGGCTGCCTTCAGCATTTCTGTGTTATTGACAATATTTTTGTAAAATGTTGGATCAGCTTCTAGAAACATCAAAATTCATGCTAGAAATTAATTCCACCCTGCTGGCATCTGTTTCCAGATGTTCTTCATGATTTGCCTGATTATTATCCAAGGCTGTTTTCTGCTGAAGGTATTACCTGCAGGTGCAAGCACTGCATTAAGGTGAAGAGGCACAGGGGTCTAGATGTCTGTCCTGCCTCCTTCCATGGGAGATGTGAGTCACTGCTGTGGTGGGCACAGCTGGTCTCCACACCACCAGTCCTGATCATCAACCACAGGCCTCCACCACACTGCCCAACCAGGGCTGTGGAGTTTCTCTTGTTGAGTTAAATACCTCTTTATACTTTCATGGACTCCTTCCAAATGAAACTCAATTGAGTAATTAATAATATGGAGGGAGACTTAAGGTTTTAAAATTCTGCATGCTTTTGTGCCAATTATTCCATCCAAGACTGGCTCGCTTTGTTGCTACAGAGCTTCTCAGTGAGGCATGACCTTGGTTTATTAAATAATACATGTATTTCTGAGAGCAACTTATGTAAGAGTAGGCCTATCCAACAAGACTGATGTTTGACCACTCGGTGTACGAAAGCAAACACTGAATAAAGAGTCCCCTGCTCAGTACCTGGGTGAGAGGGACAGGCAGCATCACAGTGGCTGCACTTATCTCTAACCCACCATTGCTGAATTTACTATTTCCACTCAAGCTGCTGCAGCACAGTCTCCTTGCAGCCTCTTGGGTATCTCACCACATGCTCAACACCTTGCTGGTGCATCTGCTGGTTTGATGCTGGCCTGGACTTTGCAGGGCAAACAATAAATTTCTGCCCCTAGAGATGGCAACAGCACTGCCTCTTGTGCTGGTGTGAGCTGTAAGGAGTTAATGGGATCTAAGTCTCTGCTCCTTCCTTCTCAGCCTTCTCCACCTCCTCCTCCTCCCCTTCTCCCCTGGCTGGGGTTTGGGGCTGCACGGGCTGCCAGTGGCACAGGCAGGTGGTGCAGGCTGTCTTGGGGTACCTGCAACTTCTCTGAAAGGTGTTTCACACCACACACAGGGCAATATAGTCATGAGTCTCTGTGCTCCCGTTAAGCAAAGCAAATCTGTTAGCTTCAAATCTCGGAAGTAATTTTCATAACATCATTTCTGCAGCAGCCAGTTTCCATGGAAACCAAGAAACGACTGGCAGCATGCATAGGAAAGAAGACAGCTGACCTGATTGTCCTTCCCTGGCCCCTGTGGATGGGCTTCCCTCAGTCTGCACATGCACATCCTTTGCTCATTGCTGTGAGATGGACAAGCCCAGACTCAAAGGCTTCAGCTCATTCCACTGGCAGCAGCCTGAGTGCAGTGCCTCTCCTGGCTGCTTTACATCCTCCTCATCCCATCTCATCCTGCCTGTCAGGACAGCTTGTCCTGCACTCAGGGGAGGGCAGAGGGAGGAAGGGTCTGTAGATATTTTCACCCCCTGTTCGACCCCTGTATCAGCCTTAGCAGTGATGGAAGGACTTGTGGTTAGCTTTGAATGTGCCTGTGTTCCTTTCTTTTTGACCCCCCAACCCACTTATTTCACATACTTTTACTTCCTTATTCCACTGCTGCTGGAATACTCCTATAGGTCAACTTGTTGAAGATGTATATTTACAATAAAGCCCTATATGCACTGCATTAGATTAACAAATATTCTTAGAATTCTTCCTAACTATAACCAGAAATATCTGCTCTCCAGGTGAAGGTTCTGTTCCCTGTGGTGTTCCTTAAGAAGCCACAAATCCATGTCACAGTCTTCAAGAACCGTTTTGTCTGTGCATTTTGGCACAGAGAGAGGACTTGTCTGACCCAGGCTCAGCTGCCACTTTTGGTTGCATTTCTTTGAACTGAATTCTCAGTTAAGCTCCCCAGATGATATGGAAGAAATATGGATCAGCTTGTGACACAGTCAGGGAAGAGTGTCATGACCAGTAAGATTACGTGATCCAAGCAGATCCTCAGAGACCATTTAGGAAGCTAAACATCTACAGAGGACAGACCGAGGGAGAAAAAGTTGACTCAGCAGCTGACTGCTCTGGAAGTGCTGTACATATAGGTCATGCCACAGGCCAAGACTAGGAAGATGTATAGTCAAGCTCTGAACAGATTCCATTTTCTACTCAGTTTAATTCTGCAGTATTAGTTTATTATCAATAAGTAATGATGTCAGTTTATTTAGTACAAAAGCCCTTTTTTCTTTCGCATTTGGAGACAGCAATCTTAGCACCAATCAATACGCCTTTGAAGCTCAGTGCCAGCTGAAGAGGAGCTAGAGGCCGCCTGTCTGTCTGAAGGATGCATTGCAGGTTCCTACACTATGCTCATCCCTACTCTCCAAAAGCATGGGCTGAGCGTGGCATCCCTGGATGCAGTCACAGGGTGGGATTTCACTGCGGGAGCCTTTGTGCAGGAGCCAGCTCTGGGCCATGGAGTCTGTCCTTCCTTTAAACCTCTTAAAATGCACAGCAGCCACGAGGCTCCTGGAAGGGCAAAGCAGCTTAAAGAAAGCAATTCAAGAGATGAGAGCATCCATGAAAACTGGGCACTCCCTGAGGTGTTTCTCTGCCCTCGACTCCAGAGTGCTGGAAGGAAGAGCAAGCCCAGACTGCCTCCACAGTGCTTTTACTAAACTTTAAAAGTGTCTCTGACATAAAATATAATTGACCTTTACAGTTCCATTTAAGCCAGCTACACTGCCATCAGCTCTTGCTATAGTCCTCACTACTCAGTTCATATTTGCTTAATGGCATGTGAATTAATTTGTTGGAAGCTGACACTTCACTGCAGGATTCGTTAGTGACACTAACATCAGGCTGGTGTATGAAATTTTAAGATTCAGAGCATCTTTTTGTGGTAAAAAATACCCAAACCAAAACAAAGGAGGCAAATGCCAATGCTTTTGGAAAGCTTCACTTTTAGGATGCTATGACTGAGTAATGAATGAGCTGAAGTACAGAAGAAAAATAAACCAAATTCCAGCTATTTAAAGGCTCAGCAATTCCTTCCAGGCAAAAAACAAGCAGCTATTGTGTGCTGGCACTGGGAGGGCTGAGGGAAGGCAGCGTTTCCCACAGGCAAATTAGGAATGGGAAAACCAGGACAAAACCCTCAAGCCTCTGCAGCCTGAGTAGGGAACACAAGACATTTTCTGTTCAACATTATTTGTGTTGTCATTAGGTTGGTTTAATAGGGCTTTATACTTATTCTGGGAGGAAGGCCCTGGCTCTGCTTGAGCTAACAGCAATGACCATTCCGACTTGTGAAACATGAGGGAGCATTTGCCACATCACTCAGGCTCTCTCTGGGAACAGAGGGTCTCCTCCACCCCCAGCCCTTCCTGGTGAGGGAGTTTGGACACGTTTCACTGGAGCCTGATAAAAACCTGTCTGTGCCCTGTTTGGCCAGGGGGTGTCTGATTCACATCACCTGTCTCACCATCAAGGAGGACCCCTTACTGACCATCAGCCACACTGGGACCACAGCAGAACCCCACAAGGCACCATTTGAAAACCCTGCACTTCCACCCCACAGCTGCCTGGGGCAGCAGACAGGGCTGGCATTGTGGATGTGGGAAAGGCTTCTCTCATCCACGATGGCTTGTACCCCTTCCTAACTCTCCTCCCAAGCTGTCCTGAGCCCCAGCAGGAACAGCTCAGAACAGTCGCGGCTTCCTGAAGTTCTGTATCTGGATTCCTTGTTTCAGGCCATGTAGAGGTGAAATGGAATAGAGAGGTAAATACAGCTCCCTAAAAAGAAATCATGAGTTAAAGCCCACGAAAAACAGCTCCTGCAGGGCACACATGAAGCCCCCTCCTTCACCTTCACTTCATTTAGGAGACACTAGCAGTGATTTCTCTCATTTCACACAAACACAGCAGATAACCAGCTGGAAGCAGCACAGCAGATAACCAGCAGGTGCAGCAGGCTTGCTGCTTTGGGGATTCCAGGATCAACAACTTTCTAAAGACTAGGAGAACTGCTGACCACCCATCTTAAACCTGCAGGAGTGGTGTTCCCTTAGTTCTGTGTGTCCCAGGCTGCTGCTCAGAGATGGATGGGGTGGAGAGCCACAGGTATGAGCAATGCCCCTCTCTACAGAGACCCAGAGACAGATGTAGCCTCTGTTATGCCCAAAGCCAGCTAAAACTCCGCCAATGAAGAATGCTGCATTTCTTTATGGCTAGATCCTGGTTTAGTTTGCAATATGCTAATTTTAATGGACCAGATCATGTGAAAAATATGGGATCCCTACTCTAGCCCAGCAAGAATGGAAGCTGCCAGTGGAACACAGCTGTTTTTCCAAACAACTGCCATGGCTTCCCTGACAAGTTGTTACATTAAGTTTGATTTTTTTAAATTATCTGATTTAGATGAAACCACAGGATTTCAGAGAATGTCAGGAACTGTCCAACAGCCATTTCCGTTGCACTGTATGAAGCACTGAGAAAGAACAGATTTATTCTGGGGGGTGCTATAGCCATAAAAAACCTCTGCCTGTTGCAAAGCTGTTCCAATGACAAATTTGTCATATACTTCTGCATGGCTGAAGAAACTTTTAGAAAATAAAATTTCATTTGGAACATTTATCTTTTCTTCAAGAGCAGCTCCATTAAATGCAGCCACTCACCCACCAGCAAACAATGCAGCAGGTACTTTTGCGTACTGATCACCTTCCTAGAAGCTGATAGGCACTCCTGGCCATTGGATGCCAAAAGTGACTTCACCTGGAACTCACATTAGTTTTAACTGATTAACTATTATCAAGTTTCCTTTCAATAGGTTACAAGTTGCTCAAACTCTTTTGGCAGGTTTGCTGGTGATTAGGGAAACACAGAAAAGAGAACACATCTGTGTCTGGGCAGCTTCTCCAACAGGTCACGCCTTAGCCAACATTCATTAGCACAGACGTGTCCTGTTCAGCACGCACAACATGGCAAAACACATCTCCTTCCCAGCTGTGGGGAGAGATGGGTAGGGACAGCACCAGCTCGGACAGCCACAGGATAGCACTCCCATTTATCAGTGCCCTCAGCTTGCAGAGGAATCTCTCTGCTGTTAAAACACACACACTCATCCGCACTTTGCAAATTCCAGCGCCAACACCTTTCAGTGCTGGCAAAGCATGTCCTCAAGGGCTGCTGCCAACTGTGTGCCACAGCTTGGGATGTTTGGGGAAGATGCTTCACACAAACCAAACTGCAGCACCTGATGCTCATGTCAGCCTAACAGCCTAAAGCTTAACCACAGCAAACCCTTGGACAGTCTCACTGACCTTCAAAACCATCGTTCAAAACCAAACATCAGCTTGGGTGGCACTGCCAAAACAAGCTGCAGGTACAGGGGGAGTAACACACAGAGCCAACTTTTTTTTTTTACAAAAGTATTTTTAATAAACTGATGGATTTAAGTTTAAGATGCTAGACAACTTGTTGCCATGTACAGGTAACAAAAGTCAAAATTCTTTGAATTTTATACAAATACTATGTAGTAAACTTGAATACAAGTTTACAAAAAATGCATCAGTGGATATTCAGCTTGTAACCAACTTCCAACAGTGAAAATTATCATCTATCAATAGTGATCAGAATTGCATTGCAAATTTTAGAAGTAATGCAACTATTTTTTTTTAACCAAGCCACTCTGAAGTTACTGGTGCACACTGACAGTACATTGGATTTTTTTGGCTTGCTGAACAGAAAATGGCATTTAAATAAAATGACTGAGTTAAACAATGTAATACATATCAAAAGTACTATCTCACAGAAAATTAAACAAGAAATGATAAAGTAAACAGAGCAGAACCCTGAAGTGGTGATATTTTTCTACCCGTTTTGATGGAAAAGACTCCACAGGTGTCCAGCTTTCTCACAGCATTTTCAAGTGTTCTAGTCCTAGCACAGTGTGGTCATTAGTAGACTAAAGTAATCCCTGCTTGGCAGTAATGCTGGTGAAAGTAACTTGCTCTATTGCTAACAAATTGGAGTAACCACTGGCAGGGTGACTTCTTGCAGGCATCCAGCAGAGGCTGAGCTGACAGCACACGATTGAAGTTACAGTACTGCTCGCTTTGATACAATACCCAACAACCTTCAGGGTTCAGGTGTCAGTTTCCTCACAGGATTTACAAACGGATGGTTTTGAAACAAACAAAAAAGTCCTTATGGAACGTAAGACAGTATTTTCACCTGTACAGCTACCAATAAAATGAATGTTTTTGTTACAAACTTTCCAGTCTGCTTTATAAAAAATAGTCTTAGTTTTACTTCTAAATAAAAACTGTGCTGTGATCTGTCACGTTCTTGCATTGTACATGCTGTAATTCTGTGTGTTAATGAAGGTGTAGAGATTTGTGACCTAGCACTCTGGATGTATCTGGATGTAGAAGCCTAAAAAGCTGATTTTGGTACATAAAAGGTAGCAATGAAAATTCATTCTATTTATTTTTCCTAAACTCTAGGAAAAGCTACAGTACTTTGCTAGATCAGTGGCCTCAACCCTGAGCTGAAATAAAGGACCTGCCCTGGCCAAGAGACTTAGTCACATTACTACCACAGCTGCACAGCAGAGACAAAATGACCTGTCTGCAGCCTGTTGTCTGAGCTGTGAGTAGTGCGAGATTCAGTTCTGTAATGCTTGAGAGTTGACTGGAGACCACCATATTCATTTTCACTACAGGGAAAAGAAGGAAAGGAGAACTCAAATTCAGAGTGGAAAGCACTCAACAAGGAGGGTCAGTATATCCAACTTCTGGAGATCAAACAGAGAATGAAGTTAGTGACAGACTCACCAGTCTTAAGCATTTCCCACTTGCTAGAAGAGATTATTAAAACACGTACCAAAATACAGTTATGGAGACTTTTACTACTATCTCACTCTTTCCAGGAAGAGTCTCACTTGATTTCCCCCCCTAGAACTGAGCACATCTCTCTCTGTACTCCACTGCATCACAGAAGGTGAGTGAAAACCTAAAGTCTGTCGGATGAAGGATTCAATTCAGGTGGCAGCAGAAAAACTTCTACTTGTTTCTAACGTAAGCTGGAGCTGGCAACCGTAAGAATTCTCACTATGATACAGCTACTGCACCTTCCCATAGGGTTCAGTGGCACCACTACTCATGGCCAGGAGCATTCACAACATGAAGCTTTTTGCCTCCCAAGAGGACTTGTTTTTGCTTTTAAACAGCAGAAACTGCAGAGTCAGTATTTCATTCAACAGAAAAACTAAACCCAGCAAAAGACTGTAAATAAAACTCATAGGAATAATTTGTATTTCTAGTAATGCACACTTCTTTGTGAGCTGATCAGTTTAGGGATGGTATGTTTTTTGTCAGTTTAAGGCAGCAAGTCTTAAAAAATACTCAAGCTCACCTCCCTCATGTTTGTGCTACTGTAGCTTTATGTGCACAAAAGAACCTCACTAATTTACACTAATGATTGGAAGAACAATTAATTCTCTTGGTAAATTAAGAAGAATAAGGCATTCCATTATATATTCTGATCACTAATTATAATTTACCTCTAATTATAATCTACCAGCAAACATACTTCTGTGTTTTAGAAAATAATATCTCTTACCTTCAGATATAATTATGTGTGCAGATTAGTGGGTTCTGCTGTGTAAACACGCAGGTGCATAAGCAATTTTCAGGTTCTTCTTCATTACATCTGATAAGAAAGTTAATGCCACAGACAGACTGGGGAAAAATAAATTAGGATTTTTCTATCATTTGTGCAGATATGCACAACTGGGCAGTGATTTATAGCTCAAAAAAAAGAAGGACACGAATGTTTACAAACTCAAATGAAGGAAAATCAGCAGCAGGAAGCAAAGGCCATTTCCCAACCATAAATGGTTTGTTTTAAACAATTCCAAACTATATGAAGCAAACAAACAAAGGAATGCAAGTACTAACTTATATATACAAGTCTGAAATCAAGTAAAGCAAAGGAGTGAAAGATTTGTTGATGCTTCTAGCAGATGATATTCACATGTTTAAATCCTGAAGTAAACTGCAAGTAAAGACACAAGACAGGATGAAAACTACATGGCTGAATTGTAAAAAAAACAAAAAAAACCCGACTGATGTGCATTGCAACGAGATAGAAATTTCCCTTCATATGTGCAAAAATCCAGTTTCGTTAATGTAGAGGTCATACTTGTAGGAACAGATTTTAGACCAAACCAGTCTCCCTACATCCTGGAATCTACCTGTTTACATCAGCTACTTTAAGTGCACAGTACCCTGTTCACATATATAGTATTCTGCAGTTTCTGGCATTCCTCAATTTAATATTCTCCTGCCTTATATCTTGAAAACAAAGGGGAAAGTTCATCCAGGGCATCATACCACTGCTTTTGATTTGTACCAACAGTTACATCAAACTCAAATTCTTTCTTCTTCCATGGTAGCAGGAGTCCTTACAGGACTTGTAAACAGCAGTACACAATACTGTAAACAAATAATTTAAGTTCTGCTTTATGCAAGATGTTAAGTTAACTCAGGTCTACCAAACAGGTGAAAATGAAAAGGGCGGCTTCACACAAAATCATTCCCTTTTCTCCCAGCAATTCCTTTCACTATGTAATTAATCCTGAGCTGAAACAGGGGTTGATGAGAGCTTTTTTTTTTTTTGCATATAAAAACAATGTTCTAGAGTTGGCTCTCATGTTCTGTCAGGAAGTCAATTGCTGAAGAGATCAAACTGAAGTATTTCAAACCATTTGCTACTTTGGAGGAGGACTTATAATTTGGTGTGGCGTCCAGTTCTAGACCCAGAGGAGGAGCTTGCCAAGGAAGCTGATGCTGCTGCATCCTCAGCTTCCTCCAGCTCATCGTGTAGCTCCTGGCTAACACTGGACTGGAGGGCTGCAGGAGTCAGCCACTCCTTTGGTAGGCAGCTCTGCAGGAAGGGTATACAAGAGCTGAAGTAGGCAAGGCGATTCACCCATCGTGGAATCTCTTTTCCACACAGAATCTGTGGGGGAAGGAAAAAGAAAGGGTTAATTTATTTTCTGGATTCAGCAGCAACGAAATTGCAGTACTGTAAATAAAAAGCAAAAGCTGTAGCAGTCTTACAGTTTACATATCATAAATGCCAGTCAAGAAGCATCCAAGTTTAGCTGCACTAGGACAACTTTCTCTATCAGTAAAGGCAGCATTCCAAGTCCCATAAAGACACCCATATTCCATTGTGAAAGTTGGACACATGCTTGGTTCTATGATTTTCTTAGAAGTCCTGAAAAGCCTAACCATCACTTTTTTTGAATAACTTCTATAAAAGGCACAGAAATTAGTTAAGCTATGGTTTCTATTCAGTGTTAATTCCTCAGAAACAGAAATTGCAGGAGAAACCCCACTATTACAAAAAAACACCCTGAAATCAAGTGTCAATGCCATAGCTGTATGGAGTTACACACACAGCTGAGGCTCTTTACTGTGGTGGCCTTTGAAGACTTCCACAAGACATCACTATCCTACAACACAGACTAAGCACACACTGGTTCACTGGAACAAGAGAACCTATACAATGCACAGCTGGGTTCAACTCCTCAAAAACGTATAAAGTTGCATTAAGTACTTATTTTTACTGCACGTCAGTCATTAAATAATTCTGTCATCACTATTAAAGGAGTGAGCTATTTTACTTAACTACCTCCATGTTCACTTCTGGTATTACAGTGCAAATCTGGAGAACATGAGCATTACTCTGCTGTAACTGGGCAGCATTTAACTTGCAATTATGCCCACTTTTATAGTCAATTTGAACACTAAATAGGACAAGACCTAAACCAGAAACAACATGACCATGCAGCTGAAGAGTATGGCAAAACCCTGGCCTTATAGGCCAGATTTCACACCAACTGCAGCTTTGTCAGTGTCTCACTCTACTTATTTGTACCAGCATTGTACATGAACCATCATCTCAATAAAATTTTCCACTACCACTGGAAGATCAGTCTACATAAAACACAGGCTATACAGTAATGATGCACTAACTATTTTGGAAAAAAAAAAACAAAAAACAACTAATTAAAATATATGAAAGTTCACATGGGCAAAATAGCCATCCTTGTTTTGGAGTGTTTCAATGAAACATTAGAATCAATTCTGGCAAGCAGAGATTGTCAGCTATCAATGAAAATCAAAGTTTCCATTCCCCTCTTTGTACTGGGTTACTTGTTCCTGACCCTTTCCCTTGTGTGGATACACATGTGAATGATCAGGCATTCAATCATATTGGCAGACTGATCACGTTACAACGAAATCGAGGAGGGGAAAGCAAAGCCTGTTCCACTCCTCAGTCAGACACTCTGCATCACCACTCAAGTGCAGATCTACATGACCAGGACACAGGTGCTGGCAGAGCAATAACTTGACAAAAGCCTCTCAAGCAGAAGATTAACATTATCTGGGTAACTTTAATGCCTTTGCTGTTCTTTAACACTACGTCATAACTTTGAAAATTATTTACAGTGTGATGGTTCTGTGGGGAAATACAAATAATCTGACAGAACTACATGCTGTTTTTATCTTCAGTAGCAACCCCTGAAACAACTAGAATTATTTTGAAATCTTGTTAATACTTTATTTATTAGGTATCTCTTTAGGAATGCACTCTGCTCTAACACAAGCTATTGTATGACAACAGTATTTAGCAGCAAAATCTGGTCCTTTGGACATAAGCACAAATACAACCTGAAAAATGATGACATTTGCCCAAGGCAACAGAGATAGCAAGTTGAAAATTAAACCAAACATTACAAAAAACTAGAAGGAGAGGATGCTCTGTAGCTTCCTGTGAAGCACCTCTCTACAGACCTTTATGTTTGTTTACCTCAGATAAAGCTGAAGAAAAGTGATTGCAGTTTTTGTGCATTAGGTGATAAGCATTTCCTTTGAATTCCTTTCCAAGCTCTTCTACTATTTTTTCTATATCGTCTTCCATAAAGTCAGTACTGCCTAGTACCACAGCCTCTCTGGAAGAGAAATAGAGAGTAGAAGGTGATCAGGCTCCCAGGATATAGGTGACTACTGCTCATACATTGCTCAAGTCACTCCACTGTGGGTGGCAAGATCTTTCTGTTCTCCAAAAATAACACAGGTTCTTTTTATTCCATTTTATGGCACCACTTCCATCTTTATCATGAGAGATTATGCTTCCTTGCTGTTTACCCACCTTGAAAAAGTTACTGCATTACTTGTGCTGTATGAGTAATAAAAGTTAGCCATAAGTCCACAAAATTTGTATGCATTTCAGGAATTTAATGTTAGGCTAAAAAAAGTTCTTTGCTGCAGACACTTCATTGCCTCGTCACCTCTGTCCATGTTTCATTTCTATGCAAACACATGAATTTCTCACTAAGTCAGAAATCCTGTACAATTCAATACATCTATCCTCAAAACCAAATGCAACAGCTTGTCTTTTTCATATGCTTTCCCAAAGAGCAAGAAAATAGGTAATCTTTCTTACTTAAATTTAAATGTTTCTCCTAGCTCAGAAGCATTTCCTGGTGAAATCTCAAATATTCCGGAAAAAGGGTATGGATGACCACCATAGGCAAATTCTGAAAGAGAAAGTTCAGATTTAACAAAACCAGCATCTGGTGACGGTAAAAAACAGCAGAGCTCACTGACTGGAAGATGACTTCACAAGGATCTAAAGCTAGCAACGAGACACATTATTTACATGGGGAGCAAATGAAATGAGCTGGAAATCAATAGTTTTGTCAATTACTACTCAGCCTAAATAAAAACTGACAGGAAATTTCCTACCTCATTGTACAGGCTTAACTTGAATAACTCTGCAGTAAGTCCATATTGTTTCCATTGTATAAGTGAGCATTTACAAGTTAAACTGTACATCTTTATACATACTTGTCTTTAGAATTCCACTTACATACCTCTAAATTGGGGATTCAAAGTACTGCATGGCACTTCTATTCAGTGTACACTACAGTCCTCGGTGTGGCACTGAGTAGTGGCCTAATAGGTTCTTTAAGTTTCTTGATTTGCAAGAGTTCAATTGTCACAAGTTCTTTACTGTAACAAGAAAGTAAACCAGTGCATGCATCTCAAGTCTGCACACAGCATCTGCTGCCTTAAGCACTCACACTCCATGAAAGTATCATGATGTGCTGTAGCTTCCGTCTGTGTCTGTAAGATAACAGAGCACGCCGCACCCAGAGTGTAATAAAAAGCTTTAAGTATGACTTCACACTTCCTTTCCTCAAAATTCCTAACACATCACCCAAGTCTAGCACTCAGTTTTGTGGATAATCTTTTTTACAACAGGTTAATAAATAAAAGGTTTGATGTGCCTTGAAAAATGCAAGTCATTGTTCTAGCAGGGGCATGACCTGCTATATGAGAAAGCTGTTATAATCCAAACAGGAAGGGAGGCACATGTATTTGGCACAGCTTAAAAACTGGGTTTCAGGCACAGCACTATTAAGAGTCAGGTCTTTCTGGGCCAGATTAGAACAAATCCAAAAAAAAAGTATTAACAATAAGCACTGTATTTTGTTAACTTGTTGCTCTGGTAACACTCGCAAAACCAGATCTAATGTGACCATTACTTAAGATAACTTTGGTATTTGGAGTGCCTGCCCTGCCTTTTGCTCCTTCCCTTCACCTCCCAACACATTCCAAAAAAACCCCACTGCAGCAGATTTTCCTTCTTTAACTGGACTACTTTCAGCAACACCATCACCCTGCAGTGTCATTATACTTTGGGCAGAAACAGCTCAGATGCAAGCCTGTGCTATGGTGTGCACAGAAACACCTTCTGGCTGCAATGCAGGTTCAAAGTGGCCTGAACACACCAGGAGGCTGTAGCAGCCCAGCACAACCTGTTTAGCAAAACTGAAAAGCATTGCTGTTATTTATCACAAGGGCATCTTTTATGAACAGCATGCATGGGATGCCTTTGAAAGAAACTCTCTCTAAAACAAACCAACCTACCAAAATGGAATAGACTTTTTCATGAGCATCATGCACTTTTAGGTGCCTCTCTGCAACCCATTATTGTTCCTGTAGTTAAAAATTAACTCCTTGCACTAAGTGCTGACAGAAAACTGAGGAAAGGATTCAACCATGCTTACATAAAGCACACATTTGTTTTAAGTAGGTTTTTAAAAGTATTTTCAAACCTAAAATAAAGATTTTTATGCCTGGCTGAGTAAGTTGCACGTTTTTTCATAGCTGCATAGCTTTACACAAAAGAATACAAAATGGCTCTAAGGTTTTTTTTCCAGAGGCAGAATAGATGAGAAAAGAGATGAACAGGTTTCAGGAGCTAGGGTCCCCTCACTGCCTGAAAAATGCTTTTTAAATAACAGTATTACTGAAACAAAAAGTAAGTTATGCTTTTCTTGTACATACCTCGGCCATACACCTCTATACCTGAATGAAACACTCCAATTCCAAGGGAAGAAGTATATTCATTCATCCAATACTAAAAGGAAAGAAGGAAAAAAACAAAACAAAAACAAACTCTAGTTAGTTTGCAGTACAGATTTATCTTCTCAGAGCAGACTGTCCCCCACATCAAAAGCATTAAACCCTATTACAAACTATTAAACCCTATTACAAAGTGGAAACTGCACAACCCATTTTACAGGAACAGAATGTCACTAAAATTCTCCAACTGTAGGCAGTGAATTAATTCTATTAGGTTCTATTCCAGTGTTTTAATGCTGTCAAAGTTTGTCAGCCAAGGAGTCTGTACCTGGGAGAAATCCAGATCAACCTTCTATTTGTCAACAAGCTGTAGGCTGTAAAGTTTGCCATTAGGTGGAATACATTCTAGAATCAGTTGCTGTAATTTTAAGGAGCATACTTTTCTTCAAAGTACATCAGAATGTAGGACTGTGAGATACACACAGAGACTGTCATCAATAGTAATGACCACACTTGCTAAGAACAGATGAGCATAAGACATACTCAGAGATGAAATTACCTGATTATATTTTGTCTTTGAACACTCAGTTAGAGGTCACCATATAAGAGACAAAGCTCTCTCCAGGCTGCTGATGCATGGGGCTCCAAACATGAGGTTTAAGTCCTTTGCAGGTCTGACACTTGTTTCCAATATATCACTTGTATTGTAGCCAACAGAAAGTAGATGCATTTCAAAAGGAATCAGAAGTGAAAAATTTTTAGGAAAGGGAAAAAATAGCACAGAAAGGAAACTTCCCTTAGTGCTTTCTCTTTTCTTTTATGAAAGTGCAGCAGCAGCAAGTGTCTATCAGAAGCTAACTGCTACCCTCCAGACCTCAAAGATACAGAACTCTGGAAAAGGAAAACCACGAAGTACTCTCTCCCTGTCTACATCACCACCCTCAAAGTATCAGTCTCCAGGCATGAAAAGATTTCAAGTGACACACAATTTGAGAAGGAACCTGAAACAAAGTCTTAAAAAAAAACAAAACCCAATACCTCAGTTGTGTCCTTAAAAGTGAAATTGGCTAGCAAAAAAAAAAAAAAAACAACTCAGGAAAAGACAAGGAAAACATTTTGTCAATTACTCCAGCAACGGGATTTTTTCTTCCCAGAGTTTCTCTCTGAGCTTTTACAATCCAGACTTCAAAAAGTCAACTGGCAGGCAGGACACAGGCTGAGGTAGTACTCACAGTAAATTAATACTGGTTTAGCAAGCAGGCAGAAAAAAAGAAATCATCTTCTTCACACAACCTGTTGACACAATCAGTGTTTTCTGATGCAAAGCCACTATGCAGCACAACTGATGATAAAAACGTAGAAGGGTGCAGGTGTCACACTTGAAGAGGTGCTGGCTGGAGTCAGTGTGTAATTTACAGTGTCAGTGCAAACACAGCGTGTAAGCTTTTTGTCTCCCAATAAAAATGATACACTAAACCTCAGGTTGACAAGCTATTAATAAAAATGAAAAAACGTTAAATGGCAAAAAGAGCATGTCATGCCAATAGTTACAAACAGACAAGCCAGCTGTGGGAAATTTTGTCAATACAAATTAAGAGAAGGCAGATTTTGTGCTTTATATTTATTTAAAGCTCAATTGTAATCCATGGATAAATTTTGCTTAAGACTAAGCCTTACCATTTACTTTAATTTCTGGCTTTGTCAGTATAGTGCTGTGTTAGCTAGTGGGGTATGGCTGACTACACTAAGTCATCACCTTAGTCTATTTAAAGGGCTTAGCAGTTCTTTCCTCCCACCCCCCAGAAAAGAACAGAGAGCAAGTCTGTATGAACAAACTACATCCAGAAATACACTGTGTTAATTTACTCTGTATAGAAAGACATAGAACAGGGAGAATACGAAGAGGGCAAGAAAGGAGAAGTATGCTAAGCCCACTCATCTCAGTGGGTTTGTGAGCATTAAAAAATGGGTTTTGCTCACAAGGTAAAATCAAAGTCCCCAGGAAAATAGAAGAACTACTGCAACATAAATGTGTTCCAGTTCTGAAGCCCTTCCTATCCCACAGTTTACCAGCACACTATTTCAAAATAGCTTCAGGTTTATATTTATAGTCAAAACCGTAGGCACAGTCAACGTACAATTTGTCATCACTGGAATAAAGTACATTTGCCTAATGGGAAGGTGTATCCAAATGAACCTAATCTAGAACTGAGCTGGACAGGATCTCTGGTGCTCTAGTCTGTCCCTCTTCTGGGCACTTGTGGCCAGAAAACTCAGAACCTGGCTACTGCATTCCAAACAACCGACATATCACATACCCATTGGATCTGTTAATGCTAAGCAAGGTTACGGTTGCTCTCTGAAAACAGAACAAAACTTACACAAGATACCGCACATGCAGTGGGAACAGAATAAAGCCTAGTTGGTTATTAGACAGAAAAAAATGAGGGAAAAAAAGTATTCGTGGTACTCTCCACCCGCAACCCCACGAAACCAAACACAAAGCATAGGGAGAAGAAAATGAGTCACCAAGCCTTCCCACTGATCTGCACAGAAGCAGACGAACGGGATGGAAAGGTGATCCAACAAGGTATCCAGCACAGCCTGCTCCTATCCAAGCACGCATTCCTCCTTACTGGTGCACCTGAACACTCGCGGCTCACTACACTGCACAAAGTGAGCACTGGTGGCAAAGAAAACCAAAGTCAGCAGCTTTGGAAGAAGTGCCTGAAGCAAGCTGGCACTTTGCTTCATATTTCCAGTAAGAACAGAATAGGTTAATTGAAGATAAAAGAATTTCAATGAGGCAGAATTACTTTCCCCCTAGGAACAGTAATTATATCTAATTATTACTTAATCTGGATGAGCTATTGGAAGGTTGGTCCCATTTATTCATTGAACAAAATACCTTATCTCACTGAAGGAAGAAATGCAGGACAAATGCAACAAAGAGTGTTGAATTTGGCTACAGCTGAAAAGATTATATATAACTTACAAAGTAAGATTGTAAATTAAATTACATCTGTATAGCTCACTGATTCAGTAACATGCCCGAACTGATCCCAAATGCTACACCCTTGTTCCCATTACACAAACTGGATTCCCTTTAGTCTTGATATGGATTTTGCCATAGTAGTATGCTGCAATCCCATACTCTCAATATTTTGCAATATGTCAGTCTTGTAAAGCAGGATTTCAGGTTTAATCTCTCAGAAGGAAAATGTTAGAGAAGTATTTTTCTATGTGCATAATAAAGTCATGTCACTACAATGAGAGAAAAACACTAATCCCAGTGCTTCAAAAATATCTTCAGAGCTTTCATTTACATTAATACTTTAGCTTGTTATCACCTTATTTGACAAGGGAAAAAGTAGGATACTACTTGGGCACAAAAAATCCAGACTCCTAAAAATAGCAGTTAGTTAAAATGAAGCTATAAAGTACTCCAGTCCTCAAAACACAATATATCAAAGCCTTCACCCTACCCTTTTAATGATCATAAAGGATGTTCAAAGGCATGAACTGTACCACATAAATACACCCTTAAGCTTCTCTCCCTCCATAAAGTCACCACTGCTTGAAAGTTGTCTTTCTTCTACAACACACACATCCCCCTCACACTCTGGCTGTAATCAAAGACTTTTGCATTTTCAAGCACTAAGGACGTTGGAAGGATACGTCCTCCAAAAACAACCAACCCCGTCCTGTAAGGAGTTCCAACAGTAGCAAGGTCACTTAGTATTCCCTTGCATATCTAAGCAGCTGCCTGGGAAATGAAGCCACAGTTTGTGTTCAGGTTAAAATAAAGCTGTTCATTATTACAGTAACATTGGTTCTGTCAACCAGGTGAACAACAATGGTCTCTTGCTCCAAAAGAGAAACAAAAAACCCCAAACCTAAACTACAAAATAATCCTAAATCCATTTCTAAGTGACATGGAATGTCAGAGCAAAAAGCAAACCTGCTAATGTCTCAAATACACAGTTGGCATGGTTTGGTGAATAAACAGAACTTCAAAAGTGCTATTACAGAAGACTCCTCCCTTCTCCCACCCACTCCTGGTTCCCCCAAATAAAGCAGTACCATTGATTTCAGCAGGCTGTTTTACAAGCAGTAAAAGCTGCTATGCAACATGAAAGTGAGGCTTTGGTTTCAAATGGACTGAGATGTGGTTTAGCACAGGAGTTTGATGAAGGACGTACACTGGTGGTATCTTTCAGACATCACACAAACCTGTGTTTTTCTCACCAGTTTGAAGGAAAACTGTTTCTCTAATGATCAAATAAAGTAGATATTGCTACAAAACAACAAACAGGCCCGAAGTAGAAAATAAAAATATTCTTCTTAGTGGTTTCATCTTAATATTATGTATAATCTGTGGTGATGGGCAGCTTCAATCATAAAAGTCACCCCTACATGTAATCAAACATCTGCAAATAAATGTGCTTGGCTGTTTCTTTTGGAGATCAAGTTCCTTCCACAGATGGTGGCTTCAGAGGGTATGTGAATTCTCAACAAAGGCAGAGCCCCAGTAATAACAACAGGACAACCAACAGTCCCTAACATGTCCTTAGGAAAAATATGACACTAGCTTTTAGGAGCACACCCTTCCTGTTGCTTTTTTCCCCTCACTTCCCTCATGTTGACTGCCAACCTTCCCAGGATGGCTGGAGTAAAACTGATCACAGCAATTCAGCTCTGGAGGAAAAAGAAAGGATGATGTGAACGAAAGAGTAAAGGTAGAGAAAGAGAAAAAGAAACAGCATGCTGAAGTCACACCCCACCAGAGCCACCATCACAGCGAGAATGGAGTTTCTCAGAAGCCATGGCACTACTTTCCAGGCAGGCATTTCCACAGGAGTCAGTCCACACTGTTAAGGTTTCACAGCCTGCCTGTGAACTGGGCCCACTTTGTACAATTAAGCAAGTCTTTGTACAACAGTGGGTCTTCCATTTCGGTGAGTCAGAAATGCGTCAGGCCTTGACTTCAAAGATATTCTTATGTAAGAGTCATGAAACTCAAGTCCTACTTCTTTCTCTGTACAAATATTTATACTTAATATATGTAAAAACATCTTTTTTTATGCTAAAAGAGATCCCCAATGTATATATTCACACTGTAGTCTAGAGAAGTCATATATATGTATGTGACAGGGCACCCTTCCTTCAAGTCTACTACAAATAAGGCACACTGTGACTTTTTCTCATATTACCATCATATATAAGCTCAACCAGGTGAGTAAAGACCCGGGTTTTTTTCCTCCCATCTCTCAGAAAATCACAGTGAAGAGACTCTTCCTGTCTCCAGTCTCCCCTCACTGTCTATAATGAAGGAAACAGAAGTCAAGGTAAGGTAACAGGCTACATTCACTGGAGAGAAAGGTCAAAACACAGGAGTGGGCAAAAGGTCCCCCAAAAAAGGGACATTGATTTCTAAGGTATTAGAGTGAAAGAAAATAATGACAAAAATCAGGAGTTGCTATGATATTCTACATATATTTGATTTCAAGCCAGATACCTCTCCACTGATTGCTATTAAACATTTTAGCATTTGAATGTGACTGTTCCCAAGCAAAACAAGCAGTATTTTCTCACTACACTATATACCTTCAGACCCTCAGAAAGGTTCACTTTAAAATGGTGGTGGTAGGA
The DNA here is from genome assembly GCA_013397095.1 of Sterrhoptilus dennistouni. Lineage (NCBI taxonomy): Eukaryota > Metazoa > Chordata > Aves > Passeriformes > Zosteropidae > Sterrhoptilus > Sterrhoptilus dennistouni. Next base: position 773,414 of record VWZU01017141.1, on the reverse strand, counting down.
AAGCCTATCCCAAATAAGCTAAGTAACACAACCACTGTCACCTGAAGCCAGTTCTCCATCTTACTGCCCCTCTATCAGTAGACTCACAACTTGAGTTGTAACAACTCGACTACTGCCACTCGTTCTAATTTCCAGCGATTGAAACGCATTAAGGGATAATATTTTCTTATTACTTATCCAAATCTCCTGCTCCATGCAGGTACTTACACCTCATTTGTTACCATGGCATTTGAGCAGCTTCCAGCTGAACATAACACAATACCACAGCTGCTGTAGGTGCTACAGAAAGATTATCCAGGAGGGAAGGAAGGTGAGCTCATAAAATTATTTTATTTCTACCAAGCCGCAGCCTTCACAAAACTATCCAAAAAAACATGGTCTAGGAAAAAAAACACCTTATTGGCACTGTGCTAAAAAGCTCTTATTATCCTCGCAGAAACAGAGGTTATCCCGAACTACCATTCTCCTAGAAAACTGGACCCTTTTCTGCTTTTCGTGAGCAGAAAGGCAGGGCCTGCCGCTGCTGAGTGTTGGGGCAGTAGCAGAGGGAGCAGCACAGCCCAGGGACACTCAGGCAGGGAAAGTTTCCCCCGCGACAGGGAGCGGACCCACCTGTCACTGGAAGACCCGGCCCGGCAAACTTTTGTCGCAGGTCACAGAGGGGCTGTAGAAACCGTCAGACCTCCCAAATCACCGCCCTCGCCCCCCCCGTTCCCTCCCCTCCCCGGGTTCGTTCTCTGTCCCGCTGTGCCGCCCCCGGCTGCAGCTCTCGCGGGGAC
>VWZU01017141.1:750528-771966 GCA_013397095.1 Sterrhoptilus dennistouni | reverse complement strand
TCCCTCACTCGTCCCGGCTGTCCCGGGGGTGTCCGGGCGCCCGGAGAGCGCTGCCTTGGCTCCCTCGGGCCTCTGGGGACCCGGCACGGCCCCGCCGGGCCCGCCACTCCTGCGCCTGAGGGTGTTGGTGCCCAGAGGAGAATTAGTTGTTCCCGGTCCTGTGTGGCCGCGTTCACGGCATCTCCCGGCACCGCCATTTCACGTCTGAGTTCAGGGAAGAGCGGAAATTTTAAGTGGCTCGGCAGAAAGAGCGCCCGAGCCGTGCGGGCCTGGGGATAGCACACATGGGGATAACACACATGGGGATGCTGGTGAAGGCACGGCCGCTTCCGAGGCGGCAGGCGCCTTCCAGAGTAACCTTCCTCTATAACCTTGTCAAGCGAAAGCAAAAAAACAAACATCCATTTGTTAAAAGCTGGAGAGAAGCAGAAGAGAAAAAAATACGTTCTCTCTTCCAGCAGACTTAATTTCATAAAGACAAGCCGTGCCCCTTCATAGCACTTCAAAAAAAGATGCTGTGGATGTGCCCTTGGGACAAAGGTGCTGCAGGAGAGATGATGTTCCCACTCCAGGGGTATCCTGCTTTCCAGTATCATGTCTGGCTGCAGATATTTAGATGTTTTGCCCCTCTTTCTTAGCTACAATTCCCGTTGGCTGCTAAGCTCCATTTTGTATGCCGAACAGCTTTGTCCCTCGAGTACTACAGCACAGCTGATACAGGCAGGTAAAAAAGCGATTCCTGCTTTGGGGAGTGATCTCTGGTTAGAGGAAACGAGTACTGTTGCAAAAACTTAAAACAGATCTGGCTCCTGATTGTCAGAATATGTAATTCAGGCACCTGAGGGACCTGTGCGTGAACCTGGGGTTGGCAATAATGCCTTACTTAGCCAGTAAAATATGTGGACAGGTCCGTAAGTCCATTGGGTAATGTTCTTTGCTCCTTTGGCTAAAAGCTAGGAAACTCGTGGTTGTTAAACCAAAATGTTTTGTGGGGAAAAGTTGTGTCCATGTTGAGGAATACTGAGGAAAATATGATTGTTTCTTAAATCTGCAGGGGTCAAAAACCTTACCTGAAAAGGCAGGGGCTCCATTTCCAACTACAGTATGCATTAACTGGAAGACAGACTGTTGGAATGACTTGTAACAAATCACCTAGTCTTCATTGTCTCTTGTTTGTTTTCTGTTTATAAGATTGTAAAGCAGAAGGAGAGGAAAACATAACTGTAGTGACAGGAGAGAGAAATTTCATGTTATGTGAAAAATCCCACAAGTGTCATTTATTTGACTTAAAATTTGAATTTTGCCATTTAAATACTAGACTTAATAGAGAGGAATAACACAGTATCACCGCTCTGACTTCTTCAGTGATGCAGCTTATCTTTTCATGCAGTTATCTGCAAAAGACAAGAAAATCCTTCTTTTGAGCCAAAAAACTGATTAGGTAGGTGTCAGAAGCAATGTTAAGCATGAGTGAATACTGCAGAAAGTTATGCCATATATGGTGTGTGTTATAGCAGTTTGCATTTATCTGAGTAGTTGGGAGAGTGAGGAAGTGATAGTATAGGGTCACTCCCAGATGCTCACAGAGATCAGTCTGGCTCTTTGGTCAAGGGGCAGACATCAGCTGTGGAACTGTCAGTCAGATCAGTCAGAACTGTCACCACAAAAGAAGCACAATGTGAAAATCCAGGGGCTTCTGCACTGTAAAACTGAAAAACAAGGGGCCTGAGCCCTTAATGGGAGCACAGATCTCAGAGATGAACACAAACCAAAGTCATTGTTTACCAATCTCTGCTACATTTACTTTATGCAGTGACATGTTTCTATTCTTGTATTGGAGCAATACACTCAAAGAGCAGTCTGGTTTCTTTGTGTTTATGGCAAATGCTATTATCTGTTTCATTTTCAAAAGTGTAGAAATAGTCAGAATTAGAGGAGCACCCATTTTCAGCCATAAATGAGAAGTAGAGAAGCCCAAGGTGCCTTAGATTCACAGAGAGGTGCAGTTTCTGGAAAAAAGATCTTATATCTTTTCTTAAAAGTTTATAAAAAATGTAGAAATCTGGCACAAGGAATTAATGAGCATTTAAAATCATCTGTTATTGGTTGCCTTTCCCCTTTGATCATCACAGCTGTTCAAAGACAATGAACAGTGGCCTTGCAATGGCATCTGCCAGGTCTCTCAGCAGTCACAAAGGTATCCTGTCTCGTCTTGTAAATTGTGCATGTCCAGCTTATCTAGGGAGTCCCTGTTTGGATCCATTGATACTGTGAATAGTAACTCCACAAAACTTAAAGTTAATGGAGACCTGGAAAAACTGAATTTATCAATGAAGACTGAGGGAAGGAAGAAAGCACTAAATACTTCAGCCTTCTCTTTATCCTTTGTTAGTAGATCTCCAGCCTGATCTAGCAGTGGGTTCACCTTTTCCATTTTCTTCCTTATGTTATTGATGCACCTACAAACCCGTCTTTTGTTACCCTTCATGTTCCTTGCTAGTTTCAATTCCAACCAAGCTTAGATTTTCCCAGGTCTTTCCCTACATGTCCTTGTTAGCTTGCCCTGCTTCCATCTCCTGTATAATTTGGTTTTGCATTTGAGCTCAATCATTATCTCATATAAGGTATGTTGCTGGACCTGATTTTGAGTCATGCAGATCTGTTTATAGCTACAGTATATTAAAGTGCACTTCTATTTTAAACATCCCACAGTCTAACAAGAAAAAAGGTCAAAGGCTCAGCTTGTCTTCCCATTTGGACAGAGAATTTTCTTGCCTATGCCAGGGGTAGTAACACAAGACTTCTGTGGGTCAGCCAGGGAAGATGCAATGGCCTTGTGGCAGAAGCCCTCCCAACAAAGAACACTGGAAGATTGATTAATGGGTTTCTTTCTCATGGTTCTTGCTGAATCAATATGAAAATGGTACTCGGGTAGAGCCTTCTGTGAGCCCTGATTTCTTTAAAAAGGATCAAAAAGAAAATGGCTTCAGTGTGTTGACATCCTCTCATGGCACTGTCAGTATGCCTTTTTATGGTACCTAGAGATCATTAGCAGAAATATTTATCAAGTCCTTTTATGAAAATATTCTTGGCAATACCCTTGGTCTGGCTGCCTACAGCATGCACTGGTTGAGCTGACAGTTCTGCCCCACTCTACCTGATTGCTTTTTGTTCTTTGTCTGCAGTGCCTCAGCTACTGCTCTCTGCACAGTGATCACCAGGCTGCCTTGTCAGGATCCACCTTCTGTGTCACATGAAATGTATCAGCAGATAAGACTGAGTGCCCAGTAAGCCTGATAGCTTCATCTTGCAAGCCTTGTTCCAATGGATATCTATTGTGGCCTTGGAAGTGGCTATTTTTGTTTGAGAGATTTTTTCCATATGGTCTTGGACTGTCTGAAAGGTTTTTGAAGAGAACAGCAGCTCAAAATCGTAGAGTAAGATCTGTCAAGTTTCATGAACAATTTTGTAGGACATGGCTATGGTGATGTCCAGCACTGGTCCACTGAACTCTACACTTCATAGAGATGGGCTGAGATTGGTCCTTTGTACAATTACCGGGTGACTCAAGTAGCCAAAAAACCTACCATTGTCTGAATGGCACCTGTTGATTTTCTTACAATAGCCAAGTAAAGAGGAGCAACTACCGTGGGAAAAGACTTTATGAGGTTTCCTTAGGCTAGAATAATGAATAAAAGGATCTTCTTAGTAACAGTTGTGTTCCACTTAGGAATTCCACATATCTTTGATATGATGCTGTGATTTTAATCCAAAAGCCAGTGCCTTAGAATGACAGAAAACTGCAAAATAATCTCTTTTCATGTAGTGAAAAGTTATCATGCCATTTTAGTAATCTTTTTTTGGCAAAAATCAAAGTTATCATGCCATTAAACTTGTAGTCAAACAGAATCAGACAAAAATAATCAAATTACCTTCCTGTAAGAAATGCTAAGGCTGAAAATCAGAATTTTCTTACTAGACTCTATACCAGACTATACTGATGTGGATGCAGGTTTATAATATCTGAAAAATAAATACCTCTAGTTTGCTAACTCTCATCATGGTTCATCTGTTAATCTAAAAATAATAATTTTCAGTCCTAACAGACCAATAAAATGAGTTTTTCTGCTGCTGTCATTTACAAAAGGGTAGCTTCAATGATCTCCTACCTGAAATTTCTATTACTTTACCACTTAAAAAAACCCACCAAAAACAAACAAACAAACAAAAGAAAAAAAACCACCAAAAAAACCTACTGTAAAATACTATATACTTAACTGAGAACAGTCTGGTAAGAATAGTGATCCCATGAAGAATTTCTGATAGAGAAGATTTTGATCCAAGTACTCAACAATATTCATTAGCAGTGTTGTTTTTCTAAGTGTAGTAAACACATCACCTCACAGCAGCCCAAATGATGCTGTATTTATACATGTCATCCTCATAACAGACCTGCAAGGAACAGGTAATTAAAAAATTTTTAAGCCCCAAAATTATCTGTCTTCATTATAAATTGAAAAAAAAGTTGAGGAGCTGCAGCCACTGTAGATCAGCAACAACATAAATTTAGACAGGACTGAGTCATAGATAACAAGCTCTCTAGATAAAGCAGCAGCATATTGAAAATTCAAGAACTTCATTCAGTTTGCCGTATCTCCTATTTTATTAAATGTTTCATTATATCCAAGGTGTCCATGCTGCCAAGCACTTGTTTTCCACTGTTGGAGAAATGACACTGATTAGGTAAGTAGTAACATCTCTTAAAATTTGTATCAAGGATATACATTAAGAAATCAAGATGGTTTGGGATACATTTGCAGCTAATGTAATTGGAAGAGCTTCACTGAAATGCATTTACAAATTTAAGCTCTGATCCTAAAAATGATTTCATATGGCTGCATGAGCTCATGCAGTGAGAACCAGAGACAGTGTGCTGACCTTATGTCAAAATGTTCTTTAAATAAATTTGTTGCTGTCTGGTCATTTTTAATTCCAAAACCAGCACTACATCAATGGAAAGCAGATCTAAAATAGATTCATCCAAACATTTAATGAACACCATCCACGTCTTAAATGTCAACTGAAAACTAGAGATAACCTACCTGCACTGGATAGACAGATGACAGCAGGGTCTTGAACGTATTTGAGTTATTTCACTTTCGGGAAGCTTGTGTTTTACTCCTTAGCTTCTCTCTTATAAGAAGTAACATTTATTTAAAATATTATTCAATTATCTGTTAAGTCACATTAGTTACATTGTTATTTAGCCCTTGGGTCAAAGCACTGGGAATACTTCTATTTCTGTGTAAGTTCTGAATCCATCCTTTATATAGGAAGTTCCAACATATTAAAACAAAACTGTTGTTGAGAAACATACCATTTAATGGAGAGGTCACTGTTTTGTGGGGAACAGAGGGAGATACAATTTTCATGCCTAGAAAATGATTATTTGGGCCTTGGAATGATAAATATCTAAAACAAAGCACTCCTGAAATACTATTGGCTTTCCAAGCATTTTTACCATCATTTCATCAGATACTGCAGGTCCATTGAGTGCTCATAATCTGGAAATTGGAGAAACAACAGATAAACAGAGAAACTGGAAAGAGGGAAACCTCAGTTAATTGAACTGACTGAAAATCATTCAGCTACATGATTAATGTCACATTTGTAGAAGAACTGCACCTTCAGTGGTACCCAACTATTTCCAAATTCTGTTCTAATTCCGTAAGACACGTGATGAAATAAAATCAGGGGGAAAAATAACAAAATTTGCCTGCAGCTAGACTTTAACTGCTAAGCTTACCAAACCATGCATATTCATGTCTCAGTGCTGTCTGAGAACTACACCTGACTGAAAGACCTGGCTGAGTAACATTATAATGCCATGGAATAATACAGCTTTCACTATTGCTGAGAATACCTGCTCCCTGCCTTTCCCACAACCTCCTGTGAGCTACTAGGAGTGTGTAGAAGAAAGCATTTTAAGGAGAACTAATAACAAACCATGTTGAGGCATACACAAAGCAGCAGACAGTTCAGCAAGAGTTGTGTCAATAAGCAGTAAGAGAAAATAGGACTTAAAAGAGACAACTTTTGTGGAAGAATAGGCTTTTTATAAATCATGTAGACTAGCAAGCTTGAAAACAGGAGTTTCTAAATCTTTAGCAGAAGAGTTTTTAATTTCTTACACATTGTGTGTGCGTGTGTCTATGCATGTATCACACCAACACACGTGCATCCCTAATGCACTGAAAGCAGAACAACTTGCTAAGCAACTAACTTAGAGAATCCTGTAAAGATAACAAATCACATTATGTAATTCTGTATCCTTATATGCTTCACTTGGCCATGCTTGGTGTAGTCACTACATTATTAATGAATTCTACTAAAGCATTCATTGATGGGTTCCTTATAGAGATCAATGGTCGGTGTCATCCTGTCATCCTCCCAGTTATAGGTACAAAGCATACTGCCACTTCATTTGGATATATATTGATATGAACATGGCTCTGGTAGCTCAAATACATCAAGTCTGGAGTGAGTTTGAAACCTATGAGGTTTCCTTAAAAACATTTCCAGGAAAAAGAGAATGTGGATAATGGAAGTTGATTAACAGCCTTCCAATATTGCTTCTTTAATTTCAGTTGGCAGAATATAACTCATTAAATACATAGGGTAATAATGGATCTGGCTACAAAAGACCACCATCTTTGAAGCAGATGATTTGTTCAAATATCAAGGCCCAAACAATTCTGTTTCAATACATCAGGATACAGCAGGGCTAACAGAAACTCAAAAATCAAACAATTCAGCTCAGCATTAAGCTTTCTAATCGTGGCTTCAGGAGTAAATGTGGTGCAGGACAGAACCTATTCTTACTCTAACAAACTGGTTTGAGTTTCCTGAGATGCTGGTTTTCAGAGAAGACTTAAGAAGCCTAGGAGTCTCTCACTAACTGTTTAATAAGTACTGAGCAAAAGTGTTGAGTCTGTTTAAGGTTCTGAAAGCAAAGGCAGTTGGTAGCTCAGTTAAGATTGGCCTTGTTTCTTTTTCTCTCGTTTCACTAGAAAATGTATCTCCAGAGAAACTGAGCTTGAAATTTCAGTTTTCATACCTTGTCTAGCTATCTTGATAATCTTCCTGTCCAGTCTGACTAGAATTTGAATTAGTCTATGGGCTCAGTGCTCTCAAGAGGGATGGTAAGGCATCTCTTGCATATGATTAATGGAAACAAGTTGCTTCACCCCAAACTTACTTCAGTTGTTTCTATCATATATTTACTTCCAGACTTATCTCAATAAATGAAATATTTGGAAAGTCAAAAATTATGCAAATTCTGCTTTTCTAGATGGGAACATATGTGCCACTGGCTTCAATTTAAGGCATTTCCACAAAATAACCAAACATATGTGAGATAATTCAGATGAATCAATGGATTCTCCTCCTTCCAATGGATTTGGTAGGAGAAAAAAGACTGTAAATGAAGCAATTTAATTTTCTCTGTCCTGATTATTCTGCACTTCAATTGTGTAAAAAAGTAGCAGTGGTAAGTAATGCTAGAAATCACACCATTAAGAAGCAATTTACTGAAATTGCCAGAATGCATAAGTTCCCGTTTAAAGGGGGGAAGCGAATTTTTTAAAATTCTGTAAGAAACGGACTAGGAAAAGCCCATTTCTGGTTATAGCAACTTTTGATCTGGAGTTATGCTATGTTGCCATCTAGTGATAAAATAGAAAGGTACAATAGATGGCGGCCGAGGGAGAGGAAACCAAACCTCCATAAACGGCATTGTTTATCCCAGTAAAGATCATACCCATTTCTTGCAGTATAATAAATAGCATTAATTACATGCTGAGAGTAAACTCTTTAATAAAAAAAAGGGCAAAGCCACAAAAATAGCAGTGAACATTTTATAATTGGCATTAAGAGAGTGTACAAAATGGGTAAGGATCAGATGGCAAATATGCTGCAGGAAACATCTGCAGTTGAGAACCCCTTGTAAAATATAAATTCAGAGTCATCCTCACTACCCCAGGAAAAAATTAGCTTTTATAGATTTGGATTAATTTTGGATTAGGAAACCTGTGATGGACAAAATTTTACAGATCACAAAACTTGTGGCAAATACTTTTGCTACACTTAACTCCTAGTGGGTTCCCATCACTGTTAGTTACTACTTTGTTCTATTTTCTTATAAACCCTAAGTCAAGTAAAAACTGTGAATTTTTCATCTTGCTTTTTACTTACTCCATAAGCTTCTATTCAAAGAAAGTAGAACAATTACATACAGTGAGGTTTTTAGGACCGACAGAAAGGCTTACTTAAATTTAGGTACTATGGTGAATGAAACAAAGGGCAGCTAAATGTGCAGATGACAACTCATCATCTACTGTCTTTAACCTGTCTTCAAAGAAAAGGAAAAATGGCAAAATCCTTATTAAAGCACTAAGTTATCTCAAAGTAGAATAAAGAGACCCAGACATGGGCATCAACAGCTTGCTTTTGTCATGGTCCTACTCATCATTGGCTGTTTGTAGAGTTGCAAGTGTAACAATTTTAAGTAGTATTCAACAAATGAAAACAAACCAAAAATTATACTGTATCCTAATTTTGGGTGCTCCTGAAAATAATATTTCTGGTTTTCAAATAGGTATGAAAAATAGGTACCTGTCTCAAATTCCAAAAAAGTTTGCACAGTCTCCGAGAACACTGTTTAAGTAGAATAAAGTTTATTGTTAATTATATTTTAGTCCACCTAGGATAAGACTGTTTAAAAAATATTTTTTTAATTCTTGGAAAATGCTTTGGTATTATAAAATAAATTTTCAAACAATGGCATACCATTAAAATTATATTTACTCAATCTAATAATTTCAGAATATACAACACTCAGTTTTCACTGCATTCTTACCATAGCAGCAGACAGAAAACAAAACATTTCCTAACATCTAGTTATCTAACAGCAAAAATGCCTTCACAATACAATTAATATTGCTGTCTTTTTCTTCTCTTTCATTTTCATCTTGAAGACACCACAGAATGTGAAAAAACCAAAAAACATATAATGATGGCAACCTAAGAATAAAGAAAAAAATCAAAATGAATTGTGATGCCATGGATGCGTATCTTGTGCCAGATACTGTGCTAAAGACTAATTACTGTCCACCAATTGTTTAGGTCAGAAATCCATTCCTAACAAAATTTATTGTACATATTAATCCCTACAACTAATCCATGTGGGATAATCTCTTAAATGAATCTCCATTCAGTTCAGAGATCAATCTGCAGAGATTAGCTTGTACAATAGGTAGTCACATTTTAGGTCTAAATTAAACAAGTAAATTGACATTCTCATTGTTGACATGTCATGACTTCCACAACGCTTTTGCCTAAACCTTCTTGTGCCTGTTTGCCAAACAGGGGTATGAGGAACTCTGAGAAGAGTCTTTGGTTTGACTGTCATGTTATTGCCACTTAAAATTTCTGAATAAAATTTTCACAAAAACTAAAACTTCACTGAATCACTAAAGCTCACTAATTTTTCTATCTCTATGAAATAGCTAATAGGCTCCACCTTACTTATTATATACGTGTTACTGCTGATTATGGCAGGAAAGAAACACCTGCACATTTATTTTTCCTAGCACAGTTAAAGCAAATAAATAAAGATGTATATAAGGCGGTATGTTTCAATAAGACATTTTTACTTTCAACTGATAAATCGTCACAAGACATGCATTTAACTTTTTCTCTTAAGTAGCATAATTTCAGCTTGTGATGGAATAATTGCAGTGAGATCTATTTGGAAGGATCTGCACTTTCAGGATCATATAGCCACAAAATTAATTTGTAATGAGTAGAAGAGAAACTTATTGATAGTTTCTTAACAGATACTAATTTATCACCACCATAGCATTGCTTCTTGGGACAGCATACAAGATAATGTAACAATATTAACTTAGGTAAGGCAAGTGCTGTAAAGTAGTCTTATACTCTGTTTCTTTTTGATTTGCACAGGCAACAACTGACTCAATCCCTGGAAAGATCATGGAGTGCCTCATTTTGGAGGCATCTCTATTCACATGGATAAAAAGAAGGTGATCAGGAGTAGTCAGCATGGATTCACTGAAGGCAAATCATGTTTGACAAAACTGATTGCCTTTTATGATGAAACAATTACCCGGATGGATGAGAGGAGAGCAGTGAGTATTGTCTACCTTGAATTCAGTGAGGCTTTCAACAAGGTCTCTCACAATATCCTCATAGGCAAAGTCAGGAATTGTGGACTGGATAGGTGGACAGTGAGGTGGATGGAGGCCTGGCTGAATGGCAGATCCCAGAGGGTTGTAATCGGTAGCACAGAGTCTCGTTGGAGGCAGTGTGGTGTCCCCAGGGGTAAATACTGGGCCCAGTACTGTTTCACAAGTTCATCAATGACTTGAATGAAGGAGCAGATGCCTCCTCAGTGAGTTCACTGACAACACAAAGCTGGGAGGAGTGGCTGACACACCAGAGGGCTGTGCAGCCCTTCAGAAGGACCTCAACAGCTTGGAGAGATGGGCCGATGGAACTGTCTGAAGTTCAACCAAGGGCAAAATGCAGGGTCCTGCACCTGGGGAAGAACAACCCCAGGCACTAGCACAGGCTGGGGGCCAACGTGCTGAGGAGCAACTCTGTGGAGGAGGACCTGGGGGTCCTCCTAGTTGACCTAGTGGACAACAAACTGTCCATGAGCCAGCAGTGTGTCCTTGTGGACAAGGCGGTGAGTGGAATCCTGGGGTGCATCAAGAAGAGCATTGCCAGTAGGTCAAAGGAGGTGATCCTGCCCCTTTATTCAGCCTTGGTGAGGCACATCTGGAATTCTGTGTCCAATTCTGGGCTCCTCAGGAAAACAAAGATGATTAAGGGACTGGATCATCTCTCTTATGAGGAAAGGCTGAGGGAATTGGGCCTGTTCAGTCTGGAGAGGAAACAACTGAGAGGGGACCTCATCCATGTCTATGAATATCTAAAGGAGGGGTGCCAAGAGAGTGCAGCCAGGCTCTGCTCAGTGGTGCTAAGCAGGACAGGAGGCAATGGAGAAACTGATGCACAGGAAGTTCTACCTGAATAGAAGGAAGAGCTTCTTTACTGTGTGGATGACTGAGCACCGGAACAGATTGTCCAGAGAGATGCAATCCTGTGCTCTAGGATGACCCTGTTTGAGTAGGGAGCTTTTACCAGGTGACCCACTGTGGTTCCTTCCAACCTTCCCCATTCTGGGATTCTGTGAGAGAAGCAGCACCTCTTTTCTCAGAAATAAATAAGGAAAGGATAAGACTTAATGCAGAAGAATTTTTTGTCCTCTCATGACATCACACTTGCCTGAGGAGCCCTTTCTCAGTCTCGTGTGCTGTGCAGGTATATACAGCCTGTTCTGCTGCAGCAAAGGAAGAGGAGTTACACACTGCTGAATTTGTCAAGGAAATGTTACAAAGCTGTTACTTCAGTGTGTATCACGTATGCTTCCATGACTGGCACATTGCTGACATACTGCTGTGTCAGTCATGAAGACTAACACCTGGTATTTCCATCTCATGGTACATGCAAGAGGAATAAACATTCAATGGGACGGACTCTCCACCTTCCCCACGAAGTATAGTGGTGTAAGGATATGCAGAGGCAGTTTTTATAAAACAGCTGACATACTGCAAGTTTGCATTCTACAGTTTGCATCCTGCGGTTTCCTATTCATCTGCTCAAATCAAAATGCCGAGTCTTGCAATCCATCCTCAGAATAGGGCAAGCTGAGTAATCATCCAGCTGCTTGCTCAGAGGTGGCTGAGTAGAAGAACTTGCACAGGAAGAATATAAGCTTGCCTCCACAGCTGTGAAGTTCAATCATTTTTAGCAGACTGCAAACTACTTATGAATTCAGTTTGTTAGCAAGGACAAGTTTTTTTTACTATTGAAGTCTTTCATATTTTCCCACATGATCATGATTTCTCAAAGAGGGGTTGAGGTAAGAAATAATGTATGTTATCACGTCTTTATATTGAATTTGGCAGATGCTATGAGATAAGGAATTTTATAAATAAGATGATATTAGTTTACTGTACCAATAGAATGTTTAATCAGAGTCATTGTATGCCACGCACATTTAAAAAAATTCAAACAAGTACAGAAATTCAAAGACATTAATAATGGGTTGGTGTGCCAAAGTCTGCCATAATCAGCCTGAATTTGTGTCAAAATTGTTTTCCATAAAAATGAGGGGAAAAAAATGGAATAGCTAAATTAAGATATAAGGCCAAAGAATATATTCAAATTTAAATTTACCTTGCTTTCACTGATGGAGAGTGGATCAATTCTACAAAAATAGTAAATTATGTATTACTTTAAATTATCATTAAAAAGATTGCTGTTGAATATTTTACACAATTTAAATCAGTCTGCTTGTATGAGATGTATATACAGTGTCTAAAATAATGGTTTTAACATCCTGGCTTTGGTTGTTTTCACTGCATAAATATTTTAATACTTAAAGAGAGACCCTTATTTGCTGATGTTTCTCATTTTTAAACATACTCTAGGCATTTTATCATAGGTTTTTTTCTAACATAGCTTCTCTCTTACCAAAAATATGTACTATTTAAAGAAAGCATGACTTCTGAAAATGTCACCTTGTTTAAAGTTATCAGATTAAAAAGATCAGTTTTCAAGGAAGTTTATGTGTTATATCAGAGTGCACAATGGAGACCATGTGTTGTGCCCTATATGAGGAGAAGACTCACTTCTCAAATAGAGGAGACACATCATTCTCTGTAACATGATGGAGCAAAGTGCTGCTTGTGTTAAAATTAGAGCCTCAAAGTTTTCTGCAGCCTTACTGCAGCTGGAATGAACAAGGTCCAAGGGTGAGGGAAAGGCAGGGAAACTGCTGCATCTTCGATGTCAGAAATACAATAGAACTAGGTTTGGATGAAACCAAATGTTAAATTAAAATTTAATTTAAACAAATGAAATTGAATTTAAATAAAAAATGTTAAATCTGATTAAGTCAATGCTAAATCATCCACTGCCTTCAAAAGAGGTCAAGAATTCATCTACCAGTTGAAGTGGAAAAAAGAAGTTGTAGACAGAGTTTAAAATGTAGAAGCATGTTTTAATCACCGCTCCAGTAAAATGTTAAAGAACTATGGCAGAGCTCACGGGTGATCAGTGGAGTAGAATCCAGCTGGAGGCCTGGAGTCACTGGCATTCCCCAGGGATCAATCCTGGGTCCATTTTTATTCAGCTTGTTTCTCAGTGGCACAGGAGGCACCCTCAGCCAGTCGCTGCTGACACTGAACTGGGGAGTGGCCGATACCCCCGAAGGCTCTGCTGCCACTCAGTGGGACCTTGATAGGCTGGAGAATTGGGCAGAGAAACACAATGGGTACAGCAAGGGCAAGGGCAGGGTCCTGCACCTGGGGAGGAATAACCCCCAGTGCCAGCACAGACTGGGGACTGACCTACTGGGGAGCAGCTCTGAGGAGAAGGACGGGGGCTCCTGGTGGGTGACGAGCTGTCCATGAGCCAGCAGTGCCCTTATGGCCAGGAGGGCCACTGGTGTCCTGGGGTGCATTGGGAACAGTGTGGCCAGCAGGTTGAGGGAGATGTTCCTGTCCCTCTATTCAGCCCTGGTGAGGCCACCTCTGGAATACTGTGTCCAGTTCTGGGCTCCTCAGCACAAGAAAGACAAGGAGATATTGGAGAGGGTCCAATGGAGGCCACAAAGAGGATGAGGATCTGGAGAATCTCTGATGAGGAGAGACTGAGAGAGCTGGGCCTGTGCAGTCTGGGGAAGACTGAGAAGGATCTCATTAATGCATTTAAACCTCTCAAAGGAGGGTGCCAAGACAATGGTGCCAGACTCTTTTCAGTGGTGCCCAGCAACAGGATGAGGAGCCATAAACTGAAACACAAGAAGTTCCACCTCAGTATGAGGAAGAACGACTTTCCCTTGAAGGTGGCAGTCTGGAACAGGCTGCTCAGGAAGGTTGTGGGGTCTCCCTCTCTGGAGACATTCGAAACCCACCTAGATAAGTTCCTGTGTAATCTGCTCTAGGTGACCCTGCCTTGACAGGAAGGTTGGACTGAATGATCTCCAGAGGTCTTTTCCAACCCTAAGCATTCTGTGATCCTATAACTACAGATTATCTTCAAATTTGCTGAAAAAACCCCTCTGTGACTACAAAACTAAATTTGTAGTTATCAAGCAAACACACAAGTAATTTTAATTACTGTGTCTGAAGTGGAAGCAGAAAAAGTTGATCTATGTTTCTTCTAGAAGAGACTGCTGCTATTAAGGCTGTTTTTGGCTTCTCGTCAATCATGTTTTGTTTAAGTTTGTTAACTGGGCTTGGTGGATTCTTTCCAGCAAAACAAAATTTAAAAGAGCAATTAAGTTCTCATTTCTACAGTAGTAGCTGGGAAATTTAGGAGGACATTCTCAGAAAATACTAACACTAATCAAACAGAAGACATGCATGAAAGATTACCCTGGGGTTGAAGAAAAAAATCCAAGTAAGAAGCTTACTAGCCTAGTGTGCAAATAAACAGAACAGCTACACAGCTTTGAGGACAAGCACATGATGCTTTAGATTCACAGGAATTATCAGAAGGGTTCAAAACTCATGAGAAAGAAATCTACTGCTATTTATTTCTATTATGTTTAGAGAAACAGTCCTTTGTATACATATTTTGTAAGCAAAAGTATTCTCTTAAAATACTCCTGACTAGCCTTACAGATGTTTTCCTCTTCAATAAAGCAAGCCAAATACTAGCAAACTCCATGAATGATAGGAGCAGAACACCAGTTATTGTTTTCACCTAAAAGCTAATGGATTTATTCAGAAAGTCTACAGAGCTTTTTTCAGTAGTCTCACAACCATTAGACTTTTCCTTTCCTATTTCCTAATGCTCCCAAGTATACAGTGATCATAACTCTGGTAGGGCTTCCTAGACTGACAACTGCCAGGGCTCCTGTCAGGTCTTGCTATGCTAAAATACGTGTTCTTATGCTTCACTACTCATTTTTCCTGGCTTCTCTAGCACACTTGAAGAGCATTTCTCTCCCTCCACACCAGTGGCACCCTCTGTTCAGTTACTTTTAATTCTTACTTGTTTGAGCAGATGTTTTTTAGCTGCAACTTTATTCTGATGCCCAAGGTAGTCTCTTCTTTGTAATCTATTGCTCATGAGCTGCCTTCTGCAATTCTGTCTTGAAATGCTGATTTACCTTGGGCAATGGGTAACTGTGGATTTGTTCAGTGCTACATCTGAATTCACATGTTAACATCCTTCATTTTTTGACATGTTCTAAGTACAGAAATTTTTTACGGATTTTAATTCAAAATGGAAATGAAGGAGTTCTCAATTTGACCTGTATGTCGATATACCATATCCAACATTATCTGAAAATCATAGATTCCAAACTGATAGATTTTTACTTCATTTACATAGATTGTTAAGTACTTTTATTTTCTACAGAAAAATGATACTATTACATGTTTTTATAAACATTTTACACAAAAAAAACCTACCTGTTTGTTTGTGAAGCTGCCATCACTTACCACATGAAAAAAATAGAATGATCAGGTGTACATTTTGCTTTGATTCACTGTTCTTCCTAGTCCTATCAGTTTATGTTTTACTTGTATCAATATATACATCTACGTAATGCTTTATTACTTGTAGAAAAAGCTTTGATTTATGGATAGTCCAGCTGTGTTCAGTGAGACTATTTACAAACACATGGGCATGCTTGGAAACTCAAAGAGAGAGAGAGCAAACACAAACAGGCATCAATTAGTTTTGATGTTCATGAAATAAGTTTCAGCAATTTCATTTGGTAAGAGAAAATATGAAAGTAAGAGATGTTCCTTACAGTTTCTGCATTCACTGTTACTTAATAACAATAATGTCTTAGCTCCCATTTAATGTAAGATTAAATTTTGGTAACACCCTACATTCCTTTTAAGCCTTAATCATATTACAGAATACAGAAAGAGGTGTAAAAACACCCAGTGGTCATTGCAAAAGCTGAGGGGTTTTGCAGCTGTACATGATAACCAGCGGCCTTTTGTCCTCAGAGAAGGTATGGGATGCCACTAGGTCTGTAAAGCAGAGTACCTGGATGCTAAAGGGATACGTGTAAAGTATTTAATATTGATATAAAATAAACAAGGCTATCAGAAATCTTAGATTCATTGATTCGTCAAACCATGTCTGCACTAATGAAACTCTGTTCTTACTTGGCAGTTTTCCTTCACAATCTTTTAGCAATAAAGATGAGTTATTTTGTAAATAGCATATTGAATTCTGCAGCTCCATTTCACTACAGACTATGGTGCTGTGACAGACATCTGCATCCAAAGTATCACAAGTACACAATAATCAGACCACAAATATATTCACACAGACTTTATTTTTGTTTTACTCTGTAAGTCTCAGCAAATGGACAGTTCATTGTTGGTTTTGGTGAATTAATATTATCTAAAATATAACACACAAATGCTTTATCCTCATTAGCATGAGATAAGAACAACTAAAAATGTATTTAGATTAAAGCTTGAAAATTTAAGATTTCAGGATCCTCTAAGAACAAACTCACATTTCTTTTAGACTGAGAATATATCTACAGTTCAGCATTCCAAGGACAGTCCATCTACACCTCTGAGACTGAATGATTGTAGCATTATTTATAAGCACACCAGCCCAAATGTAAAAAAAAAAGAAAAAGAAATAATAATTTGAGAGAAACTTGAGCCTAAAAGCACATGAAATATTCATAAAGCTTTTGGTTCACGTTTTTCTTACATGTATGTGGGACAACCTGGCTACTGTACAGTATCAGTGACACTTGGGGGAACTGCAATATATAAACAAGGCTCTGAGTGACAGGCATCTGGCAGGGAGCATTTCCCAGCCCCCGAGCTCTCTGAGAATGCCCAGTGGGTCATTCTAGAGGCTGACACATCTTAATCACCTGCCTTTAAGGTCACATTTTGCTTAGTCTCATATTCTCAATGGCGCAAAACATCAGATAACATTAGTAGCAAAAGAAATTAAGGGTTTTCAAGACTTGGGTATATGGGTTTCAGGTTAACAAAGAAAAAAAGTCTTTATTCTAACCTGTAGTTAACAACCAAACTGAATTTCTGTTGATGCAGTAACTCTTACCCACAGCCCTAGTTGCACTTTCAAGAGATTGTGAACTCAGGGTGCTGTTTTCAAACAGATTAAGCCTGTGTAAACTGGGGCTACTGTGTTCCCCTCCCTTGAGCTGACGCTTTTGCAATGACCCAGATAAGGGAACTATTCTAACAAAAAAACAGACTTAGGAAAAAGGGAATGCTTTCAGCGAATTCAGTATCTTTCTTTGTCAAATATTTTGTGAGGTTTGGCATCCTGTTTTAAGGAATAAAACCAGATTTATACGTTCATTAGGGATTTTTTGTTTCTTTCTTTCCTTTACATAGTGCTTCATTCTTTCTGACTCAGAGAGATACTCTGAGAAATTTATAGATCTATAAAGTCCTCAAAAAAAAATTAATCAGCCAGTATCTCCCACATTTCCTTTCTATTAGACTTCCAATGGCTGATGCTGTTAGAGACTGAGACACAAAACAGTGTCTTTGTAGATGCTTAACCTGTAACACTGAGAAACAGGGAACTTATTTACAGCTGCCTGGAATGATAACCTACTGCTCCAATGACAAACAGCAGTGAAATTCTGGGGGGAACACTGTAATAAACGCTAACTTATATGTCCATTTTCATTTTTAACACATTATAAGCTCTTTAATATGTATCTATTTAAATTACAGTATCATACACAGAAATTTTAATTTAATTTCTGCTCTGCACAGACAATTTGTTTGCTGCTCTTTTAGAGAAGAATGGAGTATGCAGATCTGAAGAACTCATTTTTTTTTAGTATTATAAGATAGTTGTATTTGCCATACAACTACAATACAACAAATAATAATTTAGAAATCTCATTTTCAGGCAAAGGATTTAGCTTTACAACTTGTCAACCACAGTATTTTATTTTCCTGTCTATCTCCAGTCTTGTCAGCCACTAGCTCATTCATACTTACATGTAAAAAACATGTATCTGTAAATTGCTACTGAAATTTCAAAAGCATCCTGTCCTATCAGAGCTATTCTCCCACAGAATTCAAACTCTTGCTATTGTGGTGATGTCATGATTTTTTACCTTTTATCTTCTGCAGTACATACATCAGGAAAATTTCACTCAGTAAATGAAGTTTTTTCATATCCTAGATACATCAAACCAAAGGGTTGAAACACTTGCTAGTGCATCCAAACGTATAATTCCTAGCAACATGTAAAAACATTATTTTGTAATGTTCTTTATGTCATTTTTATAATGATGAAAAAAGATTATTGAATGGAACAAAAATAATTAAGGGAAATTTTAAATGGAAAAACTAATTTTAAAATAGTAGTAACAGGCAGCAAGCAGGGACCAATTCCATTAGCACACTGTTCAAATAAAATTATGTATGTCCTGACTGTATAATGATTTCTCTTCCTCCTAAGCTAAGCTGAGAGCATTCTGGAGAGTCTGAAGTACTACAGATGCCAACCATGTCTGGCACAGTGATTCTTAGGCTTTTTTTGACTTTGACATTTTCAACACCTAATATTTTTTGTGAGTCACTGTACATCTCAACATCAACTTACAATAACAAAATGCTCTAAAGATGCTGTAAATAATCAGTAAGTAAAACTAACTTATCTTTTACTGGATGTTTTAATGACATTAGTGAAAAAATTCAAAATTCTTTAATGCTGTTCTGTAGGACACATGCAGATTAGCTAACCATGGCCCACATATTACTTTTCTGCAACCACTGTTTTAGTGTAGATAAGACCTCAATGTAAAATATCTGTGTATTACATCATTGTCACAGGCAGAACCAATTTTCTGTTAAAATTTTCCTACCACAGGCCATGTGCCCTGACATTTCCATTGCCAAGGGTCATTTCTTCAATCTATATCTTTCCTGAGACTCAGAAATTGCTTACAGTAGGAGAAACCATATCAGCAAAGTATTAATATCACTCAGTAGTCCTTCAACACAATTAAGAAGTATCATTAAGGAGAAAGAAATAGCACACTCTGACCCATCAGGCATGAGCTAGCAGTCCAGCTGGCCTTCTTGCTTGTTACAGCACTTTCCCTTCATTCATGCTCAACCTTGATTTTCTGAACTACTGAAGCTCTTACCCAAATTCTCCTCTAAACTACTTGGTATGTAATTTTTTAAATGCATATGGGATACTTCATTAGTATAATTGAAAACAATAATGTAACAATTTCACATGCATCTCTTAACACAACTAAAAGAAATCTAAATATCACACCGCTTCTGTTCAGTGTTTATCAAAAATCCCTGAGTCTCCTGCATTTATTGGGAGGCAGGAAATGCAGTCAGATGAAAAGCCTGGATGTACCCAAAACAGAGTGAAATTTGTGATAAACCTAACTGCCTCAGTTCATCCTATCCAGTCAATAACACTGTAAACAATCCAGAAGACAGTACAACCCGAGCTTTACCAGGGTACACTTCTTCCATGGGTTCAGTTTTTACAAAGTCAATCCCACATGCCATCTTGCTAATTCCAAAAAGGCAGTCACATTCCTTCACTCCATTAACATAAACTCTTGCCATTTAGTGCCACCTCTAAATGCCCACTCGACCTCTCCCAGAGCAGATCCAGCTAGACCGAGTAGTGAAAAAAGCAAATACAGTCCATGTATGTTAGAGGAAAAACCTAGTACAGTAGCATTGCATGTTCTTGCTGGTTTTCTTGCTTATACCAGAGGAGCCACAACAAGTGCAGTGCCTGTTTTTGATAAAGGGCATTAGACACCAGTTGGGTTTACACTTTTGTCAAAAAGTTAGTAGGTTTTAGAATGATATTATAAACACAGTGAATCATGCCAATGAAGAATATTTAGTATCTTTTAGTATTAGAATGAAAGCCTCCATTTAGTTTGCAAAGAAGAGAGGATGGATGATGGACCCACATAATAACATATATTACATAAAAATTTTAAACCTTGCAGCAGCAACTTGATCTTCGTTAAATATTAACAAAATTTCTGGAAGTGAAGTATTTATCATTTTCTTCCCTACCAAGAAACCATACCAAAACATAATCTCAGAGCTCTCCTACACCAAATAAAAATAGCAGAACAACAGATTCCTATGTCTGAGACTCTTTGGAAAGTGACATTACACTAACACCCCATTACTAGGCCATCATGAACTCAAATTTATTTTGAGATCCAAGGCAATATTTGCTTTGGCAACAGTGAAGTGTTAAATATGATTCAGCTATACTGGCAATCATATCTTGAAACAATCTTGACCATTGCACGAGGCGTCATGAGGTGATCTATGCCCTCCACTAGAGCAAAGTTTGCAATTGTGTCAGGAAGACTGGAGAAAAATTACTTCAGCAGCTCCATGTGGCTTTTGGTGACTTCCCACAAACTCTGTGCAGGGGTACAGAAGTCATGACCATGCATTTTTTATTTTTTAGCAAAAGCAGACAAAAAATGGACTTTAAGGAACTATGCTCCCCGAATTCTATACACAAAATTGCCTCCCATCATTTGCAGTTGCTCAATATCTTCATTCTGAACTGACTCCTTTGTCATAGCCATCTGTTAGCACTGACGTTCAGCATTTATGTATTTCCAGTTGTTCTAACAAAAAAGTTTTCTGCCAATGTTGTATTTAATTATCCATTACATACCTCTCTAACTTTACAAGACACAGTTAACCTTTTCTCCAGTGGCTTTTATAGATCCTCAACTTCTTGGCTGGAGTAAATCTGAAGGAGCAAAGAGGGAACTAAAACCAAACACTACAGACAGCTGCATTCTGTGACTGCTCAGTGACTCAGGTCTTTGAATAACTGTCTTGGCAATAATTATTACCTCATTCAGATTTTTAAAGAGCTACTTTACAGGAAAAAAAAAAATTCTTCCCTGGGGGTTGTGGTTCTGTGAAGGAGGAAGGAATGAAAACAGCCATGAGACATCAGTTCCACTTCTGACTGTGCACGGTGACGGCGTTTCTCTGCAATGGTTTTTTTCCACTAGTGTTTTCTTTTCCTCATGAATAAGCCTGGGGCCATGTTCCGGTGTCTCTGGAGAAAATGGCCTCTTATATCCAACCTTCGTTGCCCAAACTTTAATTCACAGTCTTGCAGTCATTAGCCCAGCCAGCCCAAGCGCGCGGGCAATGCTGTGACACGCGTGCGGCTCTGACACCCTCAGCACCCGGAACCCCGGGGGTAACGGGAGCCAGAGCCAGCTCTGCGGGCCGGGCACGGCACCGGCGCCCTGCTCCCCCGGCCGGCAGG
>VWZU01017141.1:692783-749544 GCA_013397095.1 Sterrhoptilus dennistouni | reverse complement strand
GGGGGAGCCCTCGCGGGCCCGGCCCGGCGCCAAACCGACCGCCACTTGTGGGATGCACGTGGGGGACTCCTCTAGTCCGCCACAACTCGGGCGTCTTCAGCCAAAACTAGCTGGTAAATTGCTCTCCTGCCCTTGCTCCACCATCCTTGTTGCGTCAATGGGATCCCGCTTTTTTTTTTTGTTTATATATTTATATTTTTTTTCTCTCTCTGCGGAGGCCTTATTCCAGCCAAAAAGCAATAAAAAGCGAGTCTAGCCTACAAGCAAAATACTCTTTATGCCTGCGTTAAAACAACACAGATTTGAAGGGATGTTTTTCTTAGCATCTCTATTATAGTAATTCGGTAGAGCACAACACGGTGAGCTCAAACTACACACATTTTTTTCTTAAAGTTGAGAGATACAGCAACATAAAATGCCTGTGGTATGCGCAGGTTTCACGTGAGTGTTGCTGTCTCTGTGCTGTTGTTGAATGCACAATTAAATTTACTCTTAAATAAACATATTTTGGACGTGTGTGCCGTTCTCCAAAGAGGGCAAACGCTGAACGGTTGCTATCCGGTGAGAACTGCACGTAAACTGGTGTTTTCAAAAACAAGTCGGTTACAAAGTTGACAAATCAATACCTTGAACTTCAGAGAATTAAATTTTGAAATAAACAGATATATTCCTAAACAGCTGTTTTCACTCATGAATTGTTTTTTTCCCATTTGTCTGTTTTTGGGTTTGGTTTTGTTGGGGTTTTTTTTAATAATAAAATCTGACGTGGTGCTGTGGGTCATAGAGTGACTCAGTTTGTCTTTTACGACTTTGTTCTTGAAACTTGAAGGGCACCCAGGTGAATGTGTATGTTTAATACTAAGTTTTGGAGGAGAGACAAGAAAGGCAAACAAAGTGAACTTTTGTTGTGTGCATGTGTCTTCCTGTGCTTGTTACTTCTTTTGAATCAGTTGGGTAAAGGATGAAGAAAAGGGAAAAAATTCTCATGTTATCTCAAGCTTGAATTTCATGGCCGTATCCCAGGCCATGAACTGCCATTTTTAACAGCCTGTTGCTCCTGATGAAGGAAGGAGTTTTTCTTCTTACTTTCTTCCCTTTCCTGTTGATGGCTGTGCTCCCCGAGTCTCCACCCATGTGCTAGCTCTGGCACTTGAACACTTCTGCAAGTTGATTTAACTCATCAGAGTGGCAGGAAACTATTACTTGTTGGATTTACTTTCTACTGTTCTAATAAATAAAACTGGATTTTATTGGTTCAGAGGACCTTGGTGAAAAGAGGGGCTCAGGACAGGGTAAGATTCTTGGCTTGAGGGGAGAAAATAGGCATGTTCTCCTTCAGTGGCACTGATAAAATAATTTATTATTACTGAATTTTCTTGCTATATATACAAAAGTATATTTGTGAACTTTTTGTTACTGCTGGTAAATCAGAGTGTGGCCCTTGTGCTTTTTGTAGTGGTACAAGTCCAGAAAGAAAGTCAGTCACACACCTGGTCTGGTGCTTGCTAATATCAGCTTTCTGTAATTGGAGCTTCTGATTCTTATTTCACCGTTATACTCTTACTCTTGTTCCAGGATGGTTCTTTCTGTTCATCATTCCACAGAGTTGCTAGAATGCCTGTGGATGACGTCAAATATTTCCAGTGTGCTCTTGTGGAAAATGTGTTAGTACAAGTGTTGGAGGGCTAGGAAAGTTGATGTAGCAGGTCTGAGATGTCTTGGAAACTTGTGCAGTGAAACACCCTAGGGTTCTTCTCACTGCCCTTTGTTCTGGGCAGATGCAGAACATGAAAATGGTCCAGAAGCAGATGTGCTTTATCACTTAGTTTTACAGTGCCTGTAGAGACACTGTGAGAAGTTGTACTCTGAAATCTGTGGCCATGCCTTCTCTCCTGGGTACCACGTGTTTGATTAGTTTGATCAATCAACTGCGACATTTGAACCAGTTGCTTACTTGGGTGCAATGAGCTGAATGAGTGTGTCAGGAAATCAGTTGCATTATGACTCTGCTTCTAAATAGCACCCTCTAGAGTATTTTATCTTAGGTTTAGAGGTTGTGAAAAGCAGTCTTGTGCTCAGAGGAAGAGAATGCTATTTTCTTTTCAGAAGACAGCTTCAAAATTTATCTGAGTTATGGTTTCAAAAACAACTGTTTGAAGAAGCTAAGCTAAAACTAAAATATGTCCAGGGACTGCATGCATGTAGCTGCTAATGCAACTGCACTGGCAACTATGAAGTTCTGTGAAGATACTGCTAGTGCACAGGGTTCAGATACAATTAATACACTTGTGTCTATATGACAGGTAAAGTAGTTAGTTGTTCTTCCACTGTAAAATCTGAATTGATTTAGATTTACCTCATGGAAGTTTCTGGTAAAATGATACTATTGATTAAATGAATATGTTGGTGAGACTTTTGCACTTAAACCTATATTTTGTCTTCAGTGTATTAAAGAACAAAGTCTGTGTACCTACTGTCACATAAATCATAGTTCAGACAGTAAAACAGAGCGAGAATTGATTTGAGAGTCAGGAATAATTGCAAGAAAAACTTCATTTTTGTATGATTTGATTGATATAATTTCCTCTTAGTAAGCAACTAGCCTTGACATCAGCAAACCTGGCAATTTTTAAGGTTACATTTTGTTTTGTAAATTCCACAGATAAAGGAAAGTTAAAGGAAAACGTTTCTTGTTCTGGTTAAGGACTTCCTACCATTACAAAATGAAGTCAAGTTAGGGAATTAATTACCAGAGTTTCATTTGTTAGTGGGAGTGATGGAAATGGCAAATTAATGCAAGCAAGTTAGATTTTTTAAAATTTATTTAAACAAATACAGTACCAAAACATGCTGTTATCTCTTGTATTAAACAGCACCCCTCCACTCAATCTACCAGTGTTTACCATGCAGCAAAAAAATACATCTGCTGTGAATCTGTTCTCTTTCACTCATTCCGTCAGCAAGTTTTTGGTCACTTTCTTTTCTTGTTACTGGAGGTAGTTGATTTATTCAGAGAATATAATTCACAGAAGTAAGATTTTTAAGTTTTCACTTTTTTTAAAATGCCATATTCCCATGCTAAAGAATCCCATTTTCCTGCTTCTTAAGTTCTGTCTTACACATTGTTGCTAATTTGAAGCAGAATTGCAGCTTCTTACCGGATTTTCTCATCTGGTTTCAGTGTGATCTGCCTGCTTGGGATTCTACTCCGGAACTGCTAATGCATAGGAATTGAGTGTGTGGAGTCTTCACTCTCCCTTTTCCTCTTCTGCCCAACAGCAGTGTGTACAACAATGCCCCTGCTAATCGCTTGATAATGTGGCAACATCTAGAGGAGTTTTCAGTGTGCCGATCCTTAGGGTTGACCAGTTACCATCAATCGGCTGATAATCGATTGATAATGATAATCATCAATCAGCTGCTGACTGAAGTCCTCACACCAATGCTGCCTGATACCTTCAGTAGTCCTTATATGGCTACTTATTTTTTTAAAAATGGGATCTTTTTTTTTAATTTACCATTCGCCAAGCCCACTATTTTTCTAAATATTCTCATTTGAAAAATATTTTCGTCTGGAGCCTCTGCAAGCCATGCAGAATTAGGAATACCAGAATCAATAGCTACAGCTGTTGGTGTTTATTTTTTAGCTGCTCAGGCTAAGTAAGTGATGCCTAGCTAGAGCTTCCTTTAAGTGCTGGGTGCACTGTCAAACCGTGTAATGGTTGGCAGCATTCCAGTGGTTGCTCTGGTGAGGAAAGAGTCACTGAAATAACATATTTGGCCTGCCCCATCAGTGAGTCCCTAGGCTTACAGACCTACTTTAAAGTATCACTGGCAAGTGATCTCTTATTACTGTAAACAATCTCACAATGTCTACGTTATTTTAAACAGAAGAACAGTTTAAATGTGATTTTCCAGCTCATAAAGCTTGTACTTTTAACAAAGAAGGCCTTAAAGCCACTGAAGAGCCAGTTATACCTTGATCTACTGATTTCTTGATGCTCTTTCCATCTTACTGTTAGCTATTACTAGAGAAGCATAATGTATGTGTTTGTTGACTGAGATGCAGTACTCTGTAGCAGCTCATTAAGATTTCAAATGCGTTTTTTTTATTTCTACTGTACTACTTCACCCATTTAGAAGGTCTTTTCTGTGTTTCCAAAGTCACTTTTTGTTTTTCATGTACTTTTGGATGTTGTTGTGACTGCAGCAGACATTGGTGGGGGTTTGTGCATTGAAGCGATGCAGTGCTGGGCATATTGGTGCTTTGAATGTTTTCCTTGTTCCTTATCTGCCTGCCTCACTTGATCTCTTTTATCTCTTAGGGATAGGTTGGTCTGTATTCTGGACTTGAATAATGACTCCTGTTTCCTACCTAGCATATATAGGCTTTGCAGCAGAATAAAGTTTTGAAGGTCAAAACCAGAACCATCAGAACCATCTCTAAAAAGTCTTTCTGAACAACTTCTTTCAATAGTAGCTCTCAGAGCTAATTCTATCAGTATAGAGAAATGGGTGGAGTTTCTTAAGATTAATAGACTTCAGTAATGTTTTTTTTGTTAGGAGGAAACAGGTGAATGTGTAAAACGTAGTGTTCTTATTTTGTTATGTTCTGCCTCAAACCACATTCTTGATGCAACAACGGTTGTACTACACGTTCAGAAATTTCTGAAGTCTAGCCAAAGCTTGAGAAACCTTTGTAAACTGTGCAACATGAAGGCTCCTTGAATTAGGTTTAGATCTTGCAAGCATGAATGGATTTGTAAATGAAGAAAATGGCTAGCTGCTGGCTGCTGTTCATACTGAAATTCGCTAGTAGATTATACACTGGGGTTTGTTAGCTGTTTATTCACTGAGGATGGAGAGGGGAGGGAGAGAGAGAGAGAAATTAATAATGAAATATATGAATTCATATCAAAACCTTGTAGCGTTTAAAATTGTTTATGCATTTTTTAAAGGGGAATGGTTTGCAGTCAAGTTTAAAAATACATTTTTGACAATATGTCTTGAAATGAGAAATGAATAGCATAGTAATTGCGAAGCTGTGCCTGCTTGGGACACATCATGGGGTTCAGATATATCTCCTCATTAGACTGATGAACTTTTTAATGGTGTGCTCAACATTCCCAGAATCTGCTTCCCAGAAGCAGCCTTTCATATGTTTCTTGTTAGTAATAGTAGTATCCAGCTTTCTTGGTGTATTTTTGACTTTTCATCTAAGAGTTAAATTAAAATGTTTACAACCATATGATGCCAAAGCAACATCGACTTGCTTCTTGCCCAACTTGGCAGTCACTTGGATAGCTAGCTCAGAAACAACAGTGGTTGCCCTGAGCTAAAAATGAATGCTGGAATGTGGTAGCAATAAAAGTAAACTGTAGAAAAAATTATGCACACACACATCTGATGGAGAGGGTTGAAAGGAGTGTATGACTTCTTCCTTAGCGTTGCATGAGATAACATCTCTTTTAAGTAGACAGCTAATTTTTATTCTAGAGGAAATAACTTGAAAGACTTCTTTGCTCTTCCCTGAGGCATCATATTTTTGAGATAGACAGCTTGGCATGATCATGTCATAAGAAAAGGCAGTGATTGTCATCATAGACTTTTTGGGTAGATGGTTCTCCTAAATGCACATGTCAGTATTTCAAAGCTGCTCTGAATACTCTTGTATTTGGTACCAGTTTAGAGAGCCATATCACAATATGCTGTTAATTGCAATTTCAGTCTGATTTCCTCAATTCCTTTTTGTTTCCCTATGCATCTCCACTGCTAAGTAAAATTGTAGTAATGCAGACCAGTCTTAGCAGCTATGGAAGCACTGCTGCAGGCAAAGGGGTTTGAACTGTCTTGATGTGTTCAGAAGGGATTTAACTGTTCTGGTGTTTATGCATTAGCATGAGTCTAGTCTGCCCTTGACTAACAGAGATGTGCTCTGGAAATAAAATACCTATTTTCAGAGCATGTAGGTCTAAAATGGAGAAAGATATGCTGTTGTTCCTCTGGCTTAGTTTCACGTACACTATGTTTGTGTTCCTGCAATGATTTCTTACTAGCATCTTCTGTTTACATACGTACACATGTAGTACTTGGCTAACACACATTGCACACATTTATTCTTGCTCTTTGTGCTCTACTCAAAGGTTTTCCAGAACAAGGAGTGTTTGGCTGGTTTTTTTTTTTTCCCTTATAATGAGGAGTCATATTTTTACTTTCATTTTATGAGCAAGAACTCAGCTTTCCTTTTTGGTTTTGCTGAATATCTAAATTGGTCCATTCATGTTTCCTATTAGATTGTTGACACCTTTTTGCCAAAAAACAAAAAAAAAAAAAAGGAAGGGAAAACCCCAACGTTTTGAGCTAGAATGAATTTAAAACTAAAAGGGACTGTCTTTCAGGAATGATGGATATACCAAGTGTGTATATTTTTCCTGAAAGAGTCCCATGTGCCAGGAAGATAGAACTGCAAATTCTTATCCCTTAATCTGGAAAGACAAGTGGTGACATCATTTGCATGCATTTCAGGCAAACCAGTGAGATTGATCAGAGAAGTTCCTTGCTCCTTGGCTTGCAGCCAAACTCACCAGAGGAAAAGTGTTCTGGTTCAGGATGTCTTCAAGTATTTGAGTAGGGCTTTGTATAATTTTCAGTCTTTTTGGAAAGTGAGATTCCGTATGTACTGAGTTGTTGGCTTCACTCAGCTTCACATGAGCTCCTAAGTTAACAGGCATTCCACATAAAATATACCAGAGTTTATAATATCCAGTTCCATTACCTGAGTTTTGGTAATGGCTGGTTACGCACTGTAGACTTGAAGTCTTCGTTGATAAACTTTCTTGTGCTATTTTAATTCAGTAAGAAAATAATCTTTTGGTTTAAAAAGAGCATCTCTCTCTTTAATCCTGGAAGTTGAGGTCGTGTTGCAAAAATGTTAAGTAGTGATCAGTTCAACTTTCTGAAGATCAGCATGGGTCATTACTTTTTTGTCAAATTAACTTCATTAAATTATCAAGACTCTTCCATAACTCCAATGAAAAGGTTGGTTCTTATATTTGTGCAGTGAATCAGCTTAATACATGAATGTTCCTTGGGGGCTTTTCACTAGTACAGCAGTGCAATTCCAGAAGAAAAATTGCTGTTAAATATTATTACTAATACTTCTTCTCCATGCTGTATGTGTGATTAGAAAGCTATTGTGCATGGACAGAATGTAGCAATCTGAAGAGCTTTGGGAAGGTTCAAAGTGAGAAGACTTATCCTTAAATTTGCTCCCACATTCTTAGGAGTTTACCAATCTGGGTCCAAAGTATGGCTCTGTAATAGTTATACTTCTAAAATTTTTTTCAGTCTTCAGAGCTATAAGGAAAAAAATTCTAAAATTGCAGTTAGGTGCTTGCATTAATATTGTGGCTAGTTCTGTTCTTTCTTTACCCAAAATGCTGGCAGTTATGGTATTTAAAAGCTATAGAAAGCAGAAGAAAGTGAGTAATTTTGCATAGCCAGAGGAAGTGCTGAAATTATTAACCTTAAAATTACCATACCTGTTCTATTAGAAACACTGTTCAACCAGTATGTTTAAAATGTGTCCTCTTTGATACGATTGATTAGTCTTCAGTGGTTTTTCCAGCAGTGCCATCTGGACAAGGGCACAGTGTTGTGTAACTGTTGTGTTTGTGTCAGGTGCACAAGTGTAGTGTTTGTGGTAAGTGTTGCTTTCCAGTGCTTTAATAGTGGCTTTTGGCAAGCAGGAGCCACTCGTTTGATATATTGATCTTTCAGGCTTGTTTCTAGTAAAATGTCAGCTAGCAGATAATGACTTCTCCCCCTTTCAAATTAGTATTTTCAGGCGCTCAACACTCTTGTGAAAAGGGTGTTTGCAAAGAATGTTTATCAAACAGTTCCCAGATGAGCAATGCTTGCAGCTGCCTTTGCTATCTTATGACCCCTCTGTGTGCATGCCACTGATTCTGTTCACGTTTGCCAGGATAGGTATGATTGGAATTATATCTTGGTTTGTGTGTGCTACTGACCAACCTATCTGAATGGAATATGCAGATTCTTGGGTGTGGTGCTTACACTGGGAAGGATTTTTGAGCTACTTAATCTTTAACAAGTTGAAGGGAAAAAACCCAAAAACTTGGTGTTTTTGTTTACTTTAAGAAACTATGTCTGAGCAGCTTGCCACTGTAATGTATTTAAAAAATAGTGGTTTTGTAGGGAATGTTTTATGGAATTATATGTATAGAAAGTAGGCATGTATGAGGTTTTGTTACAGAGATTGCTTTCAATCTTAACAGTAGTAGTGTGATAATTGGTGTATTAGTGGGCACTTTTCTGTCTCCTGTAAATTTAGCTCTTCTACACTTTGAATAACTTGGATATTTCAAGATTACCAGCTAGTGGTCAGGGGTCATACACTTTTTCAAGGAAGTGATTAAGCATACTGCACTAGTAAAACTGGAATTATGCTTTTTAAGAGTTTCTGTGTTCAGTTAGATTCAGATTTTGTTTAAATATTACAGATTAAGTAGTGGTCATGTACCTGATCTTACTTTCCCTATTAACACTTGAAATACTTTAAAATAATACTCTAATTCAATAGTGTCAAGATTATGCAAGGAGAAAAAGCTACTGTCTCTTAATAGGATTTTAAATTGTTGCTCCATCAGAGCATCAAACTAAGTCCTTAGACTAAATCCTTGTACTGAAATCATAGAATTGTAGAATGGTTTGAGTTGGAAGGTACTTCAAAGATCCAGCCCCCTTCTGCTATGGGTGGGAACATCTTTACAAGACTGAGTTGCTCAGAGCTCCATCCAGCCTGGCTTTGGACACTTTTAGTGATGGGGCATCCAGTATTCTCTGGACAGCCTGTTGCAGTGTCTCACTACCCTCACAGTAAAGAATTTCTTCCTAATATCTAATCTCAGCCTACCCTTTTTCAGTTTAAAGCCATTCCCCCTTGTCCTGTTCCTGTAAAAAGTCCCTCTCCAGGTCTCTTGTAGGTCCCTTGGGTACTGGAAGGCTGCAGTGAGATTGGACCAGAGCCTGCTCTTCTCCAGGCTGAACAATTCCAACTCTCTCGGTGTGTTTTCACAGAAGAGGTGCTCCAGCTGTCATCATCTTCAGCAGCTCATGTCATGTTGGGACACACAGCAAAGGTTCATGCTTGTTATTCATGATGATTTTTATGCTGTGTCTCCCAATAAATGGAAGGAAATGTTTTCATTCCAATCCAGCTGACACCCTTTTGAGCTAGATTTTACATTGTCATTTGACAAAGCTGTGGGCTGCTGAAAGTGCTGATCCTTTGGTCACTGAAAATCCTTTGGGAGTGGAGAGAGAACTGTTCCAAGTACTGTGTTGAAAGATAGAAGGAGAAAAAATAATGGAAGGAAGGAAAACAAACAAACTGAATGCTTTTAACTTATTTTAGTGCTAAGAAGGTTGCTGACTTCTGAAAATCCAATTTTAGAAACCTTAAAGAATGCTTAGACTGCAGTGCTGTGCCTTGATAGAGATGTGCAAATAAATGGAAATGTATTTAAGTGCTTGAAGGACGAAGTATTTTTGGGACTTGAGGTGTGGTGCCAGAGTTAGCCCCTTGACAGGAGCGTGGTCTTGCTGGTTCTTGCTGCTCTTTGTTTTGGGTTGCTGTTTTGTTGCCAGATGGAGAATTAGTTTTGTGTTCTGTTTTTTGTCCTATTCCTATATACTCATTTTTCTGTGATGAAAGAGGCTTCCTCTGCTGCTGTTCTGCAGAATGGGAAGAAAGCATCCCAGTGAAGAAGTTCTTTGTTCAGAGTGCTGCTGGAGTCCTATATCTCTCACATATAAGAAGTCATCTTTCACCTGCATCAGTCCTTTTATGCAGTCATTCTATTTGTAGCTGAATCCAGAGTTGCCTTGCCTTTAGGGCTGAGTATATTTGCCATGGCACACTTGTTGGCTCAGCCAAAGGAAATCTTGTTGTGCAGGGAGAAAGGCAAAAGAAGCCGCTGCTACATGTACTGTATTCCAAACTGAGCAGGAGCATCCTTTGGTCTTGCTGCACATTTGTCCATTGCCTATGTTGGCACACAAGTATTTCAGTTTTCACATATATGGGAAAGAAGTCCTGTTGTTTGGGTACCTAGAAGATTACTGAGATGGGGTAAACTGATTTTTTATTTAGTTAGCTAGGGAGTATTGCCAACCTCAATGACTATATATCTTTATTCTTGTATGTTTTAATTTCCCTCTGGCAAAAGCTTTATGTAAGGTATTGAATATCATTTGAGCATGAACTTTGTTTAACTAATAACTAATGTGAAAATAATTTCCACAGTTAGTTCTTCATTAGTAATGTTTAAAAATGTGAATCAAAGGAGTCTTAGTTTGAATGACCTAGCTGGTCCCATTTGGTTTAGTTGGATGAGGGAGGAGTGGGAAATCCAGATGGAAAGCACAGAAGCCAGGAGTGGCTTCATCAGTTTAAAGCTTAAATTATACTCTGAGGCAATAGTTGCCTGCATTAACATCAATATCTGGAGAAGGGAAAAAAAAACCCAAAACAAATTCAAACCCCATAACCTAAAAACAATCCCTTCCCTTCACTTTACCACCACTAGGACGCTGAGTTCAGATTTCTGTAATTAGAATTGTTTACCAAACCCATGTTGAGCAATGTTTGAGCACACAACATGTGTACACTCCACTGCAAGTTCACTGTAAAGTGTACAGTGTAAACCATTATTTTAATATATTACAACTCATACTGTGTAACCACATGCTTGCACTTCTGCAGTTAGGGTAGAGCTTACCTGCCATGTCTGAATGGCAATAGTAAATTGGCAGACCTTAAGACACTAAGATTTTATTGTTGATCATGGTGTAACTTCTAGAGTAGCCAGTTTCTCTTTTTTTGACATTTATCATACTAGAGACCCTTTTTCTTTTTTCCTTTTTTTTTTTAATAAATTGAGAAGCAAAACATGAAATTGACTTGTCCAGCTAGTAGAGAATTTCAAATGAAGTCATTCACTAATGTTAGTGTTATTTATGGGTTAGTCTAGTTTATTTATGCTGCTGTGGGGGAGACTTTGGACTTGTTTTCCCATTTGTAAATTACTAATACCTCAGTACTTCAGTGTTGTACTTAGACCTATCTATTGAATTTTCATTTAAAGCACTTCAGTGCTCATGTTGAAGTTGCCTAGACTGATATTAGCAGTGAATCTGATAGAAAGGAATAATTTGAAGGAATCTGATGGGGAAGAAGGTAACTACCACTTTCAGCACAAGTACTTGACTATAAATGATATTTCAGTGCATAACTGTTCTTTGCCAAGCAAGGTTTTGCTTAGCTTCTCAAACATTGAATAGAAAACTAATGTCTTTTATTGCTAAAAATACCTAGTGCATTTTATATAAATATATAACTTAATAGTTCTTAAAATATTGTCTACTTTTGGAGTATCAGCATTGCGTGTCAAAAAAAATTGTAAAAAATCGATCCGCTAATGTATCTACTTAACAACCTTTTAAATCAAACACACAATTGTGGAGTGGTAGACTGCTAAATAACCTCTCTTAAAGCTGTTGAGTAGAAAGAATGCAAACAGGAACAGGAAGTTTATTCCTGAGTATTTATTGCTTTCTTAAAAGAGTAAATTTGAAAAGTCTGCTTTATGTCTTCATTCAGTATGTTTCATTTGTTGCGAATTGAAAATTTATCATTGTCTGGTTGAAACAGATCACTTGCAGTGAAAATCTGCATCCAAACATGTTTACTGCATGGAAAAATTCTGTAGTATGATATTAAAAAAAATAAAACTTTTATTCAACTCAGGTGTTTCCTTTGTTGGGTGAAAGTTTTTAAGTTTTCTCTTTTTGGAGGAGGTAAAATGGTTCCAAGTCCTCAAATAAATAATGCTGAAATTACAAAATTTTCATTGCTGACTTCAGTGAGATTAGACTTGTATCTGTGGCATGTGTGTCTGTGTACTGGCACAAATGTTTGATATCTACAACTACTCTTTATTTGTATTGTCAGATACAGCTTTATGTATTGGATTCATGCTTTGTAAATGTTGTAGTAGTGAGTAGCTATTGAGTCTATTGCTTAGAAAAGTCCATCTGTGAAACAATAGTCTGAAATATTTCAGATTTATAATTCCATGGATTAATAATTCTTAGAGTTTTTCTTTTAATATAACACCTTTCTTCATTTCGTCTTGTGCTGAAAGGTGGCTCAGCTTAAAAGTCTTTCATTTTTAAGGTTTTATTTCTGTGGAGCAGTTTGTTTACCTTCTGGTGCGAGGTGCCTGTAAAGGATATTCCTGTGGTTATGACAAACAGAACCATTTTGTATGTAACCTTGTCTTGCACAAATGACTGGGTCACAAGAGAGTATAAGCTTATTTTCAAAAGTACAGCAAACAAGAACTGGGATATTTGGTAACTGTTTTGTAATCTTTTTAGTTTCATAAGCCTTTCTTGACTGTCTTTAAGACTTGGTCACAAGCCTCTTTTAGTATTTTAGATGGATTTCAGAGTTTAATGAATCTCTTAATGCTCTCTTTGTCATAATGAAAAGAGCTAGAAATGTTTGAAGTGTTAGTTTGATGTAAATGGTTTCTGGTAACTTGTGAAACCACAGTTGTTTTAGTTGTCTTTAGATTGACCCCTTAAACAACATGTTTAACATAACATGTATTTAACATAAATTACTTGTACTGTTACATAACTGCTCTTATCAGGAAGGAGGTGTAGAATGTATAGTTTTGCTGGTTACTATTCATGGAAAAGCACAAAAGACTGAACCCAAAATTCAGAACAAAAAGCCTGCATTTTACCAGATGACAGGACTTACCTATCCCAATAACTGTATGGTTTTATGCTCCCATTTTAACTGGGGATTTGTTTTTTGGTTTTGTTTTTCTTTTTTACTTTGCTAAGGTTGCAATTCCACTCTTGATGCTTACTTTCCATAACTGTAACAGAAAACTAATACAATTGGTGATGGCTTTTAGAAATGTTTGCATGCTCTAGAATATTTATGTTTCTATCTGATAATTTTAGAAACATTTTAATTTCATTCCACAGTTTTGTACCTTTGATGAACCAAAACACTGTCTAAAGTCTATATGGCAGATAATACTGATGTTGAAATTGTCCAGTTTGACAGAACGTGTTTGGCTGATTTCCTAGGAAATCTCTGAATGCTCTTTTGTCAGTAGTAGAAATGAAAACTGTGGAACCTATTTATTCAATCTCTACTGTGTGTTCATTTGTCTTTAGTGTCAAAAACTGTTAACACTTTTTTTTTTCCCCTCCACTCAGGGAGGCAATAATGCAGGGCATACAGTTGTTGTGGATGCTGTGGAGTATGACTTTCATCTTCTGCCAAGTGGGATCATCAATCCAAAAGTCACTGCATTTATTGGTAAGTGGGACATCTCTAAAAAAACTGAAATACTGTAGTTACAGACTTCTGACACATTAAAATAACAAAATATATCTGAGGTCATAGAGGATCAGGATTCTTCAATTTTTCACAGGCCTAGATTGTTCACTGTCTTCCTAATACTGCCCTTAGTAATTTGTGAAGTTTGGATTACAGAAATTTCTTTTGTCTTGGATAGTTCACCTTTGTTCTTACCATCTTACCAATGTAAACAACTAGCTGCCCAGTGTGTCTTCATTCTCCCAGTGTGTCTTCATTCTCCCAGTGTGTCTTCATTCTCCCTTTCTCTCTTATTTTCTCTACCATTTATTTATTTTATTCTGTTCTCAGAATACCCCTCTCTCTTTCAGTCTTCAGCCCTGTTAAGTA
Organism: Sterrhoptilus dennistouni; assembly: GCA_013397095.1. Lineage (NCBI taxonomy): Eukaryota > Metazoa > Chordata > Aves > Passeriformes > Zosteropidae > Sterrhoptilus > Sterrhoptilus dennistouni. The sequence goes on along the minus strand of VWZU01017141.1, from coordinate 735,728 downwards.
CTTAGCAGTACTTTTTGAACCATAGAACTTCCCTGTCTTTCCCATTGGATTGCAAAATGAATGCCTAACTCCAAATGATTTCCACACTCTAGAATGCTTACCAAGAAGTCCTCTCAGGAGAGTACACTGGAAGGTTTAGAGCAGTGGCAGTACTAGGTGATGTCAGGATGTATGATCTGTTTGCATTGAGAAAAGGGATTTAGGCTATCTAATCTGTTGCTCCTAAAAAACTACTTACCCCCTTACTGCTCTCCCTTCTTGGAATCCTGTTTCCAATCCTACACGGCTGGGTTTTTTCCTTTGGATTGCTTGGATGGCCAACCTGCTTAATAATGTGGTGTAGCCCATAGAATTTCCTTCTAAAAATGAAGGTAAATATAAAACATATGTACACATCATTATAACAGTGTTTGTGCTTGAGTGCTGTTTCACCAAACAGGTTGGGTCTCTGGGTCACTAAAGGCTGTGACTTAGCAACACTTCCATGTTGCACCTTTGGTACCCAGAGCTCCTGTCCCTAACACAGTGTACTTCTCCAAGTCAGGATTCTTGTCATGCTCTTTCTGTCACTTCTTCCTGCATCTCACTGCTCTGGGCCTGCAGTCTTGCCTTTCAGCTTGGTGCCAAAAGCAAGTGGTCACTGACAGTTTGCTAAAGAGCAGCTTGAAGAGCCTCTGTCACAAGTTAAGTTGATTCGTAAACAGTCCAGCTGGTAGTGACTGTATACTCTGTCAGCAGTAAATCTGTACTTAATGGGATTTGGTGGTTAATTGCTTCTTTTCAGCTGTTACATTGTGACTTGATAATGGGATAGTTATGGATCAACTTGTCCTGCCTAATACTTCTACAAAAATGCCAGTGGGCATGGAAATAATTACTGTTGATGAGAAGTTTGGGATATTAACTGTTCCTAGTTTTGAGGGCTGAGGCAGATGATACTACTTCTATTCTCTTTTGATGTTACTGTACTATGTTTCTAAGATTATTGCTTGAAAACAGTAAAAAAAAATGCCCATTTGTCTTGTGTTCTTTGGTGGACTTGGTGGAATAGGAAAGCCCCCATCCTTTAACAATATAGTAGTTGGGAGAGGACTTCTTACAAACCCTCTTGCCTCTGTCTTCTGTCTTTTGGTCATGTCTGTTCTGAAGTGTTTCTAGATTCTTTTAGGTATGCCTTAATCTATAAAATCTCTTTCCGGGGAAAAAAGGATTAGGATTCCACTGAAAGATATATATTTTTAAAAAAAGGTTAAGGGCAAAATGATCATGAAGGTAATAGTGAAGAAGTCTTAAAATACTTTGTGTTTTGATGTTTAGACTGCTTTTATCAGTGTGAAATTAGGTGATATGCAAATAGTTTTGGATGGCAGATCCCTTCTTCAGCCAGATGTTCGTTTTACTGGTAGCTTTGAATCTACTGAGTTTGGTATGGCCTGAAGATGGTTCAGTTTTGCTGTGAGAATGCTCCTTCCTAGGCACTCAGTGATGCTGGTTAAGTGTATGAACTAGTAGTCTTTTTCTGAGTAATGTGACAGCTGTAGGAAGGTGAGCTTGCTTTTGGTGGGGCTTTTTCCTCTGCTGTTTTTGCTGGTCTCTTAACAGTCCCATTTCTATGTGCACAATATTCTGTGTCCGTTTACGGCAAAAAAGTGCCCGCAAGGATGCTGGTGTTTATAATGGTGATAGAAATGTGCCCAGTTTTAGAAAACAATAGTGTTATTAAAATGAAGTACAAAGAGGGAAGTTAATTTTAGATATGAGGAAGAGGAAGTTGGATTTCGGACTGTTCTACGAATCCCTTACTGTTTGTACTGATCTAAATTGAAACTTTGTTGCATTTATTATAAAGGTTCAGTGCATGTAGATAGAAATGTGTACTTTTGGAGCAAATCTGGCTTAGACAAATTCCTAAGAATCAAAATTGAAAAACTTAAATAAAATACTCTACACACAAAATAGGAAGTATCTTTGAACTGTTTGAAGTATTTTTTCCTGTGCTCAACGTAATTAATTAAATTTTGTATCATTTTCTTCAGGAAATGGTGTTGTAATTCATTTGCCAGGACTCTTTGAAGAAGCTGAAAAAAACTTAAAGAAAGGAAAAGGTGAGAATTTGAAGATACTACTTTTAAAATAGTTTGTGGGACACTCTTCAAATGATTTAGATGGAGGATGCCTCTGTGGGAGTTACATATAATGTATTTTTCCACAACTCCCTTTAGCTGTTGCTTTCTGACAGGAGTCTTGCTATAACTGCCAGAGCCCTCATGGGAAGACAGATAAAAGGAACCTCTGTACCATTTCAGAATATAATCTAAATCAAAATTGTCTGCAGACATTTTTCTTGGCTTTAAAAAGTGAATTTAAGAAGTGAAATGGCTTTTTTTAAAAGTGTGTTAACCTGTTCAAAGTCATTTTACCTCTTACAATATTGGTGTACATTTTGATGACCATGTTAATATAAACAGTTGCTGTGGTAGTCACTTCCTGATTCAGAACTCAGTTTTTGGATACTTCATGTTATGTCTCTAGCCATGCTTGGCAGCAGTCTGCTAAAAGTGGGGAAAATCAATGGTCTAGATTATTCAGAACCAAAAGAGCTACTAGTTGTTTGCTAAAATTGAAGAGCTAATAGCTTGAATTCTTCTTCAGAATAAGCCTGATTTTCTCAGCTTTATAGGTTGATGCCAAGTTTTAATTACTGAAATTACTTTATTTTTTCTCTGCAATGTGATTGCTCAGTCTTAAAATAGATTGACTGAAAACTAAGCATGAAAAGTATTTATACTTTATACATCAGAAGACAAAAATGCTATACAAAACATAATTTAAACTATTTCATTTTGCCTTTAAAGGAATGGAAGGCTGGGAAAAAAGACTAATAATTTCTGACAGGGCTCATATTGGTAAGTTCCTGTTTGTGGGGTTTTTTTTGCTGTTTTGGTTTGAGGTTTTTGGTTAATTTTTGGCTTTTTATGGACTTTCTGTGGCAGTAAAAGTGTGATAATTTGTATCTCTTTATATAGGTACTTTTCTTTGGTTTAAGTCTCCCTGGGTTGCTTTAGTTTATTGGTGGTCCTAGAAAAAATTTTTCATTCAGAATCCTCCCAGGTTTATATTCTAGTGTTTTTTTCCCATATTCCATAAGCATCACCTAGGCAGGAAAGCAGGTTTACTTTGTAAGCCAGATGAGAAGCATGGAGCAGTCAGAAAGCATTCAGAAGTGAGTTGACTAAGGATTCATTTCCCCTTTTGGTGTACAAGTGGTCTTGCTTACAGTAATGTTTCTGCTGGGAAATCAGGCCACTGGGTGCCACTTGAAACTAATGGTCTCCCTAGCAAGGGAATTGCCACATGCTTCCTAAAGGAGATTTTATGGGGCACACTCTGTAGGGATGAAGAGAATGGCTGCCCTCCTTGAAAGGAGCTCATCAGCAAAGCACTGAATCCAGCCTTTGCTTGAGACAGCACTGCAGTTCAAGGCCTGAAGTAAAATAGTGTTGAGTCCAATCTACCAACACAGAGCTTTAGAAACTCTTCCTGTACCACTCCTGCTACATCTTTATTACATAAATTCATCCTTTAGATTAGCTCTTTAGATATTATAACATTACTGCTGCCTCTGGTAGTCATTTTCTGAGGAAGTAAACTGTTAGGACATTATAAGATAAAACCTTGTAACACAGGGCAAAACCAGTTTTGCTTTTGGTTTTGCTTTGTTTTGTTTTTTACACCAATCTGGAATAGCTTAGTGAGTGAACTTATTGACAGTTTTTCAGAGGAAGTATGTTTTTTCTTTGGAGTAACTAAATGGATTTGAAGTAGTTGAGTAATTGTTTCTAACTTACCAGTATCTTTTCTGATAGTAAAATCACTGTAGGTGAGTTATTTGGAAATTGCTCAATTACTAGCAAAACTGTTCTGTGGTGATTATATTGCAATGGTGATGCTGTGAATTTTTCATAATTAAACAGATTGTGAATAAAAAGGACCAGTTGCTGACTGTCACTCATAATCAGTCAACCTCTTCACAGAAATGAGTTTATGTATTGCCTCTATTTAAAAAGTTTTGATGATAATTTGAAAATCTGTTACCATGATAAGAATGTCTTCTCTAAAGTGGGTATTGATCTGAGAATGATTAGTCTGTAACAAAAGATCAGCCAAAGGTAGGTTCACACTGCAGGACTTAATGTAATGCTTTAAAATACGGGGATGTGTGGAAATAAACACAAAACCAAATTAGTAAGGCAAACAGGAAAACCACTTGTGTTATGGAGAGATTAGCACACTTACTAAACCTGTCTTTCCTGTGCAGTGTGTAGATAGTTTTTAATTTCAGGAAATTGTACTTAATAAAACCAGTTAAATTAATTCTGTTAGCCTCTAAGCTGTGCATCAGTCCACCATTCTTGTATTTGATGTGAGTCCTGCAAGATTTTGGGGGGGAGAGGGTGGGGGGGGGTCTTGTGTGAGTGTTTTGAGTTTTGTTGTTCTGTTTTGGGTTTTGTTTTTTCTTCTTTTATGGTAGATAAAGAATTGATACAAGGGATACTTTGCATAATCTTTATCATTAATAACAATATAATGCGTAAAAACATAAACAGGACTCATGAAGTTGACTTCCATTTACATAACAGACATTGATAGGAGCTTTTGGATTTTCAAAAGTGTTTTAATTGATGTTGCCTAAATCATAAAAACAAAATTGTTTAAGAAATCTGTAGAATGAGTGAGAATGCTAACTTTCAGGTCTCACCTAAATTTTAGCAGTATGACTTTTTTTACTATATCTTATTTCCAGGAATTTTTTTTAACTGTATTTTTTTTTCCATTTATCCATATCTTCTTTGGGGCCGCTACAAAGCCAAAATTCTGTGGGATGTGCACACTCTCACTCTGCAAATATTCTACAAAATAAACACCTTTTTTAAAGTCTCAGAAAAACCTTAGAACTCTTCCCTGTGAAAAAATGTAAAAGAGAATAAAAAACTCCTATAATTTTATTTGCTTTTCTTCAGTGTGTATATTTATTTCCCACATTGGTAAATAGGTCTAGAGTTGGTTTGAAGAAATCATTGCTGTTATAGTAATTTGTTTCACACGAATTTTCAACTTCTTTTATTTTATTAGTGTTTGATTTCCACCAAGCTGCTGATGGCATCCAAGAACAACAGAGGCAAGAACAAGCAGGAAAGAAGTAGGTAGTTTTATTTTGTCAAACATGGGATGACTTAGTACAAAAATGCCTTAATACATTGAATCTCTGCTTTGTCAGTGCATAAAAAAAAAATAAATTATACATGTATGTAACTCTTGAACGTGAACTATGCCAGGATTATTTCTTACACTTTATCTTTCAGTGAAAGATTATATGCTTAATTAAAGGGCTCAGTCTTTATATTTTGTCTTATGAAAAGGTTTCTTGTTGTTAATTTGCTAGTTTCTGCTTCCTAGCCTTTTAGTTGTTTACTGGATGTATTTGATTCTATAAAAATAGATTTCTCTTTATGAATATTGAAGGACCCCTTCGGCATCTCCGAATAACTGAAAGTTAGAGGTGCATGTAGATGTTCACATAGTTTCTATAAGTTTTGAAAGCTTCAAAAAGTCAGTAGCATTCTGTAGAAGACAATCTTGCTGTGTTTTCAACTTGTGCTTTCCAAGTAGCTCACTAGTTCTTGGGAATGGGGAAAAAGATGGCAGAATTCAGTGACCTATCTACAGCTGGGAAGCAGTGTAGTGCTATAGACTTCTCAGATAACAGTAAGCTTAGAAGAACTTCCAAAAAGAGAGATTACATGGATGAAAAGTAATTCAGACATACTTATCTGAAAAATGTTTCATCCATGATAATAAACTTTAAGAGAGTGTCTGGTTTGGGTATTTTGCTTCACATAGGTTGCCATTGAGTGATTTGTCAGTGATTTTTACAAAGGGTCATTTTCACACTTGCCTGCACTGTTTCAGCTCCCTTGTTAGCTGCTGGTTTAGGATTTAAAAAGCAAAGAGTACATATAGATAGATATGGAAGAATATTCTTATTTTAATGAGCTGTTATCAGTGTGTATCAGCTACTCTTGAATATTTATGGAGCACAAGCTAAAATTGCTATCTGACAATATTTGCAGTTAAAAATATTGTCAGTCAAATCAGCTAATTGAGAGAAGGCACCACTTTATTGGTTAGTGTTAAAGATTGTTAGGGAAAGCCCAATTAATTTGCTTTAAAAAAACTTGGGAAAAAAGTTACATTCAAAGCAAAAAAACCTAAAGTCACTCTTAAAAATGCTGTATTTCTTGTTTCTGTGGAGTTCTTGATATTAAAATTACCCTATTTCCTCATAAATTTTAAAGGCTAAACAGGTGTAATGGAGAGAATAGTACTACAGGCTGGCTAAGAACTGGCTATAATGGATTTTCAAAAGACTGTCTCTTGTTTGTTGGGTGCAAGGAATTGAAGTGTAGTCTGCTAGCATCTCTTACTGTAGATTTGACTACATAACATAATTGGTGTTAAAATTCTTTTGTGCCCAAGACTTTGAACATTCTAAATAGTAAGTTTATTTTTTGTTTTAACTGAATGCTTTTGCCTGGTCAGGTATAACTCAAAAAACATCACCAGTAAGGCTCATCATGTAGCTTCCCTTGCAGAAAGGTTATAGAAAAGCTAATCTAATACAGAATATTCTGCTTATACAATTGTCTTAGCTTCTGTAAGTACAGTCTTCTGACAACTTTTTTATTAATCGGTATGTCTCAATGAAACAAAATAAATGGAAACCAACCCTTCCTTTAAAATATTTCCTGTGGAGAGTATAAATTGGAGTGGAGGCTAGAGTCAGTTGTTTAAGCCACAGTGTCCTGGTCTGGTTAAAAGATACAGTGTAGTGCAAAGTTCATTAGAAGGTCTTTTTTTTTATTTGGACTGGAGGTAAACTCCCTGAGGTTACTTGGTGTTGAGTCTAATTGGAAGAATTCAGGCTTTTTTCCAAGGTATTTTTGAATCTAGTGCAAACTGCCAAGGGGTTATGTACTTAATGTGAACTGTACTTCTGTTCACTCACATATCAAGTGATACTTGATAACATAAGTTTGGATATGACCTGTGCCTCTGACTTTGCCTGGAGACTCTCTTGAATTGATTTATGATATGGTACCTTCAAGGCAGTTTGAAGAACTGTGGGATACTCTGCATATGCAGAATTTATAATTGAAGAAGAGAAGGTTTTCTGTGTCTGACAGGGCGGCAGGGGGAAACCCCAAACCAAACCAGTTAAAACTAAGCTCACAATTAAGCTTAGCAACATGTAGCACACTTCTGAAAATGCTGCAGACCTGTTCACTTCTTAAAAAATTACTTAATCTATTGAGCATGATGGGGAAGATATTTGATAATCTGCCTGTGATGAGTGCAGCTTGGCTCCATTTTGATAGCTGCTTAGCATGACTATGGCAGAAGACATTCTCTGAAGTAGTAGCTGTACTTCTCTCACAGTAAAGTCAGTGCAAGCAAGTTTTGTATTATATCATCAGAACTTAAGCTGGAAAAGGCTTTTCAGGCAGGTAAGGGTAAGAAAAAGAATTCAGATTTTCAGAATCAGCTAAGTGGAAAATCCATACCTGAACTCTTAACACAGAGGGGACATTTTGAGTGTCTGTCACTTTTGGATATTTGGCAGTGTTTTCTGTTTTCTTGGCTCCAATGGAGGTGTTTAGAATGAAAAGAAATATTTCTTATTATATACAAACTTAAAATCCATATTATTTGTGCTGTTGCTTTATGGAGGCCTTTCTTTAGGTCTTCAGGGCAGTGTGTCAGGAAGATGTTTTAGTTTTGGTTCATAATACTGTTTTCTTGACATTTGGTTCCTTAAGTATAAAAGTTCAGAATTGTGTACAAATAAACATGTAAGTGTTCACTAAAGTACAAAAAATTACTGGTTTAAAAACAGAAGTATGTAGAGGATTAACATATTTGCTTGTATAAACAGAGATATTCTGTCACTAGGTTGCATCCTAAAAGTATCTTGTGTTTTAAATGCTTAAAACAAGGTTAAATGCTCACAATTAACAGCATTTCATTTTATGCCAAGGATGGAATAGCTTTAATGAAAAAACACCTTTATATCAGTAACTCTTTATTATTATCTTTCAAAGTCTGGGAACTACCAAAAAAGGAATTGGTCCAGTATATTCTTCGAAGGCAGCTCGAAGTGGACTCAGAATGTGCGATCTTGTTTCTGATTTTGATGAGTTTTCTGAGAGGTAATTACCATACACAGTTGTAAGCATAGTTTTCAGTTTCTGGATAGTATCTGGTGTAAGCAATTACATCTGGTTCTTACTATTTTTTTAAATTAAAAGTTATTTTAAAATTAAAGATTACAGATAATTTTCTTAAATTACACAATCACAATTATTATCGGAATTCATTGTTTGAAATGGTTAAATTATCAAATAACTGCAGATATGTAACCAGTAAAAATCGAGGGTTGGTGGGGAATCGAAGAGGAAAACAAATCAAAACCTCAGTGAATCATTTTTGCCTTTCAGGTTCAAAGTGTTAGCCAATCAGTACAAAGCAGTATATCCTACCTTAAAGATAGACATTGAAGGGGAATTGGAAAAGCTGAAGGTAAGCCTACTTTTGTCTCTTTGATTAGATAATCACCATATGCAGTTACCAATACGCAGATCCCTTGGTGTCTGATGCTTGTGCTTGTGTGAGGAGTTAGACTGTATCATGGGAAACCATATCTATCAGTGTTGAAGAGTCTGCTGCTTATCCTTGAGGACACACTTGGCCCTGTTTTGTGCAACATTTCAAAACTTCCTTTCAAGACAGATACTGTGAATTTTAAGAAAAAGGCTTGTATGGGGCAATTCCTTCTTGACTTACTTCTGCTCGCTCAAACATACAGTCCAGGAGCAAAACCAGGATTGTAGCTGGGGGAAGTATGTTTCATTGTAAAGCAGAATGTTAAATCCTTGTCTCAGAAAGTTAAGAACTGGAGTAAATAGTTTTTCTAAGTACTAAGCCTTAAAAAAAAAAGTCTAGGAAAATAGAAGAATGAGGAAGTAGAGACAAAGGAAAATGGAAATTGAAAATTGATAGCAGCTGAACTAATGAAGCCTGATTGACAGCAAACTGGTCTTGTGGTTAGTAAAGGATTCTGATTTGATGTTTTCCCTGCAATTGGGATGGTAGAGAGTTTCCTCACTGGTATTAGGTTTTATTTGCACATCATCCAAGTTATCTGAAAATCCTGTGAGGTATCCTACCATTCTACCCAACCTTCTTGTTCGTGCTTTTTATAGAAACTTACCTGTATGAGATTTTTTTTAACCCTTAAAATGTCAACCAAATGTGACATTGTTTGAAACCATTGAGGTGTGTGGGGCACAGGACCATGCACAATTACATGAGCCTTCTTAGAGAAAATCAGGCCAAAGAAATCATCCTTCCTCTACCTTTAATTTTTACAGCTCTATAATAGAATATGTGGGAGTTCATAGCACTTCTATTTCTTTTACTTTAAATAAAGCCTGTTGCACATGTTGAGTTGTAGTACTTTCATTAATATGTAGGTCTAGAAACCAGTTACAGTTGATTGCTTCATAATGCTTTGTAGTTTACTTAATGCAGTTCAGCATTACAGAATATCTGAAAGTCCTTGTTAAGGTGGAAACAAAACATGTATTTGTAGCTTGAGGAAAATTACTTGTCTTATGCTAATGCACTTGATTCCATTCTGAAAGACAAAGTGTTACATTTCATGTGGAGTAAATTGTTAAAGTGAGAACTTCATGTGTTCTCCTGGAGGAGAAAGGCTGTGTACCAAGTGATAATCTGAACATTATTGGCTTCTTGCATCCAGCCACTCAGTGGCATTCAGGCATTTGATGCTTAATTCCAATAAATAACTTCACTTCTACTTAAAAATTAAAGCTCACAATTGTATGCATTTGTTAGCTTCAGATGGCCAGAAGTGAAACTTCCTACATGCTGGTTTTGGAGGAGACATTTTGAAACTTGGAAATGAAAGACCAAATACAGTACAGTGATAATACTCATGCCTGAATATTTCTAAAGTATTCCAGAAGTTTGGATTTTTCTTCTTCCTCATCCTTCCCACTTTTTTCTTTCCTCCTAGGAAGAGTGTACATATCTGTTGTGTAAATCCGAGTTTCACATTCTTCCTCCTTTTGTTCACATTATGGCATATTTAACATGTCTTTGTTTGCTTTTCCTCTTTGAAAGGAATATGAGCATTGTTATGAGGGAACAATAGCAATTCTACTCTGGCTGCCTTTGTCATGATGAAATGATACTATACAATAGTCTTTTGTGTTATTCAGGGCTACATGGAAAAAGTAAAACCAATGGTAAGGGATGGTGTTTATTTCATGTATGAGGCTTTACATGGACCACCAAAGAAGATCTTAGTTGAAGGTGCAAATGCAGCACTACTGGACATAGATTTTGGTAGGTATGGTCTTTTTGAGACACATGTTGATATACACTTATGTTGTAAAAAAGGAACATTAAATATAAACTTTCCCGTGATAAGCTGTTCTCATGGCAGAAGTGGTTTCTTTTTGGAAGAACAGCACTCCCTATGACTAACAAATAATACAGTGGTGGGTGAGTGGGTGTGCTAATTAAATTATTTCAAAAAGCAGTAGACTCTCCCAAGAGTAATAATTTGAATGACAGTAAAGATCAAGTGTCTCCTCTTAGACTGTAGCTATTACTTCAGCATTTGTTGAATTTTAAATGAAATAACTCTAAAATTTAAATGAAATAACTCACAAGTTTTTACATCTGTGGAAATCACTTGAAAACAGAATTGGAGAGCTTTGAGAGGCAAAGCATATATGCAAAATACTTCTTGACTTTTGAAAAATCAGCTTCCTTTTTGAAAAAAACCCCACTTTTTAAAGTGTCTTTATATAACACTTAGTTTTCCAGTGTTTCACATTGTTGGAAAAGGTGTTGGTAATCTGGATTGCTAATGAGGCAAGACTAAAAAGATTATCTCACTATATTTGGTATTCAAAATTATGCAATTTTTCTTAAAACACTGTAAGTTTGTTAATAAATTAGAAGATTCTAGGCAGTAGAAGCAGCTTCATTTTTTAGGAGATAATTATATTTGGTCATTATGTTGTAATGATAAGATAATCTGCTACCTCTGTGTGAGCATAAGTAACCTATATGATTGACTCCTGCCTTTTGTCACATTTTTCTTCAGTCTCACTAGCTCTGTAAAGGCATTGTTTTTATGCTACCACCTGAAATTGAAGCCTGTAAGGACTGCTGTCAAACAGTTATGAAACTGGCATGCACTCAACTTTCAACCAATACAAGTTCTGGTATTGGGTATTTTTCAAACCATACTCAATTTGAAAGCCTCTTTTAAGAGTAAGATATGTCTTAGATTAGTCACTGTAAGTATAAGCACCAAACTTCCTCATGATAATCTGAATATTAGAAGACACATACTTTTATAACAAGACAAAAAAAGAGGAAAGAAGTCTTCAGATATGCTTGTAACAGGGAAATCCCTGATGCAAAGTGGAGATATTTGTAAAAGAAGTCTATCTAGGGGGGTTGTTTGCTTGTAAATGATGAGTATTTTGAATTTAATGTAGATAGAAGGTACAGGCAGTCTCAAACACATCAGGTATGACTATAACACGTACATGGTTGTTCAGATTAGATTTTTTTTCCTGCCTCTGCTGTGAGACTCAAACACATGAGAAAATCTGCTCTCCATAGGTAGATACCATCAATGGATCGGACACTTGTGTTAGCAACTGACAAGCTCATAGTCAAAAGGTTTGGCATTGCCAATTTGATTATTAAGCATTCTGAATGAGGCTGATGTCTGTGCTTTGTTACATAAAAGTCTTAATATTGAAATGAGTTTCATGAATATATGTCTATTGGCTGTGAGGATAAAAAATCCCCAGGCTTGCAGTCCATCCCACTTTCCTGGAGCCTATAATGAAGCACACATGTGCATTTGTCTGGGAATGGGGGGACAGGTTTGGGGATGTGTGGTCTTCTGTGTTTTTACACACAGAGTAATGATAAAGCCATATAAATATATCAGACTGGGAGGTGAAAGTGAGTAAGAACTGTTCATTGACTCTGTTTTTTACATCCACTAGCTATATTTACTTGTCAGTACTAAGAAAAGCTTTACTACTGTGTTCTAAGATTAAAAACTAATTAATGCTTGCAAGCTGCTGTTATGTATCACCTGTAAGCCTGAGTGTTTCTCTGGAGTGATTTGAGATACCTGAAGCTAATCTGTGAAACCTAACTGATCAGTCTCTGAAGGATTTTTGACTTTGTAAAGATGTCTAAATCGCTGAAAGAACTGTATTGTTTTTAGTTCCTTTTGTCTTGGTTCCTCTCTTACCTATCTCTGATTCATATCAAAAGACTACAAAAAAGTCTGACACAACAGGTAGAAGTTTCTTGCTTATGTGCAGTTACAGTAAGGCTGAAGTATTTATTCGCAATTCAGCTGAGGACTATGCTCAGTTTCATTTTCCACTACTTAATTAAAAAAAAGGTATAAACCTAAGGATTTTGAGATGTTTAACACTTTTCTTTGCAATCCAGGCTGCATTTTGTATTAGAGACAAACTTGTATCACTAGACTATATTCCAGGAGTCTTCTTTTTTTTAATGATCTTTTTTTCATTTGATTATGCAATGTTGCTATTTCCAGAATTCTGCATTTCATTGCAATTTCTTACCCTTATAATGTGCTGATCAGTTTGTAGAGTTTGTACTTTATTTTTTCTTATAAAAATTAAAAATAGTAAACCTCTATTCTGTAACCTTCTAATACTGTTTTCTTAAGAGTCTCTCTTCAAATTTTTGCATTGTTCAGTTAGTGAGTATATTTAATGTAAGAAAGCAAGGCATGTTTTTCTTATGTCTTGCTCCAGTTTTTTACCTGTACAGTCATTCAGAATTGTTATACAATCCATTTTTACCAGTTGAAGTAAGTAGTAAGATTTCTACCTTTTCCAATGAAGATGGATCAGACAATGTACATACAAAGCTAAGAGCTCATTGAATGTATTCTTGACTGTAAAATATATTTGTGTGTTTTGGTTTTGAGTGTTGTAAAATCTAGGTAAGTGCAGTGCAAGTACTATTTCTCACCAGGTTTAACTTTAAAAAAAACAAAACGTTTAAACCCAGTGTTTTAACAACTTTCTAAACCCAATGTTTTGGTTTTTAACAGGCACATACCCTTTTGTGACTTCATCAAACTGCACAGTTGGAGGTGTGTGCACAGGTCTGGGCATGCCGCCGCAGAACGTTGGGGAAGTGTACGGGGTTGTGAAAGCCTACACAACCAGAGTTGGAATTGGTGCCTTTCCTACAGAACAGGATAACGTGAGTATTACAGCCTCAGGTGGGTCCTGCTGGGTGAAATAACTTAGTCAGATTATTTCACCCAGCAGGTAACAAGACACTTGTCTGTCTTTTATTAAGTCAGTGTTAACAATGGTTAAGTGCAAGTAGGTAGGTGACAGTGTGTTCGGATGTCTCAATCTTCTGATTCTAGACTGAGCTTACAGCACTGCCAGACCTGATTGCAATTTTCTTAGACATTTCTGTGGAATAGAAGGTTAGAGCAAGAACAAATTTTGAGAAGTTTGCCTACAGATCGTTCTCTTGAATTAGAAGGTTTTGTATTGCTGTCTTCATCCAAATGGACAGCATTGTGAAAAACTGGGGGAAGGACTTTTAAGGTAATTTACAATATATTGTAAAATGTTAAGTAAACACCTGCATCATGTATTGCAAGTCAAAAGAAACCCACAGGCTCATGTGTCTTGCTCTTTGTTAGGAAATTGGAGAATTGCTGCAACAAAGAGGCAAAGAGTTTGGTGTTACCACTGGTAGGAAGAGAAGATGTGGCTGGCTGGACCTTGTCTCACTCCGATATGTCTATATGATTAATGGATTTACTGCGTGAGTTGTTTGCTGAACTTTGCTGGCAACTTGACAGAAAATCATGAAATGCTGTAGATTACTGTAAATTGTACATATACTGTATATTGTACATATAGTTAGTAACATTTGCACTGTTAATATTGATCAGTTGATTGTTGTGATATTTTGATAAATTAGCTGTTCTTCATTTTTCCTATGAAGTATTTTTACATCTGACATTTTTATATATGTAGATGTTTCTCTTCTTTCTTTATGGAGATTTCTTTTGTTAGTTTGTCTTCAAAATAAGATAGATGGGAACCCATCAGTATCTCTGTTAGTATGTGTGAATATCAAAAATACAGATATGTCTTTGGGATGTTAGTCAGAATGAAAGATAGGTGCCTGAAACAAACTGGTATAAATTTTTTAGCAGATCAAATAGTGTAAATACATATTTTATTTAAATACTTCCGTTTTTCCTGTTCTTCGTGGGTTTTGTTTTAAATGAGATGCAGCCAGGTATTTGTAGAGTTGGTGTTTGATTATTTTTCTGCCTTCACTGTAGGACAGGAAGATTTGGCAAAGTACAGGAACAGACACTAACAGGCATCATGCAATGAAATGGTCATCTTAAATGGTTATACCTTAAGTGGTTAGGTGTCTTGGCAGCACCCTCACCAATTAAAATTATAACACTTAAAGCCATAGAAAGATTCACTCAGTTGGAGAATACCTGTTCTTTGATTTTTTTGGACAATTTCATGTAGTACTAGATTGAAGGATGCAACAAAAACTGTTTAATCCTTTTTTGTTGCAGTGGTTGGTTGTTTTTTGGTTGGGGTGTTTAAGTCAGACCAGATAATAGATTAATGCCATGTAAGATATTTTTCTAAAGAAATAAAATTAATTGCAGGAATCAGTTTTGTTTGATTCCTTCTTGGTTTGTTTTGTTTGGGTTTTTTTTTCCGATGTGATAAGATTCAAGAGCTGTTGAATTTATTTAACCAGAGTAATGTTTCTTTATAGATTGGCACTTACCAAATTGGATATCTTGGATGTATTTCAAGAAATCAAAGTTGGTGTTGCATACAAACTAGATGGTGAAATCATACCTCATTTTCCTGGTAAGACTGCTTATTTAAAAATTTTAGATTTGGTGAAATGCAATGTGGTACTTTTAAATGCATTTGACTTCTATTTGTAAAACTTACAAGAGCGATATTTTTACTTCAGCATCAAGCCATTAATGTCTTCCAGATGCACCAGACGTATCTTTTGCCACACCAGTACCTGCACCCTAAAGATACCTGTACCAAATACTGGGTTCTGTCTACTAGACAGATGCAAAGAGCTATATAAAGCTTGTAAAACATAAATGTTGCTACTACTTGTCCTTTTTATTTTATACAGCCTGCATCACCTTCAAGCTAAATTGGAAGCTTGTTTCATACTCTAAACTCTGTTATCTTGTTCCCACTACTGTATTGATGCCCTTTTTTAGCAGGTCTTCATTTAAGCATGCAGTGAACCCCATAAGAGAACTGGTCCTGTTGAAAAGCCAAGTTTTTTTTCCCCTCTGTTACTTTTCTAACAGTTCACTTCTCTTTAATGATTCACCAAGCAGCCAAAAACCTACAGAAGATACATAGTGTAAAAGAGGGACAAGGGGTGGGGCAAGAAACAAACAACTAGTTTAGGTGAAAGCAAGACTTATTTTCTAATGCATGCCCAATGTACATCAGCTTAGCATGTGATAGAAACTTAGTTCCTGAGGACAGTGGTCATTTTTACTTGCAGAGTGTACCCACATGTTAAAATATTCAACTATCACAAGTCAGTGTTTTTGTAGATAATGCATCTACTTCGTTTGCAATAGTAATGATAGTTGCGATAGACATACTCCAGAAAAAAATGAAGAACATAAACAGTACTAAAGATTGGGCATTTTGATTTTTGTAATGTGCACATAGATACCCATTCTCATTCTAGTTGGTACCTGAGGGTTAGAGGTTAGTCACAGGTTACAATTTTTCATGTGATAGCCTCATCATCAGAGAGCTTGTGGGTGAGGAGATCAACTGTATTAATGGGATACAACTCACAGCAGGATTTATGTAGTACAAAGATGTAATTATGTGTAAAGGAATATATGATGATCTGCCACTAGTCCTTGAAAACAGCACATACCTGTTAGGAATAATCCATTAGGAATTAAAAAATAATCCTCTGTTTCTCCATGTGCTTGTGGGAGTTCTCTAACTGATTTGCTGTCCAGGATCTTCAAACAAAAGTGCCAGTTCCAGTCTGAATGCATCCTGAATGACTTTGATTCAGGAAAGGTAGTACTTGTCTCGCACTAAGCCAGGGAATGCTTTTCCCTTTTTAGGACTCAGGTGTTACATGATTGATACTCATATCAAAACATTAAGGACAGTTGTGTTTACTTGCAATGGCCTTTGAACATAACGGAGATTGCGTTTGAATTGAGAACTACTCAGTAAATGCTTTCCCTGTAGCCCCTTGTATGACCTTGTGCTCAAGCCAGGAAAACCTTTGTGTCTCAGGGCCAGAATCTTGTTAGATACAACTTTTGAGGGAGCAAACTTTGTCCCTGTATACCGCTAGGTAACAGCTGACCTTTGGTCATAGCAGCACAATGTGGCTCACCTGCCTGAATGAACAATTTTTACTCTTTACTGTATGAACAATTAAGAATTCTGGTAGAACTTTAGTAGAAGCTGTTGACATGCTGTCTTCCTTAAAGCGTCAGGAAGGAGTTTGAGCTGAACTTCTGGTAAGCTGGAAGATGCTGTCTCTCACAATGCCTCTGTGTTCCACACCTCTCTTTGCTATACTCCTCAACATTTGGCAGCACACATGCTGCAGGTTACCCCTGCCCCTGGCATAAAAAACAAAAGGTAACTTTATTCCCACTTTGTGTTTTGCAGACCATTAGACTGTTTTTGATGTCTACATTTCTGCATGCTGTGTGCTTGTATAATTTTTTCAAATGTGCCACTGACATTTGAATTTAATTTAGAAGAAAACTAGTCTGGGAAGCTCTCACTGCCAGACTTTTTCTTTCTCTCCCCTTCCTACCCTCCCACTCTCTTGGAGATGTTCATGATTTACCCTTCTTGTGAAATGCCTGTCTCTAAATTAGAAGCACACGTAGTACCCACCATCTCAGGCAAAGTGTGCCATGTTTCATATATTGTTCCTTTTTCCACCTGGATCGGAGAAGCATACGAGTCTCACTCAGGGTTTTTTTAGCTTAGCTTTCTGTGTGTGTTTTGTAATTGACTCTTAAGCAAGAACCTAAAATGTCTTGTAAATTTACAGCTGGCTTCAGTTGGTGTTACTGAGGCTGTTGTCCTTTGCTGGCCAGTGACAGGAGTTTATGGAAGAGCTTCCTGCTAGCTTTGAGCCAGTCAGTTTAAAAAGAATGTGAAAACTGTAGTCTAGTTCTCTAATGCCTCCTGTCCAAGTTCAGACATGAGTTGATTTCAGCACAGAGAGACATAACCTGTAGCCCAGGAGACTTTGAAAACACAGACGCTTAGGAAATTGGGAGATTACTTTGGACAAGCTCTACTTTCATGCTTGTTTGGGTTTTTTGTTTGTTTTCTTCTTTTTTTTTTTTTTCTTGCACTTTTTCCCTTGGGCATTTGCTGTAGATTAAAGAGCTGGCACACTATTCTGGATGCACCTTTGGTCTGACCTACATGACTGTTTTCATGTTCAGTTTCTGGGAATTGCTGGAGGATCTTTCTTTTACAAAGGTTCCAAGGTCCCAAATCAGAAATTTTTGTCTTGAGTTGGAAGTAGCATCACATCACTCTTCAAATTACAGTATCATTATATTTCCTCTGTCTGTTACATAGTTCAGCTGTTAAGGAATATTCTATAAAGCCTAAAAGATAAATCCCTTCATTTAAAAGATGAGAGAAATCTAGATGGTGACTAGATCTGGTACTACACTGAGCTCAATTTGTGGCTTGTCTTTACCACACATGATCTTACATCACACCTGCTGGAACAAAATTAAAGAATCATTTGAAACATCAAACAATACATCCCTTATTTTTCTTCTCTCTTAGGGGGAAGTAAGGAATTGAACTGATACAGGCTAATGGAAGATTGTAGTCAATATTAGCCTGTTCAATACCAAATGCTTTCAGCTGTCTCCCTCTAACCTCATCAGAGAGGCCTCAAAGAAAAAAGGCCTGTGGACATACAAGATGAGGTGTTAATTCAGTTTTCCTCTTCAGAAAGAGGGAGGCTAGCAACTATCTGCACTTCCAGGAGATCAGTTTGTGGTTTTGCACTTTGAGTGTGTCAGTTCTGTTGTACAGATCACCTGGACAGGAGACAAGACCTCAGTTGTTACTGCTGACAATAAAGTGCTTATCCTTGGCTTCTGCAACCAAACATCCTGAATGTGCCTGTCTGTTCTCATTGCTATGAGTATTGGTTCAGGATTCCCTTAACCTGGGAACCCATCGGTCCAAAACTTTGCACATTTCTTTGCTGGTACAGACTTTGAGGACAGCAGAGCAGTCTTCTTTCAGCTTTTCTCAAAATGCCTAGTCCATTAAGGCTGTCCTTGCAGCACTGTTGCCTGCATCAGGATAAACTGCTCAGTGTGCTGAGTTTGTTGGCTACACACATGCTGGAGGGGATTAGCATACGGTATTCGCACCTCTGCTGTGCCTCTTGCACCTCAAACCCTTTCCCAGGCTGACTAGCTGTCCTGGCAGGAGTGACTTGAACTGAGACATAGAGCTTACATAACATTAATTTCTGTGCCTTCTTCTTCGTGAAGTCCTGACTCTTCCCATTTTTTATCAATATATTTTGATCATTTTCAGACTTAAGCCCTTTGTTTTGCTGCCCTGTGTCATTCCCAGACTTAATGTTCAGATAATCACTGCAGTGATTCAGTTCCAGAACAATATGCCTAGCGTGGTTTTCAGTACTAGAAATCATCACGAGATTCATAGTTAAAGGACAACATTGTAGCAAGTTACTAAATGAAGGACAAAATACTGCTTCTGTTCTGAGAAGTAGTGGGAACAGTTACTGTTCATTCATCCTCTGGGACTCCACACTGGTTGATAAATTCATTGCATAGTTTTGGAGCAAAGGGTCTGTGGGCATCAGAAGTCTTAAGTGTTAACTACATCTTATGACTATGTTTAGTTAAAGGAACACTCCTGTGCCATTTTAAAATATATTTTAGCTGCTTGATACTTACAAGCTGATTCTTAATTTTGCTTTCACAATTCCCTCATGATGAGGGATCAGGTTCTCAGCATTTGTTCAGAAAAAAAGAACATTTTTGGGAATTACTTCCCTGAAAAGTTGTTTTCTGAACTGAAAAGATTGTGGTTTCAGCAAAATACATGCATGTGACTGAGCACTGGAATTTCTAAAGTCTGAGTCCTCATAGTTACTGGATTTTCTTCCCTCTCTGCTTATATTAACAAGAACCCAGACACTTTAGCGGCTGCAGTGCTTGTATTACCTTATGAGCAAACCTCTTTGTGTGGGGAAAGAATAAAAGCTTTACCATTATTGTTTCATAGTAGGGAATATACAGTATCCATGGACATAAAATTTTTGTTTCTGTTTGCTACTCAGCCAACCACGAAGTCTTAAACAAAGTAGAGGTTCAGTATGAGACACTCCCGGGTTGGGTTACGGACATATCAAATGCCAGGACGTTTGATGAGCTGCCTGTAAATGCACAAAATTATGTTCGTTTTATAGAAATGGAGTTGGGTGTCCCTGGTAAGTAGAACAGATTTTCTTCTTGTTGTCTGGGTTATTCCTGCTCCATGAAACCTATTTGGCATTTTGTATTCATGAACATGCAAAATACTTAAAACTAGTTCCTAGCCATGCTTATTGTGCCACTGGTGCCAATTTACCTGGTGCCACTGGTGCCAATTTACCTGGTGCCACTGGTGATTATGGTATTACTACTTTTTATTTAGTTGTTGAAGTCAAAATTTTCAGAAATTTTAATCTACATTTCTTCTTTGGCTTATACTATAGTTCTTGTTCAATTAAGATTTTTTTTTCTTTAACTTGTTCAAGTGTCTTTTAGACTGGTTATAATCAGGGTTTAGTTTTGCTGCTATCATAAAGTCAGTGGGACTATTGAGTTATTAAGTAGTGTGATGAATTATATATGAGAATAAGAGGTCCTGAACTGATACATTTCTCTAATAAAGGTGATCCTGTGGTTCCATCCAAAGCTGGGAGTTAGGAGATGATGCAATTTTTTTTACTTTTCTGATCGTTTCTAATTATCTCTTATCTTATAATCTGTAAAAGTGATTAATTTATTATGGCAGTTTCAAGAATACCTGCTTTTTGAAGTTATCAGTGTATTCTTTGAGAACAGATAAAGTTATCATTTCTTATTGTGTGAATAGTATATTCTGTGTTTTTCTTCAAAATGTGCTAAGATGAATTTGTATCTTATCTTAAGATACAATCCACCCTTGCTGTGTATTACTTACAACAGAAGTTTGCTTTTCTCTCCTGCAGTTAAATGGATTGGAGTAGGGAAATCCAGGGAATCAATGATCCAGCTGTTTTAAAGATTTCAGATGCATGGAAGAAAGCACACTCCTCAAAAGACTGCTCATTCTTAAATGCATTAGTAGCCCGCAAAGCAAAGATGTTGGAAAGATAGATTTTTGCATGGGAAGAAATGCTAGAGTTGATACCCCCAGATCAATTGCTACTCCTGAAAGAGACTCTTAACATGAACCTGTATCAATTCCTGTTCCACTGCAATTACCAGAACACTTGTCGTTGTTGTTCAAGGTGCCATCAGATTTTTTTTTTCTTTACCTAATATTTACTTCATAATGTAATTCCTGTTTGAAAATCTAAGGTAGCATTGCTTTCATGACTGTTTGTCTTTGTTATCCTCTCTCTGCTTTTGGCGGTGTTACTTCCCTGAAATTTTAGACAGTAAAAATAATGCAGTTTTGCACAGATAGTTTTACATCCTCATTATTTGTATTCCTAAAGCTGTTGTATTCTTAATGACTGCTCTTGTGAGTGATTAAAGAGGGGGAGTCTGATTTTATAATGCTATAAATGCTGTCTAAATTATTGTGTGATCTCTTTTTTTAAAAGAAGATGTGATGCCAAGTTGTTATGAATGTCCAGGTTTTTTTTAGCTGTATAACACAGGAAACTTTCCTCTTTGTAACTCACAGAGGATACTGAAGTGTTTACCAGGAAGTATGCCCAGAAAGTTAGAAAATGGATATTGTAAAAAGTTCATTTGCAATTATTAAAAGAACTGTTCCGATTTTGAGTTAAATGTTTTATAATGTTACTCCTTTTCCTGGCTTTTTAAAAACTCTGTGCTTCTCTGCTTCCAAGGTGCGTATCTTAAACTGCTCCCCTAGTTAAATGGGGTTATATTTATATTTTGTGAGAAGTCTAACATTTTGATACCCTTTTAAATTCCTTTCTTCAGAGTCAATTGAAGATCTTTCTCTGGAGGATTGCCAAAGTGCAGACACTTCTGTATTTATATATAGAAGATGCTTTAAAATAACATTTATTGTATTCCATGTATTTGCTTTGGGTGTGGGGAAAATAACAAGTGTTCACCTCAAGACATCTGATATATTTTTGATTACTGTTGGGAAATGTGGAAATGTTCCAGAACTATTTAAATTTATAACCATTATTATCAATTCCAAAGAATCTGATTTCATTTTTGCAGTAATTACATTTTCCCTTTCCAGATTACTGAGAATGACTCTGTTTTTACACACTGTGCTATGGTATTCATGTGCTTCCTTTTCAGTTCAAATAAAACTTAATTTGTTTCCTAAGCCTAAGTTTGTATCAGGTTGGGGCAACAGTTCTAGATTTCGTTAGTAGATTCTGGTTGCATACAAGAATATATGGATGACTATAAGGAACTTCTAATGCGAAATAAAAGATGTGGAGGCCTTTTTATTTGTCTTGAGTAACCACATGTTGCCTGAAATGGAATAATTTGTTGGACTATGCTGCTGCTGAGGTGGTTAGCACAGTTTTTATATTCTAAATTGACACAAAATAAAATTTCTTATCCTAAGAGGAGAGACAGGAGGGTCGAAGGATAAAACTACTGATTTTTCAGGAGCATTTTCTATTGAATTGCTTGCATGTGACAGAACAGTTACTGGGGTCTGTATTTTACTTGGGTAATATGAGGGAAAAGGTGGATACCACAGAATCCTGGAAAATTGGCAAATACAGTGAGAAACCTTTGTATCAGCATTGCATGTAAAGATGATTCTCATCAGCATTAAAAAGCAAGCAACATCATATTTTTATTTTTCTGGAGAAGATGAAGATCTAGTTTGGCTGTCAGCCTTGCAGTCCAGGAGAGAACCATACCATCCTTCCCTAGCTAAAGGGCATCTTGAATTGAAAATATTTTCCTGGTTGCTGGATAGAGAGAAGGAGAGCTAGAACTGTGTGAAACAGAAAATCCAGTGTTTATTTAGAAGGAAAAAAAATACTTTTTTCTAGGCAGTAGAGGGAATCGATGTTGCAATGTGAACAGTAGGTAATAATTACTAAGTATTTTTGTTCTCCTGTAGCTATAGGAGGCACCAAGGTGATTTGTGCTGTCAGTGAAACTACCAGCCAAAAACTGTGGGCCTAGCTGGTTCAAGAAGAATAAATAAATAAATGAGGGCATGTTTCCTTCTGCAGTCAGTGAATGAATAAAACACATCTATGGAGCTGTGTTTCATTTCTGCCAAGCACAGACCTTCAAGGTTTCAGTTTTTTCATATTGTCACCCCACTGTACAAACTACCATTGTTTTTCAGTGGAGAAACTCATATTCCCAGACGCAGCAGTGTTTCTGAGCAATACAGCAGTAGCCTAAAATGATACAAAGTATTTGTTTAATATTTTGAAAGAGACAAAACAGATTTGCCTTGCATGCAATAGTGATTTATATTATTTTGCTGTCTTCTAAATTCAGCTGAGATTTTTTGATTCTTCCATTCAAGGGCAGGCCTGGAAAGTTGAAAACATTCTCCTACCAGTACTGGTCCAGGATATATGTGGTCTGAGATCTGTTGGTGTGTATTTACTCCCATGACCTGGAACAAAAAAAATTTCATTTTCAGGTGGTTAAACTTGGCATCTGTAAAGTGTTTTATGTTGTTCTCTGCATGCTAGTTTTGCCTAAGTTTTCTGGAGTGAATTCTTGGACTAGTGCTCACTTTCCTTGTGTCAAAGAACACTTATACCCTACCACATTTCCCCCTTCTCCAGTGCTACCTTCTCTCTCCCTTATTTCCCTTTTACAGATGGGGAAATAGTTGGGATATTATCACCAACCTGAGTGTGATGGGAACAAATACTATAAGTTACAGGGATTTTTTCAAGCTTCATGTTCAACTGTGGAACGAAGAAGGAAGAAGAGAAGAGCAGCCTAATACTTGACCTTCAGCTCTGTGTCCAGCAGGGCCAAAGGTAAATGGCTTTGAAGACATACATAGTTTTTTAGCTCTAGATAAAATTCTGTGTTCTGCCTCCCCCCTGCTTCATTAGTCAAGAAAGGAATTGAAATAATTCTCAGAGGAATTGTCCCACTCATTGGCAAAAGGCTTTCTGTTGTCTGTGACAGGCTAGTAGTAAGCTGTGGTAAAAAGAAAAAACCTTCATACTTTGACAGGCGTCTATTTCTTGG
This sequence comes from Sterrhoptilus dennistouni, assembly GCA_013397095.1. Classification (NCBI taxonomy): domain Eukaryota; kingdom Metazoa; phylum Chordata; class Aves; order Passeriformes; family Zosteropidae; genus Sterrhoptilus; species Sterrhoptilus dennistouni. The sequence goes on along the minus strand of VWZU01017141.1, from coordinate 712,018 downwards.
GCTCTTCCTGTGTGCTCTCTCCCTCTGAAAGCTCTTCAGTCACTGGCTGCCATGTAAGGGGAGAGGATGGCAGCATAGGATAGTAGTTGAAATTGATTCTCTTCCCAGTGTCCCCTCCTGCTAATGGGATGTTTACAGGAGGCATGGATACCTGTTAGACCAGACAAGGCTGATGACAGACAAGGTATTTTGATCTCACTCTGTTCTTGCCGCCACTGAAATATTTACAAGGCTCAATCTCCCAGGCTTGTGCTGTACCTCAGCATTTAATAGCCCTTATGTCCCTACAGATTAGTGAGCCTCCCTTACTAACTAAATAAGGGAAAGTGGGGGGTACTTCTGCTGCTTAGCCTTTCCGTTTGTGTTCCACATGTAATTGGGTTTTGACATGCAGCTAATGGACAAAACCTTCAGATGAAGGGGCAGATGTGCTGTTGATGTCATGGTGCTTTTGTCCAGCATCATCCTGGAAATCTGCTTTCTAATAAAAGATGATAGTTTCCTTTTGCTGTGACGGCCAGCTCTCTTACTGAAACATAATCAAAGGTGTGACCAGTTTAGAAAAAATAAAGGGCAAAGTAGCTGGGAAGGAAAGAGGCAATGCAATCAGGTGAGTTTTTTTTCTCCTGCCCATACCATTCGTAATCTCTGAAACAGTGGAACTTAACAAACCTGATGGTATAGTAATGAAACACACTTGCTTCTGGTGTTTGACAGCTTTACATACTGAAGGTAAAGTATAGACTGCTGTGCATGCCTGCGTACACAAAGCTGATGCAGTATTGACTTAAAATTTTACACCATTTTTTGTTGATCAGAGTGTAACAACTCATTTGACATGTCTTTAAAATACCTTGAAATAGATACACATTCAAATATCCCATTCAGCTTTAGACATAATACTGTGTTTAATCCCAGCATCCTTCACTGCCACTTTGGAACCACTAGTCAAGTGTATTAAAGCAATGTATTTTCTTATACTCCATTAGATTTTTTTCACTGATTAATCTGTTTGTGCATGCATCCAGGTACTTCCTCTTTAGCTCTTTTGATGCACACTGCTGAAATTGTCAACAGTGTATTTGAGTAACTATTTTTAGATAACAAGTGCCCAAGTACAGATGGTTTTCCTTATCTTTTTTCCCTGGTTGACAGTTATCGATTGTCTGGTGATTACAAAAGGTGGTCTTGTTATTACAGAAGGGATTGGGTACCTGAGTGTTGGTAGTTGGCATGGCTTTGGGGGCAGCTCTTTTTTCCAAAACATGAGATGACTGTTCACTTTTTTCCCCTGCATGCAACTTAGGACTAGCTTGTTAATAGTGAAGCACACCTCCCTAGTTATCTTCTGTGTCTCTCTCAACTGGAAAACCAGCATGGGTCACTTAGTTGTGTTGAGAAAGGACAAGTCAATTGTTGCTTTGAATGAAGCCTGACTGTACCAGTCACTGGTGGTCTTTTCTTGAGAGCTGAATTGTCGCAGTCAGGATGGAGTGGCATTTCAGCTTTGTAGTTTACTGAAAGGTCTGGGCAAAAAGCATAAATCATTCTGTAATCTCATGCTGACATATGGTGTGTAAATACCATGATCCACACAAAGGGTAGCCAGCATTAAAAATGTACTTTCTAATCTCCTGCTGAAATGAGCACTCAGTATAATGCAGCTGTAATCTAATAGATATTAACAGCCTGAGAATGTACAGTAAGACCTTAATAATTCAGTATTGTTCGATTGGCTCCATCTGACTTATAATTAGCCCGATAAGGGTTGTGCCTCTTGCAGTCAAGCAACTAACTGCATTAGTGCAGTATAAATAGAATTTTCAAAGCCTTGACTACACAGTATAAATAGCCTACAACATTTTACCTTTTTTTTTTCATCAAACATTTTGGAGTCAATGTGCAATACAAAAAAAAAAATTCGTAGGGGAGAAGAAAAAACCCAGATTTTTTTACACCAGTTTCCATTTTAGATTCTCAAATATATGATAAATTCAGGCCATGCAACACTCCTGATACGGGCAAAAACTTTTGAATGTAGCTTTGGTTTCCTCTGCCTGGGTTCTCATGTTCCTTTTGTAGATCAAAGTAATTTAAAAAATCACTAGAAGTTGTTGCAGTTTTGACCACAATGGGCATAAAATGGGGAGGGCTTATTCCATGGGTCTCATGGGTTTACTTTGATGCACAAACTTACCCTGGAGCTCCTCTGGATGCATGCGACTTGTGGAGCCATCCTAGCTGCCCATGACAGAAACCAGACATCCTTTTCAGGATGAACAGCTGAGCTGATGAAGCAAGCAAATAGAGGATAGAAGTGAAGGTACAAGCTGCAGACTAGAGAGCAAGTATCTCACCTAGGCTGTGGAAAGGTGATTTTTTTTTTTTTTTTTTTAATAACAGTCATGGAAAAGAAATATTTTTGTCCCATTACTGGGCTTACAAATGAATAAGGGGATGACATGGATAACAAGGCAAAACCATGCCTTTGTTGGAAAAATGTGCGTTTATGCAGACTAATGCATTTTTTTAAAAGATAAGAAATAAAAGCTGGGCAGGTTTATTTTTTTTTTTTTCCTCCAGAAAAGTACTGCTCTGAAACACTAGCAATCTTCAGTGGATTTTTTTAATGCAACTAACTTAGTAGCCTGGCCTGTGCACATACTGTTTGGTGGTTTAGGAGGCTGGTGGCAAGATCAGTGCAGGATCTGTTAAACTCCCTTAGCTTCTTTTGTAGAGTGTAACATGCCAAATTCCTACAAGCACTGGTGTAAAATATTTGGATGTTTTGTTTGTGCTTTTGTTAAGGAGCTGCTCCTGAATCTAAAGTAACTTGCTTATGTGGCTTGAGTGTATTAATCTCCATTTTGATAGCAAAATTCACTGTGGGATAGCATGCCTATTAGGAATCCCCCAGGAAGAAAAGAAACAGCATCTGCATGTAATAGTAGAGGTTCTACAAAAGGTTAAATTTTGCAGAGAGTTTCTAGAATGAGTTCCACAATATTAGTGGCAGGTCTTAGAGTAGAAACTACTGCAGGAACCAGTTGACTTATTTAAAGAGTATTTTATGTCAGGACAAAAATGTGCTGTTCTGTGACTCAAGGCAGAATTTCTTCACAGACTGATTGATTATATCCATGGTTTGATATGGTCTGCTTATTTGTCACAATTAAGTAATAATTTATTCTACCTCCCGAGGAGTGAAATTTGGCTGCTGTGTGTAAAACACTGACTCGCCAGTATTTGGAAAACAAAGTAGATGTTTTCTGTGTTTTGTTGCCCATCAAATTTGGTGAATTATGTTTTGGCTATTCCATAGCAACTACTTCACTGGAGTGTGAATTAATATTGCAGCTCCAGGAGTTTGATGTGAAAATTGGTTCTCACCAGAGATCTTAAGTAGGAGTATTGTTTTGAATAGTATCATGACACAGCCATCTTAGAAACTCCTTGAACACATCCACATTTCAAATTTTTTTTTCTGAAACTAAGACCACGGCATCTTCCACTTAGTTGCAGAGCACGACGTAAAAACTCCTTATCCAATCCAGTCTACAAAAGAATGTATTTTCATGCTTTAGATAATTTCAGTCAATCTTGGAAAATGTAGCTATACAACATACAAAAGTGACAACTCCAACACTCACACACAATATGAGCTGTTGAGAATCACTGTTATATTTACCAACATTTCCATATCCCTGTCAGCCAGTTCTGCACAACTGTTGTCCTCATCATAGTCAGCAGCACCAACAGAGATTCCTTCTCCTCTTCCCAACTCGTCCCCGGGGGTGATTCTTCTCCAGTTTTACCCTGGCGTGGCTTCAGCGGGAAGCATTCCTCATCCTTCGTCTTTGGGAAGTGGGGGAGGTTGCATCTTCCTTCCTCCAGCAGGAATCATGCATTCAGGTTGCCAGCCCAGCTACCTGAGAGAATGCCAGTAGTCACTGTGTCTACTACAGAATCTACAAGGTTTCTTCCAAACTTTGGGTTGCTTGCCTGTCTCCTGGTGTACAATTCAAGGGCCCTCATTTCAGAATTTATCTTTCACCCTGGATATACATCCAGAAATAGTTCCTAAATTTGCCATTAGAATGCTTGGGTCACATCTTTCTCTTGTAACTGCACGTAAAACTTAAGTTACAAGTCGTGGAAGTTTTTCAAACTCTCTGTATTAAAAAAGCTCATCATGCTGTGAGCAAGAGTGGCTCCAGTCTTAACAGAGAGCCCCATCAGGAGGAGAGGAGCCTAAGGCAGAGGTTAAATACTTCATGTAGGGACCTGCAGGGAGCATGTGCAGTCAAGGGGAAGCAGTACGTCCAAATGCCATAGCCACACAATTAAAATTGCATGACCATCTGTAATCTACTTGTGCTAAATAATAATAATCCACTAAAAAATTGCCTAATCTTGGTTTTGCACTTTCTCAAACTTAACATGCTGAAAAGGAATTATTTTTCCAGGATGAAGTCTGTACTGCTATTGAGAACCAGGGATGGCCATACCAGTTCAGTTTTTTAAGTGGTATTTCTACTTACAGACAGGGCTAAGGATGAGGCTGCACTGTGAGCTTACCTTTCCCTGGTCCATGCAGTGAGGTTACAGACTTAGATAAATGATGGAATGAAGATCAGAAAAGGCAAATCTTGCAGGTACAATCACAGGTGCTGTCAGCTTGGGCTCCCTTTGCCTTGCTAAGCTGGTGGGAGCAAGACCCTCTGCCTCACTAGGCCTGACTTTGTGGTGATTCCTCCTTTCCTTACTGGTTTTTAAGGGACAAGGGGAGCAGTCCCACAGGTGTCAGCCTTGGAGTGCTGTTTGAGCCAGGTTACTAGCAGTGTTGCAGCTGACTATCTACACAACAAAATGGAGTGGTGTCTTGGGAGGCTAAAAGCTGGATGGGGAGAGGATCTGTCAACAAATCACTTGGAAACTTGTGCCCCTGCACACCTGAGCCACCATCCTGAGTGCTGCTGCACTTTGGTAAATTAGACTGTAGTACCTGCTAGTCCTCATGTTGCATTCTCTTCAAGTTACTCCTAGATCTGAGTGTAGGAGCATCTCCTAACTGGTGAAGCTTAAAGAAGAAAGTCAAAGGGTGAGAAAGTAAAAAAGATCTGACATAGGAGGGAGCCCAGGGTTGGGTCTTAAAGGGTAAATCTTTTTCTGATTGGACATACTCTCCAGTGTATCTTACTTGCTCTAAACAGAAGGTAAAGCTTTCTTTAACCTTTCTGGAATTAGAAGCATAGGTGTAATTTGAGTCTGGATTTTTTTATGGACCCTTCTGTCCTATGAGCTATGACCTACATCTCAGCACTGGAATAGGCAGACCCTCAGGAAAAACAAGGTGGGGCCGGGAAGAAGGAAGGGCTTTGCTTTCTTCTGAGGCATAGAGAGTTTTGGAGCCAGGAGAGACCATGAGATTCTGGGATAGGAGGAGGATTTCTGCTTTTAGTGACAGAGGCCTAACCTCTTACTCTCAAAAGACCTCAAGCCCTCTGTGCTAATCTGCTCCAGTGTTTCACCCTTGGAGAGTTTCTTCTACCAGCCACTGGGATCCCTCCTCAGCAAGTTTTGGCTTTGCTGTTCTGTGGTCTGTTTGCTGTGGATAGGGAGGACAGGTTATTCCCTTTTCCCCCTGCATTACTGTTTTAGGTATTTGCTGTGTCCCAGTTTTTTCCTCAGGCTAATCAATTCTCTGAGGCTCTGCTTGGAGCTCATTTTTAGAGATGTCCAAGGAGGTGTGTTGGGTTTATTTCTTTCTGTCCCTGGGGAGTTGAGACCTGAAAATGGTCACAGTTTGTTCACTAGTGTTTGCATGTGAGTGTAAGGGATGGATGGCATCCAGTATCTTGTATCAGGAAATCTAATTATGGATTGTGGTATGATGTTTTCCAGCTTTTCAATGTCATAGCTTTGCTGATTCATATTCCAGTCCATTTTGCATTTACTTTATTGATATTTTCTTTGCTTACATATAGAAACTTGCCCATAGCCCTAGTACCTTGTGGCCTATTTTTCTCAATTTCTCTAATTTGTTAAAACCACTTTGAACTCTTACCCTGTTTTCTAATGTACTTTTAATTCCTTTCAGCTTTGCATCGCCTGCACATTTACTAAGGACACTCTTTTTACCATTGCTGACTTCACTGATTAAAAAATTGAATTGTATGAAAACAGGACTCACTAAATTGCTTGTTTGAAGGTGAGCCACTTTCTAGGTGTGATTTTTTTTTTTCCCATTTGTTTGTTGCCTGACCAACTCTGCACCTACTCCAAAGCAGTTTCATCTAACCACATTCCTTTCCTGGCTTATGAAAATATCCTGCAAGTCTGAATATGTCACCATTTGAGCTGATACCAACAGCTTGCCAATGGTGTCAAAAAGATATCCTGATCTTTGTTTTGTGGTTGCTGAGCCTTGTGCCAAACCAGTTTGCCTTGCTCATCTAGAGGTGGTGCTTGCAGCTTCCCATGAGGGGAAAGGTTGAGTTGGCCTGTTGAATGAAGAATTGGGAGGCAAATAAACAATATTTTTATTAATTTCTAGCTAATCATAACTGACTACTAAGTTTGGGGTGATCTTAAGATAATTGGCTGTAGTTAGATGATTTTGTGTGTGCCACTTCTCTTTTTGTGTGCAAGCACTCTGAACATACTTGTTCAGTCAAGCACAATTCATTAATTAACATGGATGATAGCTCTGTGTACTGAATCACTGAAAAGAAATTCCAAAAGGGTCACACATTTCATTGGTACCAAGCAGCCTCCAGAGCAGGATGCAAAGGGGTCCCTTCACAGCGACTGCTTTGCTCACTCCAGGCTCTGGCCATTCCTGCAGGAGCCGAGTTCAGCTCTCATCCAGAAACAGGTGATGATGGTCAGATTCAGCCCTCGCATTTAGCAACTCTTCTGTCTTCCTGTTTCCTCCTTTCAGACAAAATTATATCAGCGTGGTACTCTTGGTGCAGGTGAAGCCTTGCCCCTGGCAGAGCAGCCTGCAGCTCTGGGGCTGCACAGGACACGAGAGGCAGGAACTGCAGGGACAGAGGGCAAGTGCTGGAGCTGGCCCTGCCCTTGATGAGTTAGGAGAACAATTCACAAATTCAGCACAAAACAGACACAGTAAATAAATAAATAGGCAGAGGGTTTTTTGTAGTCATTCTTGGGGCCAGAGCTGGAATTTAAAATGTTGTGACAGTGCTCGTACTGATGGCCATGGTCTGTGCCCAGCAGCAGGGAGACTTCAGGAATCCAACTCCTTTCCATGATCTTTTTCTTTCTTAAATAAAAAGAAAGAACAGAGAAAATTTGCCTCTCCTGCCAACCTACCCGCCCTGCCCCTGAAGTTTCCCAACACTGCACTTGCATGGGATTTCAGGCTCCTTTCCCTGTGCGAGGGCTGTTGAGGAGCCCCGGCAGAGCCGAGCGCGGGTCCCGGAGACAAAGGGAGCCGCATCCGAGCCCTGCCGAGGCTGCACTCGCCGGAAGAAACCTAACAATTCTTATTTACCAAATTGACAAAATCCTATCATCGCAATTAAGGGGATATGTAATTAACTGTGTCTTAATTACAGCAGCTGCCACTTCATCTGAATGCAGCAATTTGCGGAGAAACCGGGGGAGATGCTTTAAATGCGTGTGTGTAAACAGCGCGAGCACAAACAGCGCGGCGTGCGCGGCTCCGGGGCCGCTGTGCCTGTCCCGGGGGCTCCCCCCTGCCTGGCCCTGGAGCCCTCTGGAAATCCCTCGGGAGGCAGAGAGTTTCGGCAATCCCTGCCGCAAACCCATCGCCCCGGGCTGGTACCTCGAGCTGCAAACCCTCCCGGCAGAGAAAGGCTTTGAAGAGCCTCTCCTGAGTCCCGGCCCCTGCGGGAGCAGCAGCCCCGGTGCGTGTGCTGGGTGCACCGGGACAGGTGAGTTTCTCTTGGTCTCTCGTCTCATGGCTCCATCGCTCTGGGCCGGCAGGAGCACCTCTGCCAGCCCGTGTCCTCCCTGTCCCCTCCAGCTGCTCTGCCATCCGCCTCCTGCAGCTCTGCGGGACCTTTTACAAGCCTGTGCATCTTCTGGTGCTGCTGCAGCCTCCGGTGGCTTACATGGGTCACTCCCTGGGAGCTGCTGTAGACTTCCCAGTGTGCCAGAGATTTCCCTGCTGAGATACCCAGGTCTGGGTGTTTGCGGGTTCACTTGGGTACAAACCACTTGGGTTTTGCCGCCTTTCCTGCCCACTCCTGGTTCCTGCCTCTAACCAGAACTTGATGACTGGCTGTGCTGGCTCAGGGTGGTGAGCTGTGACACAGCGGTTTTGGATGTGGTTTTCCTGGAGATGCAGCATGGACTTCCCTGCACTTCCCAGGCAAGAGCCATGGATGCTCCGGAGGTACGAAGAGGGTGGTTCCCTGCTGGGATCGCTTCCAGCTCTGCTCCCCAGATGTGGCTGCTCCTGGAGATCAGGCAGAGGGGCCAGGTTATCCCTCTGTGCCCCAGGTACGGGTGACCAATACCGTGCTAAGCCCAGAAGCATTAATTGCTGAGCTACAGCTTGAGAAGAGCCTTGCACGCCCCCTCTGCCACTGCTAATAAATAGGATTGACGTGACAAAGGCTGAGGACTGTGCCTGCTCAAGTTGGCAGACATCACTGGGGCTTCATAATTCAGCTGCATTGATTTGTCCTGTATGTTTCACATGTGAAATAAAGCTTATTTCTGTCAAGTCAGTATAGGGAAGATACCCTACTTGGTGCTAGCAACATTCCTCTGGTTTCCTAACTGAAACCTAAACTCTTTCCTTAGTGTTTCAGTAATGGGCATCATCACAAAACCTGGATTATTAATACATGAAGCAAGAATTCAAAAACAGGGGATGACATCCTTTCACTGTTTAAATGATGGCACAACCTCCATGGTGCTGGTGTAACCAGAATTTCACCAGCTGGCACTACTCAACTGTCACAAACTCTCTTCACATTGCTCTGGGGGCCTCTGCGTTGCCATCAATGGCACTTTGAGAAAAAGACAGGGTTAAATTTGTTAAAACTTGTCCATGTTAATCTCTTAAAAAGCACTTAGTCATTTTAGATTTCCATGCTGAATCAGGCTTCATGGAAAACTACTAATGTTTCTCTTTCTGTCCTCTTTGGGATGGAGCACACGACCCACATGGTGTTTTTAATGCCAGTTACATTTGCATGGATACTTGGCCTTTGTTTCAACAACCTCCACATTTTGCTGCCACCTTTGGAAAGATAAAAGGATATTCTCAGTCAGTTATTTCCTTGGGACTTGTCTGTGGTATTACTGGTTGTGACTTGGGTACAGTCTTAGTAGGAGAAGTAAAAAAAAAAACAACAAAACAACACACACACACACATATATATATATATAAAAGAAAACAAAGCAGCCTTTCAATTTTTTTTTAATCAAAGTGGAGTGCCTAGGCAGGGGTGATGTAATTTTTGTAGCTGTGGACAACTTCAGCTTTGACTGATGCATTTTGTAGGCTCCAGTATGGGTGCCAGCAGTCTGGCTTTTGGTAACAGGATTTGGAAATGCCACCCAAAGGTTCCATTGTCATCCAAGTGACCTTAGCAATGATCACCAAAGTAATGTGGAAAACTGGACACCAGAAAAATATCTTTTCTCCATGTTCCCTGTTTGACAGGTGCATGGTTTCAATCCCACCCTGCTGACACTACCACATTCATAAGATACATAAATACTGTCAGCACAGGCACCTACTGAAGACTTCCCTCGACTCTGCCAGAGGCTATAAGGGAGTTACGTTTTCTCTCCTGCGTGTAAACCTGGAGAGACAAACCTGTGGTCAGTCACACTTAGGCACTTTATATTCGAGCACCAGCCATGCAGTTAAAAATGTTTGGGTTTTTTTAACATCAAGGTGTGTGACAACAGTGAATGTCCCATACCCAGAAGTGGTGTGGCAATGCTGTTGATCTGTGAGAACTCTCCCTACCCCTGTTCCTGTTGTTTCAGTAGCTGAGATCCCTGGATCAGAGAGACTTGCTGGCTTTTGTTACTGCACCCCCCCCAACCCAGAGCATCCCTGTTCCCCAAAGGCTGGCCCCTCTCTGCAGGAGGCAGGCAAATCACAGGGTGTGAACAAAGGACCGTGAGGAACTGGAATGAGATCACCAAATCCATTTGATTTATTTGGGATTTGAGCCTAGGTCTTCTGGGTGAAAGTGAGTGCATTAACCCACTGTGGGAGTTAATTCCTTGCCTAGTCATTATTCAGGCATCATTAAAGTATGCATTGTGCTGGAGGTCAAATCAGATTACTCTAAAGAATTTGGAATGGGAAAAATGCTGGGGTTTTTTCATCAGCCTAAATGTTTCGTTACCTCAGTGTTTAGCTATTTATATTGTGCCTGTCACTGTGGAATGTCACTCTATAAACAAAGGGATGCTCCAAATCTCTTATTATTTTAATGGCATTAATGTTCTTCATCTGGGGAAAAAAAAATTAAAATAATTTGCCTTTGGAAGATAACAGAGTAAGTGGTTTAAAATAAACAGCAGCTCTGGGAAAACTGCCCTCTGAGGCTCCCCCAGGCAGAACATCCCATGGCTCTGCATCCATGGCACCGACAGTCACCCAGGCACACCTGGAGCTGCTCTGGCTCCCCCCACAATGCCAGGGACAAGCACCACTATTGCAGGAAGGGCTGGCCTGCAATGGCAAGGAAAGCAAAGGAGGGTGAGAGCCTGGATCTAACCCTCCCAGGGAGGAAGAGGAGCAGCACTGTGCAGCTCCCAGCTCTCATGCAGGAGCGTGGCCTTGGTGCAGAGCTCTTCTCGGGAGGTGTGAGGTGGGTGCCTCGTTCAGATCAGACGCTCTGGCACCAGGGCGGGGAGACAGCACATGGGCTGGATCAGGGAGTATTCTTTTCTTGGCGATTCCTAAAGATACAACTTGGATCTTTGATCCAGATATGCGATTCAGACATATGCTGCCCTTATCACAGAATGGAAAGATGCTAGGATAGGAGCTCCATGCTGGAGGGGGATCAGTGAGGCAGAAAGCAGGAGCAAACAAAGGGTGCAAGAAGTCAACTCCCACCCCAGAGAAACCTGTCTGGCTTTCTGGTTGTGGCAGCAAGGGGAAAGGACTCGGGAATTGAAAGCAACTTGAAAACCAGATCAAACTAATCTGTAACCGTAAAATAAGATGATGCTCCTCTTGGGGACACACAGTGGCTGGAAAGGAAGTCTAAACATTGAGACTATTTTAGACTGAGAGACACAGGTCATAGTCTCGGTGTCTCCCGTGAGGAGGAAAGGAAGGGTGAGAGCACCAGCTGGCTGTACTGGGGATGACAGGCAAAGGATTCTTCTAAGGCTGAAAGAGGCTTCCATAAATTTGTATCTGTGGGGCTTTTATTTAACCTTGTTTCATGTGGAAACAATGCCAAGACAATAATCCTGTTAGCTCCCTCCAGAAGAATCCCAAACTTTCTGCCCAGTTTGATGAAGGTAATGATCTCAAACATGTTCAGTCCCTGCAGTTTGGTTCCTCTGTCCGAATGGGTACCTGAGAAGAAAACAGAAACCCAGACCTGCAGCACCTCAGGAGCAGCGTTAGCAGGTGCCATGAAGGAAAGGAGATTTACAAGCACTGAAGCAGGAGATATCTGCCTTCTGCAGCACAAAATGGAGAAATTGCTAAAGGGAGCACATTAGACATGAGGTAACCCAGGAGCAGGACATGCAGCTGCAGATCTAACCTGCAGAATTTCATCTGCCCAGGAGCATTTATTTGTGATTAATTTCAAACTCAATCTGAAATTCCCACGAGTTTCTCCATCCAAGTACATGTTTGTGTACTTTGAAATTGACAGGATGGAGTTTAGGGGACATAGGAGATGTCCTGGACTGCACTGAGCTGCACTGAATGGCAAAGCCCAGTCAGCATGGGAGAACAGGGTGGAAAGGTGTGCAAACCTGAAAGCAGGAGGACTGTTCTCCTGCCACCTTCACCTCTCTTCATGTGTGAGGGGCTCAGAGAAGCTGAGAGACCTCTTCAGGTACTTCCAGTCCCACTGGCTATGAATCAGATACAGAAGTGAAACAGTGTGTATCCAAAATGTTTTATTTCCCGGCCAGTAGCACTGGGAGAAGAATTCATTAAACCCCAGATGAGGATTCAAACCACTTAATTTGTGTTTCAATCCAGCATGTAGGCTTTGCTCGTTAAAGGAGGGATACGAATTGCTACCTCTGTTTCTAAATATCCTGGTGCAGGCCCTGAATTTACCCTGCAGCAAGAGATCCTGACAGCACAGTGTAAGATCAGCTTGCTAAGGAGGAAATTATTTGGTGCATGGTGTCCCAGTGGTGAAAAGCACCTTGTGTTGTGTCAGGGATGGTCCTTCTCTTGCATGCTCCTGCATTTCACCCAAGGCAGATCTGTGCCCTCATTGGGAACAAGAACCATCTCTCATCTGTGTATTTCTGTACATTGAAACGTAAAAACTGGGGGCAGTCATCAGTGCCAGCCAATGAGATAGTGGGGCAACGTGGAAAAATATCCTCATGGCTGCTTTTCCCTTCTCCCCCTATATATGAGGAACCTGGACCAGCTCCTCCTTGCCTACACCCTTCACTGACCTAGTGGCCTTATACCTCCAGTGCAAAACTTGCAGGATAATGGTTGGAGTCTCCTAATCTAGCAGCTTCTTCCTTGTGGCATGTGCTGGCTTTTGGGACTGACCTTCCATAGGTGCTGGGACAGGAGAGCCAACACACCTCTTTAGGGCAGGACCCCGACACACAAACACCTGCTGATCAGGCTTTGTTTTCCCAGTAGCAAGGATTTATTCATCTTACAAGATGAACTGGGATGATTGCATTCCTACATTTTTGGGCTTGCCTGCTCCAGTCTGGCAGCTTGACAGGGTCCTGAATTTGGCAATAGTCAGCCTGTAGTGAATGTGGGAGGGTGGGAATGGGAGATGATGCCCCATTCTTCCATAGGGATGAGACTGCCTGGGAGGGACCTAAATACACTTGACGCTGACTGGGTGGACCAGTGGATATGTGAAACCACAAGCCCACTGAGGGTCTGCCCTGAACCACTGAACCATTGGACTGTTTGTTTTTTCTTTTCAGTGTTAAAGAAATATTACAAAAATACTGCACTGAGGGATTGGTAATTTAACCCTTGAGGGAGCCCATTCAACACCTTGTTGGATGACCGTGATGTTTACCTCTAGTTCTGCAGTGGTAGCAGTATCCACTGATATCTTTTAAAAGACAACTGGGGCAGAAGTGATGCTTATGCTGTGAAATAGGTCAAACGTGATGCGACACCTTATCTGTTCAGCTGTAAACCCCACCATTCCTCCTCGGCCTCAGTATTGATTATCTGGCGGGTTTAAAATGCTGTTGAAACCTCTGTCTGTCGCCTCGTATCATTGCATTAAGGAGGAGGCATGGCCCTGTGTCCTTTCAGCTCAAAGGATCTAATTATTGTATCTCATTTCTGTAACCCAGGAAAAGAGAGAGGGCCATCCTAATGCACAGATGGCCTGCGATTTACGTCAGGAGCCATGGGATTAGGGACTGTCCCAGCAGAGACAGCTCACTGGTCTTTCTTTTATTGAACTGTCTGCAAATAATGTGTAGTCAAAATCCTGGCCACCTGTGGTCATTAAACATCCAGTGGTTCTTTTTGCAGGACTAACATCCACGTCCTGAGCACATTCAAGGTGGGGATGTGCGTGTGTGCAGGTGGAAATACACTCCAGCTTCCTAAATCCCACTTCCTGACTACATTGCAAGAAGGTGTTACCTCCTTCCTGCCCTGAGTTTTCCAATAATGTTATTAAACTGTAGGGAATCAAGCAGTTTCTGCATGTTGTCCCAGAGCTGGGAATTTTTCCACTGTGAATGCAGAAGATCCAAATGTGTCACTCTGGTTTGTGAAGTGCCTGGGAACAGCGCTAACCAGTTTGAGAAGAAATCTTTAGTTCAGCAGGCATTTTAATGAGGTTGTAAAATGTCCCAGAGTATGCTAAAGACCAAAAGATTACCAAAAAAAAAAAAAAAAAAAAAAAGGGAAAAAAAGAGAAAAATTTAATGCACTTCCAGGTTTCACCTTAAGTCATTTGATTCATATGAGAGACTAAAACATCCATGTAGGAGCTGAACTGCTGGGGGAGGAGGCTTGGCTCTGACAATAGCAATGATGCAGCTGCGTCATGAGTAGGTGCTTCGTGGTACAGGGTGGAAATGTCTGGAAGAGATACCAACCACACTCAGACTTGTTCTTGCCCTAATTGCCTGACTTTTTTTTTGAGGAATACACAAAACGAGCACTTAAAATTAGACTCTGAGAGCACTTGCTTAAATGAAGAGACTGTCAATATTTGCAGAGCGATGGTTCGGCTCACCCAGACGGTATCCGAGTACACGGTACTTGAATGGCTGAATACATGGAGCACTCTCTTCCCTTTCTCTGCTTAATGAAAAACAAAATGGGGAGAGCCTGATTTTGCTTTTCAGGTTCATTGTGTTTGTGTTTTTTCCAGATTCTCACAAACTTTGTCTTGACTTCTCAGAAGCTACTTCAAATAGCAGATTCAGAACAACGGTATGCACAGGACTAACACTACATGAAACACAAAACAAAAGGTGGGGGAAAAAGCTCCTTTTTTCCCCTAAATGTTGTAGATTCTGCTTCTCTAATCTCCTGTTCTCTCTGGATTGTCAGATGAAATACTCAGAGCAGACATTGACTGGCTCTGGAAGCAGAGCGGGAGTGCATTGCCTGAAGGCTGAATTGAATTGTAACACAGCGTGATCTTGCCAGGATAGCTAGGTAAAGCATCCCACACAACATCCTCGTTTCTTGAACTTTTATCACTAAGAAATCATCATTTTGAAGCTGATGGGCATTAACATCCCAGGTGGCTGGCATCTCTTTGTGAATTTTTTATTTTACTTTGCTAGAATAGCAAAGGACACAAGAGCCTGGTCTGGAGCAATTTCATGCTTCTCAGGTACGACCAGGCTCTGTAGGATCTATATTGTTGCAAGCTCAAAGCATCCACAGTGAAGGCTTCTACCCTCTAATCTTCCTGTGCTCAAAGCATTTCTCATCCATTCCTGACCTCTGATCTTCTTATATCTCTGGCTTTTGCATGCAGTCAGTTGTCGTCCTTTGTCTCCTCAGTGACATGGGGCTGATTCCCACAGCAGGGGATAGAAAGTCTTGTGTGTCTGCTTCCCTGCCCTGCTGTATCTGAAACTCTGCACAGGCCTTGCTGGGTCCCTGTGCTGGCAGCAGCCAGAGCATGGGCGTGGTTCATGCAACAGCACTTCCCACCTCTTCCATCCAGACCTACATCTAATAAATGTCCTGTAAGCCTCTGAGTACTTTATAAAGTATGTTTTTATTTTCCCTCTACAGCTCAGATGCTTGCTAAAAGCCCCATCACATGAGGACCTCATTTTCAATTTTCCTGAACTGATGTCCTGGCCATGGCACCATGATGCAGTCACCAGTTATCCCCCCATTTCTTCCACAGCAGGTGGAAGTGAGATGTTCCCCATCCTGGGAATACTCACTGGCCTATCCCTGAGGTCAGGGCATACAATTCCGACCCTGATTTCCTGGAACAAACCATCCATAAAAGCAGAAGTATCTGACAAATTTGGTCTGGCACAGGCTGTTCATTGCAAATCTTAATGCAAATAAGAGAAATGTCAGTGCTAAAAGAAAAAGAGTATTTAGGGAAAAAAAAATCTTGTGCTGTTTAGTGGCATTTGTGCATAAAATAATGAGGCCAAATATATCACCATTGGATTTGAGCCAGATAAGTTCATAACGTCTAATCCAGCTGGTGGATCATGACTCCCTTCATTATTTAAAGCAATGCTGTGGGAAAAGACACACAGCAAAGCTAACAAGATGGTGCTTGAGCTGCCATATTCCTGGCAGCCGAACAAATGCAGCGTGCGTTTTCTCACACCAGCAGGGAGAGGAGAGGAAAACGTGGAGCTAACAAGGAGCCCAGCATTCCCTCACGACGCAGACTGAGCCTCACCCACTGCCATCTCCCCTGCAGTCTGGCTCTGTTCGTCTCCAGTGACGGCGTTTCCCTGCTCCTCCTTGACCAGGTCCTGGCCTCTGTAAGGTGCTGTGCTGCCCAGCCAGGTGCAGGCTGTGCTGGAGCAGAGTGGTCCATGCAGCTCTCCAGCCTGTTCCTCTGATACCAGGAGATGGGTGGCAAGCACCTACCTTGAAATGCTTCCCCTGTGCCCATTGCTTGGCAGATCAGGGATGGAGCCACTGTTGGTAACTTTGCATGGCTTGGTCTGTCAGTGACTCATTTTTTTCTCCTAATTCACCCAGTCTCCCATGCAAACTTTCTGGGTCATGTGTCAGTGTGTAGATCATGTCTTGGTTGCATTGTCTGGTCTGCAGTACCCTCAGCCATCTCCTCCTCTCCTGGATTCTATGCCCCTCCTGCACTCCTGTCCCCTTGCTTGATCCTATCCTCCCGGACTCAGCTGATGGGGCCTTACAGTTTTTGGCACTGCTGATTTGGGAATGGTTTATAGACCCCACCACAAGCCTGTCCCTGCCATGGTCCCTCTGTCTGCTGCTGATCCTGAGGGGCCACCTTGCAGGAGCTGGGGGATGTTGCCTCAGGATGCTTGACAGGTCCCTGACCCCAAAGAGCCTCCAGCAACTTTCAGCCCCAGAAGGTGTCTTGCTGCCTTGTGTTTAAGATGATGTTTTCCAGGCCATGAGCACAGTGGGTCCAGCACAACTTCCACAGCAGGGAGGACACAAGGGCTCTGCATAACTCAGGATGTACTTGGCTCAGAGGCAACCATGTGTGTGTGTCTGCATCGTTCTGTATAATTGTGGAAAGATTTATCAGGGTGCAGTGGCATCAGCATGCACAATTCTGCTTCTCCTCCTCCTCCATACTTAGGTCTGTCAGCTCTTCTTTGCCTGTTTTGGAGGCAGCTTACTGTGGAAAAAAATAAAAGGACATCCTTGCTTCATTGCTCATGATATATGGCCATGAGGGCAAAGCCTTTTTTATTTTTCTAGATAAAATTCAAAAAGATATTCCAGTCATGACATTTGTTTTCCTTTTGAGGCTCATTTTCCAGGAATACTGATTCTTGTCTTGGAAAGCTCATTGGGCACATCAAAGAGCATGGCACTTGTCACTGTGGTCCTTAATTGACGCATCAACAGGACTGCCATGTATCTCCAGCATCTCCCAAATACATGGGATATGCAGATATAAACAAAAGCTCGAGGCACAATGAAAAGTACAAAAATATGATTAAGTAACTTCCCTGCAAATAATTTTCACCTGATTTTTTCCTCTTCTGTCCCAATCTGACAAGCTCCTCTGTCATCCATTCAGGCTTACAAGAAAAAAAGCAGGGCAAGGCAGACATTACCTCGTATGGTGGGAAAACAGACCCCTCTTTGTATTGCAGGTGTTTTTTCCAGTTCTCTTTCACATAAAAAAAGGAATACAACATTGTCACGTACATCAGTATCTGAGTCTTGGCGGACTCAGACAAGAGGAGACACAGAGCAGGAATCAGAAATGGTTTTATTTTAGTGCTGGATGTTTCAGAGGAAGGACAAAAGAGGTAAAAGAGCTCATAAACACCCAGAAAATAGGTATGGTGATTTCACAGTGTAGTCAACAGCTGCTTGGGGATGATTTCCTTGGAGGGCAAACATTGACAGCCTGCAGGCTTAGTTCAGGAGGCAATCATTTTGGGCAAAGAGATTTTGGGCAAAGGGAACAGGGGCCAGGTCTGGACTGTGGGGAGAGTGGAAGCGGCAGAGATACTGAGTGGCAGAGCCCTGAGGCTCAGGATGCTGAACATCTGCCTGTGCACCAGCTCTGGCTCTGCATTTGCTGCTGTTTCTGCAGTTCTGCTGTGTATTTTGTGAAACCAACTGGGGACTCTGGCCAGGCTGTTGCTTTCCTCAGGCTCCCGAATCTCAAGATGCACACACTTTGAGGTCCTCTGAGACAACCATGAATCCCCTTTGCTCAGGAGTCTGCACAAAGCTCACCTGCTTTGTTCAGATGCAATCCATGGATGTCTGGGTGCCCAAACATGCTGCTGATGCTTGTACAAGGCAGGGAAACCTCTGCAAAGAGCACCTACACATTTGCTCCCCAGGTCTTGTTTAGAAGGCCCTTCCCAGAAAAAGGGTGAGCTCAGTAAATGCCTGCTTGCTGAGCCCAGAAGCAGCACCTCTCTGGGTGACACTCTCCCTTGCAGATGTCTGTGGGTGCCACTTCCCTCTCTGCTTCCAGCCAGCATGAAAAACTGCCTCTGTCTTCCCTCACTACCGTGTCCTCCCTCTGTTGCCTCATTTCTAGAGCAAGGAAACACAAAGCCATGGACCACTCCTGACAAGTGGTGGCTGCTGGCTGGTGAAGGCTCCCTGTGAAGAGGGATCAATTCCCCATTCCAAGGCTGCCTGTGGCTGAGTCTTGGGCTGTGCTTTTGGCAAAGTGAGGTGCTTCTGCCTACATGGTGGGGTGATGAACATGCCAGAGAGAGAGTGTGGGGTGGTTGCGACAGCATCACCTCTGCAGTTCATGTTCAGAGTTATACAAATGCAACCTTTCTACTCTTCAAGGCCACTGTTGGGTTTTCCTTGAGGGAAACCCATCAGGTTTTGGTGTTCTGCTGCTTTGCACATAGCCCTGTGGGCTGGGATGAAGCCAGGGAAGGGGATACAGCAGGGGCAGGGGCAGCAAAGGGCCAGGGAAGCCCATGAGCACACGAGATGTTACTGAACTGCAGAGGGAAAAGCTAAGAGGCCCCCATATGTTTTATATTTATGTATAATATTTATTAAAAACATATATTTATTTGTACATACACATACAAAAGTATGCTTTGTATTTTTGGACACGGGCTGAATGTTAAAAACTTTTGGGAAGTGACAGCAGCTGTCCGAACACCAACCCTCCTGAGAAAAGCACAGCCCGGCACAGGCTCAGCCGTCCCTACGCCCTCGAGAAACAGCTGGGTACGGAGGCCCACCACGCTGCCCTTGCCCCGAGCGGGCTCTGAGGGTTAGTTTCTGCCACAAAAGAGCCTCCCTGGGCTCTGATTGCCGTGCCAGACTCCCCTGGAGGAGCGCTGGGTGGTGGCGGGGGTGGCCAAGCCGGCGAGACTGGCAGGAGCACCGGGCCACACTCATT
>VWZU01017141.1:667362-692320 GCA_013397095.1 Sterrhoptilus dennistouni | reverse complement strand
CCGGGCTGGCCCCGCTCCGCCCGGCCCGGCCTGGGCCTGCCCTGCCCCGGCTGCTGGGGGCTCCCACCTCCGCGGGGAAAACATTAAAGCCACGGCCCGACCAAAACGGGGCCGATTTTAGGGCTGCGACGAGACCAAACTATAAAACCCGACTGAGAACTGAACCACAATCGAAAGTGCTGGAGGTGGAATTTTTTTTTTTTTTTCATGCCCGCAGAGACTCTGGGTTTTGTTTCAGAAACTTCATAGGCGTAGGAGCTGGCTGCAAAGGTTGAACCAGATCTATTCCAAGTTTTATCTGCCTCACAAAAGTCATTTTGGCAGCCAAGGAACCGACAAGACCTGAATCCAAAACCAAGCAGAAGTTCCCTGTTAGAAACTTTAGAGCAGGAAAATGTCTAGCACTTTAAAACAATGTAGGCTTTCATGTGAAGCTCTTTGCAAACTTACAAAACAGTAAGAAGTTCTTGGATAAAACCCCTGTTTATTTGCACTGTGCACCAACAGCAAGTCCAGGTTCCTGTACCCAAGGTGAAGGGCCTGCAAGAGTGTGCAAAAATTGGCTCTAAGTGCACAGTTGTGTATGGCTCCAACACAAAAAAGCTGTGACAAGCAACTGAATGAAGTAAATGCTTTTCCTACCAGAGTAGTGCAGCGAGTGCATCTGAGGCCATTCCTCTTCTGCTTCCTAGTTTGACATTTTCCTGGCCTCGTATGCTAATGGAAACAGTCCTAAACTAGCAGGTATCACCTGCCCCTGCAGGGAAGCAGCATCTTCCTCTCCTAGTACTTGCCACAAGTGAAAATTTCTGGAAACGAGCGAGAAAGCTGAGTTAAAAGGCTTTATCCTGCACATGTAACACTGCTGCTGAATGCGATACAGACCGTCGAGAGTCTGAGCTGGTTACAAAACTCCATCCAGCAGAGGCAAGTGCCTTGAGCATTGCAGTGTGTCCCCACATTGCCCTTCTGAGCTCCTCAACGTGAGGTCTTCCTCCTGCCCAAGACCTCACAGATGGGGACAGCGATTGCCGAGGGAATAAATTATAGCCAAGGAAAGTGGAATTAGGCATCGTGCAGCCAGGGCTTGTGTGTCACTGTTTCCCCCTTGAAAAATTTACTCATTTTACTTGTGATTTGAATTGCAGCTGCAGTTTGAATTGCAGGAGCCTCTGCGCTGTGCCATGCACAACTGCATAATTACAGGACGGCATGTTCTCCACTTGATTGCGATCTGAGCAGGGTGCTTCCTCCCACCCCGCCAAATGGCCCCCAGCCAGAGCCCATCAGCCTGCCTGGGCCAGGGAAGCCGGCGCCGCTGGGAGTGCGGGGCACAGTTCGCAGGGAGAAGAGCAGGAGGAAGTGCTCCCAGTTTGTGGAAACCTTTAGGGTATCACAGAAAGCTGCAGAGCCAAAAAGGCAATGCTGCAAAGAGCAGGAGTGGAGGGGGCTGGCTCCGTGTTGACTCCTTGCAGCCTCACAGACTGGGGGTGTGTGGTAGCCATCGGCAAGAAGACTCTGGGTGTGTTGGGATATCAGGACTTTGGGGGGTGACACCTGGAAGCTATTAGGCTTCATACAAACAGTTCTCCAAGCTGCTCCAGGAAGACGGATGATTAAAAATAACATTAACCTTCAGCACACATATTCCATGACTGTCTGGATGTGGCAGCTTTTAGAGGAACATTCCTGATCTCAACATCTTTTACCTGGGGAATCAAAACATCCTAACGCATGACCTCGTGGCGTATGGGATAGCAGGGGGTTTGTGCAAGCAGGGGTCCCACCTCTGTGGCTGAGGAAGTCACATTCCAGTGTTTTTTCTAATGATGCATTTACCTCCTTATGTGTGCCGGGTAAAGTGCACCGAGACATTTTAATCAGCATTGTCAGGAGATGTTTCTTGTCTTGGCTTCAGAAGCTTTGTCTGCATCCTGTTTCACTGTCCATCTCTTCCTGTCTAATAGTTGTTATGCTACAGAATTTAGATTTGGAAGCAGGAAAACTTCATGGACAGATGACCCAGAAACTTTCTGGAAGCACGATCAAGGCAGACACGTAACTTCTTTGATTAATTTTTATATTTAAGTGCTTTCCTCCTCTGCTTTATTTCTAGGTTCACGTCAACAAAGCTTTCTTCTTTATCTACTTCAAACATGATGTCTCCTTCCAGGGCTGCTATTTAATTATTTTCCTGTAATACGCATCTGGAAACATTGTAGATTCTTTCCTCTGTATTACAGTGCATGTGATTTGTTTTCTTGCTATCCAGCTGGATCATGCTTTTTTATAGATGAAGATTTACTGAAGTAAGAATCTTTTCTCCAATTAAATACTCTCAGTTTAAGAAATAATTCTCATTTTATGTGCAAAGGGATCTTGAAGCCAATCCAGGCAATACAAGGTAATTGATGTTTCCTCCTTTGTGAGGTGTTTTTTTTTCTCAAGTTGTTTATGTTGTATCAGGGAGAGCCCTGCGTAGTCAAAAGGTTATTCATAAATAATGAGCATACATAAGCCTTGTCCCTCAGCTGAAAGGAAAATGGAGAGAAAACAAGCCCACAGCTCCTCCTGAGGCCAGGAGTCACCATCCACATCTGCCCCAAAGTATTGGCACTCACAATGGATTTACCCTTTCCAGGAAATGTACTTCTGGCCGTGGCAAGTCTGGACACATGTAGGGTGCTCTGATCACAGTGAAAGGCAGAGCTCAATTTTAAGGCAAGAAACCCTTTTAGTACAGTCATCTGGGGAGATGTCACAAATTTATGGGTGCTGGAGCCACTCTTTATTTGAAGATTATCTTTGAGACCTCTACCTGGACAGCATGTGCTGTAGATGAAATGTCAACTCAATCATTCTTCAGTGAGCTGTTGTTGCATTTTTTTTTCCTAAAGATACATTTAAAGGGCAACTCATTTGCATAAGACGTTCATATCCTTGGTCTTAAAAAGGCTTTAGGACCCAGGACTGTGATCTGAAATCTAATATTCTTACCTTTTGCAGTGGCAGAGGACATGGGGAGTTGTCATTAAAAAATGATTCAATTCTCTCTGTAAAGGAGTATTGTATAAACTGTGAAAGACATGGTTAAAATAGTAAATAGTATTGCAATTTTTTATTTTTATTGTTTTACCCTAGGCACTTACTGTGGGTTCTCTACATGAAATGTGATGGAATTATTGTGAAGATGCATTGTTTAAATATTAAACATTAATGTTCTTCTTTTGATGGTGAAGCCAGTATTAAACCTGTTAATTTTTCATTAAAGCACCTAAAGCCAAATTTGTTTAAGCTCTCAGTTTGCTGTCATCTCCATAATAGAAAACACCAAGTGAAAGCCACACAGACCTGAGAATAAATAGGAGTGAAATGTGGGAGCCAGCTCCAGGCTTCCTCACAAGGTGGAGGGTAGGTGGAGGGGAAGAGAGAAGCAGCAGCAGAAGGAAGAAGAAAAGAAAAGGGAAGAGAGGATGAGGGAGGAAAACATAAGAATCTAAGAGCAACACCAGAAAGGTTTGTAAGTATTAAACACTCAGTGCGGGAAAGGGCTGATCTGTGAAAAGCAACTCCCTCTTGGCAAAAGGCATTAGGGGTGTAGAGCTGGAGACAGGTCAGTGCTGGGGGATGATGGCACTTGTCACTGTGGGACAGGGCCTTTCTGAGCCACAGCCAGCGCCCTCACAGCATTCCCAGCAGGAACTAAAGGCAGGGATACTTCACGGCCGAGCTTGGCCCCAGGTGCTTTATTTGATCTCGGTGTGACGGTGAGATGTGTGAGCCAGCTCCTGCTCACCATTCCGAACATCAAGGGCTGCACCTGTAAAATCACATCCAGATGGGAGCGTGTGCCATCACTGTTGTTTTGTGATCGCCAACAAGAAAAATAACTTGCAGGAGGTGTTTGTGTGTGATCCTTTTGAGCATAAATGATTTTAAGCTGTGGTTGGCGGGTATGGTAGTGGCTGAGCAGGGAGATGGAGTAGGAAGCGCTGGATGAGGCTGCATTTGCCAAGCAAGAAGGGTTTTACAGTAATTGAGATGTGAAATGCTGAGAGTCTTGACAAGAGTTTTAGCTGTACAGATGGGTAAGGAAGGCCATATCTCAGAGATGTTATGCAGAAAGAATCTGCAAGCAGCAGAGAGCGAGCTTGGATGTGAGCCCAGGGGAGGCACCCACAGGAGTCGCTGCCCAGGTGACTCTGTGGAGAGGCAGTGAGGAGTGACGGATGGAAGCATGAATGGAGGGAGAGATGGANTGTCTGGGGGAAGGGATGGGGTTGTGCAGAGCTCGCAGAAACAGGGATCCATCCGCAAAAAGGCGAGGCAAAAGATAGGAAGCTGTTTTACCCTTGCTGTGTGCAAGCTGATCCCTGCTTGACCACACAAAGATGAGACTTCAGATTTTTATCTGGGTAGAAGGCAAGTCTCCAGTAATCCACTAGATCTAGGAAAAAAATATATATTCATGGCTAACAAAGGACTAACACCTTTTGCTTCATCCACTGATATTTCTGGCTATAAAGAAGACCAAAAAGCAATATATTAATACTTAATATAAGCTATTTTATTAGAAGTAACAGGGGAAAAAGGCCCATATTTAACTTTGGTTATTGGACTCTTTTTTTAAAACAGCACTTTTTTTATTGGTTGTTTTAACCAATCCAATTAACCCTGATAGAAAAGTCCCACCTGATTTAATGAGGATAATATTGACAAGAGCTAATAGACATGCTATAGAGTGACTGCGAAATCTGGGGGGCCCTGGTACACGAGAGGCCTAAACTGAGCTGCTGGCACACGAGCACTGAAGTAAGCAGGGTGATCAGGGATGCTGAGGCAGTGGGACACAGTCCAGCCAACTCAGAGGGCAGCAAGCAAGCAGCACTATATTCCACTGGATTGTGCACGGCAGCCCAAAAACCTACATCAGTGCTGCTGGTCATATTTTTCACCTGAATTATTTAAGCTCTATTCTGGAAGGGCAATCTCTGTGTATTCCTCTCTTTCACTCTGTCCTTCTCTTTCTCCTTGTTTTTCTTCCCTCTCTGCCTTATGTGACCAGCTCATTTGCAACATTTCTGCTGCAATCCTGCCGAGATTCATTTTCACTTTTTTATTGAAAAATCAAAATCTTTGGAATTAAAAGCTCCCAATATTGAATTTTCAATAACAGGTGAAAATTATGCTCTGCATGACAATGAGGAGAAGGATGTGCTGAGCTGGGAGCGTGATGACGTAGGAACAAGTGAGTGCATGTTTGACCCACACGAGAAAACCAGGGCAAGTATTTAGAGAAAAGCAAGAAAGCAAAAGGCATTTGGAAAGTGCAGCAGAGAACATGGGGGAAGGAACTTTTCCATTCAGGGCAGGGGTGGTAGGAGGAGGAATTTTCCTGCCTTTTGATTGCAAAGCAAAAGCAGGAGCAGGATGCAGAATTTTTGGGTGGTGGATGAGTTTGTGGAAAAGCATTGGAGACTTGAGGATTCCCATCAGGGGAGAAGCAGTGCTGCTCTGGGTGCTCCCATCTGTCCATTCCAGGGATCTCATGCCTGTAAAAGCCTTGCTATGCCCCAGCGTGCGGTGAGCGATGGGAGGGCAGTAAGGGGTGAACTCCTCTGCTGCAGCAAATGCAGTGAGGAAGCCAAGGGTGTTTTCTTTGTTACATCTTCCACTGAACTGATGCAGATCAGCAGCAACATCACCAGCTTCGCTGGCACCCAGCATCCCTTTAATTACCATCCAGCCTGGCTCTGAGAGGGGTTAAGCAAGGCCGTGGTGACATTGCCAGTACACGCTGTGACTGCTCGCCTGGCTCACACCAAGGTATCCACATCTTGCACTTTTCTGGAGTATCCTCCTTTCTCTGCTAGGCCCTTTGTATAGCCTGGACATGTGCCCAAGTGAGAGGTGCACATTCAGAGAGTGGCCACCCTGGGAGCCACATGGCAAGAGAGAGGCTTTGTGCATGCCAGGTGGTGGGTCAGAGACCCTTAACACAGTCACAAAAAGCTCTTCTATCAAATCCAAGAGCACACTACTGCTCAAGCACTGTTTCATTTCCTGCAAGTCTTTGAAGATGAGGAAAATCATGTAGGTCTCAGTTTCCAGTGAATGTGAAACTCCAAAACTAATTCAGAAGAGCAATGATGTGCTTCTCCCACGCTCCCACCCAAAGCCCAGAGCCCACATCTGGTCCTTGCAAAGTCAGGGGAAGTTTTGCTGCTGGCATTGACTGTCCTGGGCATAAAGCAGGGCAAGGCGGGGAAAACAAAGCACAAGTGAATCCCTGGAATTCCTGAGCCATGCAAAGTGTTGGGTAGCTGCACCAGGGATATTACTGATATGGGAAACCCTTGCTGACCTGGAAGGAGCCACCAGGAATGTTCTGTGACACAGCCCCAGGCCCTGGAAGGAGCAGCCAGCACCACCTGGTCCCAACGGGCTCAGCACCCTTGGGTCACAATAGCTGTGAGCCCTGCCCCATGCAAGGAGACTACAGGAGGAAATCAACTTGGATGCAAAGCATTGTTATAAAATTTCACTGTTGCTCCCTCCCTCCCACTGACCCCGTCTCCTTCCCCAGCTGGTCCAGGGTAAGAGACTGGCAGCAGCACGTGAGAAGTGCTGCAGATGGATGGTGTGTCATGGGCACAGCTGGACAGATCTGGCACACAGGCGTCAGTCCAGTGCCTGCCAGCTGCCCAGCAGCCCCCAGATATTTGTGGCCAAGGGATTAAAGGGGAGAGTCTCCCTCCTCGCTTTGAGCACAGTGAGGGAAGCAGCTGTGCTGGAGGTGTTGGTGGCAGGCAGCAAACCTTTCCCACCAAGATCCTCAGGGCCAGGTTACTTTGCCAGGGACAGCATGGAGGGTCTGAGGGCTGGACATGGCGGCTGCTGCCTTGCAAACCAGGTGAGTACTGGCAGCCCCACAGGCACTGCTGAGCTGTCGTGGCCACAGCTGGGCACGACTGAGAGCAGGGGAAGCCTCCACAAGTGCTTTCTTGTGGTGGGGGCAGGTGGTCTGGGCATTGGAGAAGACCATCTCCTAAGTCAGGTGGCCCTGCTGCTCCCAGAGAGGTCCTCCACTGGATGCCATCTTGAGAGATGGAGAAATGAATAATGCAAATATAAGCTGGCAGTTGGTTAGGTACCAGATGATCATGACCTCATGTTTTTGGTGCAAAAAGAAAAGTTAAAACCCAGTACTAATTAGGGACATTTGGTGCTTACATTTATAGAGATTATGGGCTGAATAACCTGGCAGAGAAATCAAGAAAAATATTAATTGTTATTGCTGAAAGATATTTTCTTAAATGCCCAAATCCCTAAACTCAAAGGATTGAGAGGTTATGCCTGACCCAATTAGAAGAGAATAAAACTGAAGTTTTATTTTATATGTATATGTATTTCTAAAGAAATATGTTTGTGAGGGTTATGTGTGAAGTGTGCTTATATATGAATGTTTCCACACATACATAAATGAAGATGGGAACGCACTAATAAGGGACAAGATGCTGTGGAGTCTTCCCTGGACACTGGATGTCTGCATGAGTGGCCTTCAGGAATGGCCAACAGAAGAAATGGATTTCATGGTTTCCTTCCCACTTTAATCATGCCCACATTGATCATGATGTGTCTGGGAATCTTGGTGTGTTACATGGACTTACATATATCAGAATGAGAAGTGGGTTACAATGAATGTTGCCAAAAGGCAAGGAACAGCACAGAATTGATAAAATAAAAAATAATGGATTACAATTATACAAAGTTATAGTTAAAGACAATTAATGTGGGGGGGTTTTAAAGCACATTAGTAGCACAGGCAATCTGAATAACACTGTATCATTCAATGGGAATTATAAACTGTCAGTCAAACATTATACAAAAAGGGCTTTGCAATCAGTAAATATTCCTCTTGAGCATTTGGGAGTGAATATATGCTGTATTTGTATCCAAGAAGGTGATAAAGATGAGGATGTCTGGTTTTCCAGCTCCATGTTGTCTCCATCTCTGCAGGGTTCCAGGATGCTGCAGAGCTCCACAGGGTGATGAGGGCTTTGGCCAAAGACCTCCCTGGTAGCTGCTGCTGTGATCACACAGTCTCCAGGCCTATTCATTGTGATGGCCTTCCACAAACATGCACTTCCCATCCTTCTTTGTGTATTTTTGTCAAGCCAGGTTTGCACAGTCCTGCTGGAGGGGGTCCCTGGTGACAGCAGAGGGCCTGTGCTTTGGAGGGCTGTCCATCCTGCTCCCCTCCACTTCTTGCCTGGACAAAACCCACCAGATTCCACAATGGGACAGATTTCCCTGACCAGCTGACCCTGCAGAAGGTGGGGCTATCCTCACCAGCCTGGGGGCTGCACATCATTTGGAGGCTGCCCTTTGAGAGCTGTTTTTACTATGAGTAATTTTATTCATGGGACTCACAGTGCAGTTTTTTTTTCTGAAGTGCAGCTTGTACAATAAACAATTACAACAGAGATTTCAATAGCTCCCGCTACAGACTCAACTTTAACCAACATCTGGGAGAATCTCTCAAGATGATGTTTATTATCTGTTTTCTTCTCAAGAAGCAACTCAATTGGCTTCCATTGAGTCAGCAAGAAAAGGTGTATTTCCCTAGACTGGTTTGATTTGTAATTTTATTGGTTACTCCTTTTTTTACAGAGACTGTTGGAGATTTTTTGATTTCTCATAAGCCATTAATAGAAATTCTAAGGGAACCTAAGTTTAGTTATCTGGCTTCTAACCATTAGATGAAATTAACTTGCTGTATCTGTGAACCCCCTGCACCTTCTGCAGGATGGCCCTGCAGGATGTTGACATCCTGCATCCTGCTGCCTCTCAGCCTGGATACAGGAAGATTCTGAACCAAACACTTGCAGGTTGTCTTTCCATGGCTCTGCCCAGCCTGTGCTGTTCTTGTGTTATCCATTCCTATCACACCATCTCCTGCACATCAGAAACTTTGGAGATGCATGGTACCTGACAGCCTGCAATTAAGGGTTCAGCCAGGCCGTGTAGTGATAGTGCTTTACCCTTCCTGAAGGATGCAGACTGCCTTCCTTGAAAAGGGCTGTGTGACTCATTCAAATTGCTTTTGTTTGGTTTTCTTTATGAAGCAAGTTCTTTTTAATTGCTAAGCCTCCCTTTCTATCTCACTGGAAGCTGGACTAAGGCAAATTACTACAGAATTTTACCTCAGAGGTGCTGTTCTGTTTATAGATTTACTGCTGATTATCAAAGTGAAATAAGACAATAAAGAATCATTTTCTTGCCCTGCCTGGCCTCCCCAGAAAGCACAGGACAGACATGAGTAGTCCAGGAATACTGACTCCCACAGTAAGTGCAACCTGGAACATTAAGCTGAGATCTTTGAAGCGACTTGGCAAAAACATGTGGAAAAGCTTTCCCAGTGGCATGGTAAGAGCAGCAAGGCTGGAGGGAGGCCCTGCAGTGAGGTGCTTGGGGCAGGGGGTCCCCCACTGTCCTTGGCACCCAGTGGAGGGGAGCCCTCTCTGCCCTGTCTGGGGACAGGGTGAAGGTGAGCACCCTGGCACCAGCACCTTGGCAGGCATTGAAAATCTTGGGCCACATGTGCAGGGGAAAGGGGTGCAACATGGCTTCATTTGCAGCACAGCTTCCTGTTTTAGCAGGATGCTCTGCCCTGAAAAAGCTGATCTGCTTGGCCTGGAATCTGTTCAGAAGACAAAGCAAGGCAAGCTCTCTGTGGGGAGCTACCGTGGCGCCATAGTGGTGTTTTTGGTGCTGCATATGCTAAAAGGCTGGCCTGGCTTACCAGCTTCAAACACACATCTGTCCCTTTGAAGTAAGACTTGACAGATAAGCTGCTAAACTGACCTGCAGGCCTATGACTGGCAGCCAGCTTCTTTATGCTATAAAAGTCCAGTCTACTTTCATACAAGTTTAATTCTTCCACATCCTTTTCTTGCAGTGGGTTATGGGTTATGGGACACCTCTTCGTGGTTCCTTCTCAGGGATTGAAAGAAGAAGAAGTACCCCATGAAGAGAAGTGTGGTGAGATACATCAACCTCAACTTAATGTTTCTATTGCTAGATTTAATACAATTGCATTAATATAGTGCACTATGCCATTTATGTTATACTACAGTTGCCTAGCTTTTATACTGTGTAGTATGTAATTCTGATTAAGATCTTCTGATTGTTCATTTGTCTTAGTAAATGACTCATCTTTTATAAATACATCTGATTTGCCATCATTAGAACTTGCAGGGCAAAGTTATAAAGCTTAAACCATTGACAGTCTGAGGCTAAAATCAGATCCAGCTGTCCTAAGCTCCTCTCTCTGAGAAGAAGTTTAGAAAGCAAGGAGGTACTCTCAGCCCCTTGTGACTCAGCAGCAAGGCTTCTTTAATTAAACTTTGTCTGAAGCTCCCACTCTACCTGTGACACCCATGAACTGTCTAAAACATTGGGATTGGCAGACCCATGGAGCATGGATGTGGCCAAAGCCATCGCTTCACGTGTAGCTGGGGAATCATAGTGGTGGTGCTAGAAAAAACCACATGCTTTGTTGAGGGGAGGTGGTGATCACATCAGATGGAAAAGGCAGATTTTACCCCTGCTAGGACAGGGAGGCTGAACTGATCTCCTGCCCCTCTGGTAGGGAAGCCATCAATTCCTTGGAGTAGCCTCAAGTCAACTCAACCCCCGTGGTCAGACCAGCAGCACTCTGGTCTTAAATTTTCAAACATCTATGGGCACAGCCTGCTCTGAGATAATACTTCTTTTGCACAAGGAGCCATTTTCTCTGAAAATCACTCACACGGGCTGTTCCCATCCTGTTCAGGGTAAAAGGGCTTTGATGCTGCAGAGGGGTCACTTCCTGTGCGGGCTCCTCACCAGCTCCTGAAGCTGCTCTGATGTGGCCCAGATGTGGATTGTTCCCACACAGGGTTGGAGCGACTGCAGCACTCTGGCACACATGGCAGGCCCTCTGCCTCCCTGTGTTGGGGTTCCAGAAAATCCATGCTTTCCCACTCCACAGGCAAGACCCTGTTGTGGCTTGCACAAAGCACCAGGCCCAGACCACTCTGCAGGAATAAGCAGAGGGCTTGGCAGGAGGGCCAAGTGCCTTGAACCCTGTTTTGCTTCTGAATAAGGTTGGGATGCAGTGGTGGGTTGTTGCATCCCTTCCCTCAGGAATTTCTTTGGGATGGCAGCCAGGGTGCAGGGACAGCATCCAGAACTTAGTTACTGCAATTGCAAAATTCACACTTTGCAAAATCCAGTTCAACGCCGGTGTTGAATGGGGTTAAAAATGAAAACCTACACAATTACAGCAATTGCACAACCAAGGCATTGGAGCCCCACAGCTACGAAGGCTGAGCCCCAGGATGGGCTGGCCTCAGCTGTGGGCTGGGGGCTGCAGGGTGATCCTCTGTTGGTCCCTGGCTCCTGCCCTGAATGAGAACTTTCATGGCCCCTGAGTGCTTCTGCCAAAGGCAAGGGGCAAACAGCTGCCTCTTGTGCTTGAGCCAGGTGCAGGTGATGAGGGGGAAAGGGCCCAAGTGCTGTGGGGCCACCTGGTAGTGCAGAGCTTCTAACCTGCTCTTGTTGGGAATGCTGGGATGAACACCCGTCACTGGCTGCATCCACTTTGACACTGCCCACGGGATGGCTGGGAACAGGGAGTGACTTGTGTCTCCTATGAGCTCCCACCGTGCAGGCAGGCTGTTAGGGGAGAAACTGCAAACTAAAGATAGCCTGAGAAGTTAGGCTTCACCGTGCCATCCTTGCTTTCCCTGGTGAGAGAGCGAGTGCTGAGTTGCCCAGCTCTGGAGCCAGGGGCGAGTGCATTTCCTGCTTATTTGTAATGTCTCTGCTATGTTGAGAGTGACAATTTCTTAGGGTTAACAAATAGAGCTTCTTCATGAAGCTTGCTGGGAAAGGGTTCTCTGCAGAGAGGACACTCCCCTCTCCCTCCCCAGCTCTGAAGGGTGTCCCTGCTGGATCTGGGAGAGGCAGATACTAGGGGATTAGCGCTCGCTGGAAGGGCTGCAGCCGGAGGGAAGGCTTGGCACCGCTGCCTGGATGAGAGCTCGCAACAATGGCGAGCTGCAGCCTGCCAAATCTCAACACAGCAGGCAAGGCTAGGCTCAGCTCTAGCTAAACGGGAGCCGTGTAGGACCCTCCATTTTGGAAGAGCGCTAGCAAGGTCTGGCACTTGGAATTCTTGGCATCCACAAGTGTCTTCGCTCTTTCTTATCCCCTCCTGTTCCCAGTAGATTTTGCATCCTTTACAATGGATAAATTATACATGCAGAGTTTACTCTCCTACCCGAGCTTCGAGAATACCCCAGTGCCAGCCAAGGGAGCTGGTGCATGGGGGAATAGCCAGGAATGTTTAAAATAGTCTGGCCATGTGACTTTGGGGATTGGAAAAGGGAAAAAAAAAAAAAAAAAAAAAAAACCTTTCCCCCCACCCTCCAACTCAAAACAAATTTTTNCAACTTTTTTTTTTCACGGGAGAGAGTCATGAACTGGTGATCTGTGCGCCAGTCACGAGCCAGCAGCTCTGGTTTCCCTCCTGGATGCAGAAGCGGCTGTGTCTGGGCCCTGGGGCGAGGCACTCGGAGCCAGAGCCTGCACGGTGGGTGGCTGGATCCAACCTGGGCCGAGGTGGAGGCGGCTGCCATAGGGAGAGCGGGAAGGTGGCAGAGCCTTCCTGTCCCTCCCACTTTGGCTGGCGCTGAATGATTAAAACTAAGGGCGGGTGTACCTGCAGTTGTACATACAGCTTGTTCTGTGTCAGCTCTTTGTAGGGAGAAAAACCAGGCATGAAAAGGAGACTCGGGCAATATGGATCCCAGTTTGGACATGGAGGCATCTGGGAAAAGTAGAGTACTCAGCCCCACATACTCCTCCCTGTTCAGCTGCCCACGCACACCCTGTTTGTCTGTCCCTGCACCTCCCTGCCTGTGCTGGCACCCACTGCATCCATCTCACCGTGTCTGGTCACAGGAACAGCCCTATACCCCCAGAGACAGTGACAAGGACAGTGTTCCCCAACATTCCAGCACTGCCTCATGCCCAGAGTCGACTGCTGCTGCTCATCCCACTGCTGGGGGGCAGAGGGGCAGCAGCATTAATGAAGATTTTTAACGATGGCTACCGGCTTGTACTACAAGCATCTGAGTCTCATTTGAATTCAGGCGACTTTAAGCTCTTTTGGCAATATAAAAGGGCCTGAAAGTGGATTCCAGTCACATGTGCATTTGCTTTTAGACTCCAGTGCAGTGCCAGCGTGATGTAAAGGGGCCTCTGCGAGCCGGAGAATCAGGCCCTGCATATTTTACACTCTTTTATAGCTTACTGTGACTCTGCTTATCTCTAACAGTTAAAAAACGAGTGCCAATGGTCTACACGCTGGATACGTATCATGCAAAACCAAATATAGCACGGCTCAAGAACACTCTTTGCATAATGTACATATGTATTTCATTTATTTTTGTAAAAATTCTGCTTAAGCATATGGAAGGGAAGGAGTGATAACACTGCCTAGAGGCAGATATAATGTGGTCAGGCAATGTGCAAGCTTCCTCACACAGCTCGAGGAATGTGCCTGAGTTTGAAGTTGTTACATGAGTCCTGGACAATTCCTTAGCGGCGAGAAGCAAGTAGGTCATACAGATGACTTTGTGACTGGGGTCTTCATTCACATCAGATGGCAGAGATCCTCCAAATGCACTTCACCTGGGGCTTATGTTTTCTAACCCAGAACTATGGATGTGCAAGACTCTGGCTGAAAATAACCATGTAGATCCATATTTAGGAGCCTGCATGCATGAATTTTTCTTCAAACTTTTGGCTTGCCACATCAACGCTGTCCTACCAGTAATTCTACAAACCCTCTGGCTTATATTGCGTAGCACAACCACAAATGCCAACTGCAAAGAAAAAAAAAAAAGAAAAAAAAAAGGTAAGCCATTAAGAGGGAAAAAAAAACACCAAACCATATTTAATAAAATTTAAAGCTCCATGTCCTTCCCTGGCAGGGACAGCCAGACAGGAGTGACCCTAGTGCCTGGCCCTGAGAAATGCTGGGCTCCTGCCAGTGCTTCAAACAAGAACTCTGCTTTGTTCATCTTCAAGTGTGCCTCAGTTCATGCTGCTTTTTTCCTACTTTCCTTGTATGAAGACAAAATTATATTTTTAAAAATCGGAGTGGCTTCTGCTACAGACTGGGGTAAACCACATGTCAGCTTTAACTTGGGCATTGATCACCTCTCAGCCACAGTGGGAGCCACCAGGACCTGTTTGAGACTGCACCACACATACCAGCTCCTGGATGCTTGGCCAAAGCCAACCCTGAGCCTTCTGGGGTCCTTGGCCAAACCTTGTGGCCTTGCTGTGCTGACGGGATCTCCCAGTCCTGCTGCAGCTCCCAGTAAGCAGGAAAGCTGGGAGCACTAAACTGGCCAGCATCTCGTTTCCCATTAATAATCTCACTGGGATTTACCCCTGATTTTTACAGGTGCAACTGACAGGCAAACTAAATACTTTAGCACTGGCTGGTGTTTGCAGAACCAGCAGCATGTGAGGTGCTTTGAAGCTGGCATGCAGAAGGCAGCTGCCTATACTGGAGTACACAAAATTTAAGGGCTCATCTTCCAAAGAGGTTGCACCTTGGGTGCGGAAGATTCTCAGACATAATCCTCAATTCATGTTTAAGTTAATTTTGTTCAAGAAAACACCAAAGCATGTATTTATGTGTAAGTGGATAATTTAGTGTAATTCTGGGTAATTTAGTGTAGCTCATCGAAAAGGGGTGCTTTGCTAAACAGGGGCTGTAAGAAAACACTTAAGCTAAACTGAAGTCAATGGGCTTTACTTCTGAGCAATGTGACTTGGTGTCTGAAGCATTGGGATCAAGATCCAAAGGCTTGATGTAGAAGGGAAGGATGATGAAATAGAGATTACAGTGACACTAATGTGGTTACTCATGGACATAAGTGCAGGACACGCATTTTACCAATGGATTTATGTAGATTTTGGCTAACAGGCTTTGTTTTAGGAACTGGGGGATCCGTGGTCACGGTGTTTTCTTACTGGCTTGCAAACATTTTCTGCTGAGAGGCTGTTGCAGAAGAAATTAGACTGATCTGAGAGACACAGGTTGGAACAGAGATGTTTTTAAGAGGACAAAGAGTTATCAGGGTATGGACATAACAGAGGCAGTAAAATCCAACAAGATACCTTTTTCTGTGTCGTGCTCTCCCTTTCTACCCTGAGCCAAAGCTTAATCTAATTTTTTTTACTGGTATAAAGTGGTTTGCTTAATATAGTCTTATGCAGCTGTAACTGAGAATAAAATTAGATCTTGGTGTGCTAATTGGGGCCCTGACCCAGAGGAGCAGTTAAACATACGCTTAGTGTGAAGCAGGAGAGCCACTCCACCTGAGTCAGTAAGGGTATGCCTAAGCTTGAGGTTAAGCATCATTTCAAGTATTTGGAGCACACAGTTCACAAGAGCTGGTTTCCAACCTCCTCCCATTTCTGCTTGGATACCTCAAAGCTCCAAACATTTTCATCTTAAAATAGTGAGTGTTTCACAGGGAACTATTATCATTTTCCTACCCTCCTTGGAGGAAAATTGCCCTCCAAATTAAGGGGTGAATTTCATTTTAGGAGAGCTGCAAGACTAGAGACAAAGGCATCTCTCCTTTACTGACCTTCATTTTGGTAGCAGTGGGAGTTCCTGGTTGCTCCTTCAGTGGAGGAATTAGAAGGAGGTGTTTGTAGGAAAGTCTGTGGTTCACTGTCTTGCAGACTGTAGAAGACAGGAGGACTGGGTTTTAATTTAAACTATTAATTGGAGGAAAGCAATAAAACATAAAAGATTTACTTGCCTACAAACCTCTGAAATGTCTTCTATTTTTAGAATTCTCTGCAAATGCTTTTCATGCAAATCTACACTCACGTATATGTACGTATGTATATCTCTGTTATGTAAATCAACTCTTGATTTCTTATTCACTGTGTTAAGGCGCTTCAAAAAGGCTTTGGCATTTCTTTTACTGTGATGGCATTTTTATTTTTGAAGAAATAGTTAAACCTGTGTACCATAAAGGTACTTTTAAAGCAGCCTGACTCTGATAGCTGTATTCAAGCTAAATACAATCTGGTTGTGCCAGTCCCCTTAAGTACTTCCCTAAATACTATCAAACTTTTAACTGCTTGCTTAAAGCTGATGCTGAAGTATCTGGCTGACCCGAGCCTTATCCATTGATCCAGGGTGTTTGCTCAGCACCAGAAGAGCCAGGCACTTGAGCTGGGACAGAGGAAGTACAAGAAGTTGGATCAACCTCCCTGGCCTGCCAAAAACCACATATCTGGCCCACGGAGCCATGGGAAGCCTTTACCTGCAATGCAGGGTCACATTGAGTCTTGTTTCCTTGGTATGTGTGGTCTTTCACTCACGTCTCCAGTGATGGCACTGGGCAGGGAGCTCTGGTGTTTGTCTCCTGGAATAAAACTGGTATTCTTTAAGTCATCATGAGTCTCCATCCTGCTGGCAGTGAGTCAGGAGATGACTACCATGGACCCCTTCAGTGCAACACCAACCTTTTATAAAGTCATCAAAATCCAGAGGGAAGCCAAGAATTCCTGAGGCTGGATTGCATTGCAGTGTTCCCAGTAAGCAAAGATGTACATTACATGTATGCCTAAAATGGAAACACGAGCTGGTGGTTGCTTCAAAGGCAGCAGCCAGCAAATTCTCTCTGGAGCCCAAATGCTCTTCCCAGCAGACAGCTCTACTGGCTGAGAACAAAGGTGAGAGGCAGGCCCCAGCCCGCAGGTGCTGCAGAGCAGCAGCCAGATCTGCTGTAGGATATCTGCAAATAAAGTGGTTGGATCCCACCACATCTGTAAGAGGACTAAGACACTCAGCCAAGAAAACATCTTGGCAAATATCTTTTCCCCCTGTAAGTAAAAGGATGTTTCCTAGTAGCAGCTTCTGCCTGTGCCCGTTGTCAGCTGCTTTGTGTGACTTCCCTTTTCACTTTAAGCTGTCTGTACCAAACACCAAAGGAAATGATGTGGGATTATTTTACACCCAAGTCGTATATCCCATAAAAAAGGGAGCACCCTGCTGTGGCAAGCAATGGCTTCCATACAGTGGCAATGCATAGAAAACAGACACCGACTTTGAAAAGTAAAACACTCCAGGGAGTCACTGCTCTCCTTGTGGAAATAACATTTACGGTGCACCAGCTCCATTTGTTCCAGGGACGTTTCTAACCTGTTGTCTGGATTTTAATGCAGTTCAGGCTGTCACATCACACCAAGTTATGAGATGCCTTTTGTGAATAAGAACAACGGGCTCAAAGGATTGGGTTTTGTTGGTTGTAAATATTGTTTATCGACGAAGGTTAATGAAAGAAGAGGCAGTATGGAGCAACCAGATAATGGAGGTAAAGCAGTGATGCCCCTTTGCCACCGATTGCCCTCCCAGAATACCAGGACCAATTGCCCCTCAGTCTTGACTTCCACTGGAGTCTCAGTGCTGAGCTCAAGCCAGAGAGGTGAAACTGAGCAATTTCCATATTGCCTGCATTCCCTGAATATTCATCCCTCTTGCTCAAAAAGGAAAAGAAAAAAAGTAACAGAAAGAAGAAAGAAAGCCTCACATTTTCTGTGGCATCTCAAGCTGGGGGAAAAGGCCAAGATAAATGGATACTTTCAAGGTCATTAGCTTGTGGAGCTCACAATTTGTATTGCCCTGCCAGAGCCTGGCTTGGAGAGGTTATAAATGTTTTTCGTCTGGAGCAGGGAGCTCATTGTTGGAGTTTGGATCCACTGCTTGGATGACAGTGAAAAATCCAAACTCTGGTGGAGCAGGGCCCCCCTCTCTGCCCAGGAGGTCTTTTGTCTATTCATCTGTAGCAGAACATACAGGGAATTAGATGTGAATTTGAACATATTGTGATGCCTCACCACTATGGTTTCCACCACCAAAAATGTTGCTGGGCAGCTGACCTTCCTGGCAGCCCACCACGAGAGAAACAAGGTCAAGTGCTGTTTGCTCTCCAAGAAAATGACATTGAAATGATGTCCAGTCCGCTCCAGCCTCACCAGCCAGCAGCTCCATGGTCTGTGGAGAAGAGACAGGAGAAGGGGCAGAGTCAGAAAACAAGGGTGGGGGGCAAGGCACCATCTGCTAGTTGCATATTTTGGGAGTACCCTGAGCCAAGGCAGTGATGCGTCTTTTGCAGCTGCAGCAAGGGCAGCACTGCAGCAGCTGAGCCCACCTGCTGACACGCAGGTGTCTTCCCCTCGACGCTGCTCCCAGGCCTGCCCAAAGTCACGGCTTTTGTTTGTCCGAGTAAATAACCCCTGCACCTGGCTCCCTTCTGTACTGCTCGGGCCCCTGAAGGGTTTGGAGGGGCAGGGGCACAGCCACAGTGGCAGTGAAACCCAGCCTCTGAGGGGGAACTGGTGTCACCCTGCCTGGCCAGCTACATCCCTCCTGCCTTTTCCCACCCAGCAGTGATACAGTGAGGGAAGGGGGTGCAAGGGCAGACATCCTTCAGTCTCACTGCCCTGCCTTGAAGGCTGCTGCATTATGCTTTGTAAGACTGGAGTTCTCTCTTCAAAATCAGATTTCTCCATTCTCCCAGGCATGGACTGGGTTTGCTCAATGGATCAAGCTTCCCCCAGCATCTCAGGCCCCATGGCTTCCAGGGGACTCATAAATGGTGCAGATAAATTGTTGTTTGAGGTCAATGCCACCAACTGAAATGGCTAGAAAATTCCAGCTATTTGGTGCACAGTCAGGCCAGATGTTTTATAGCCTCTGGTGGAATATCAGTAGAAGTGTTTCACAGTGGTAAAGGTCAACGATGGACTCTAAAATAAGCAGAGCCAGCATTTTTGATGGCTTTTCAATTAGAGAAATATTTATTGGCAGATAATATCTGCAGAACAAAAACTTCTCACTCAGAAACAAGAGAAGTGTTTTAGCAGTGGCCTCTGAGAGCCACTAGGCCTCCCAAGCCTCGTGTTGGCACGGGGGATCTACAAGAATTTTGGGTTTTTCAGCGGGGAAGCCCCTGATGCGTGGAGTCAAGCCCCTCTTGACTGTGCACTGCTGAAGAGGCTCCCTTGGTGGTTTAACCACAGGGATTTCTGTTCATCAGTT
Organism: Sterrhoptilus dennistouni; assembly: GCA_013397095.1. NCBI lineage: Eukaryota > Metazoa > Chordata > Aves > Passeriformes > Zosteropidae > Sterrhoptilus > Sterrhoptilus dennistouni. Next base: position 673,128 of record VWZU01017141.1, on the reverse strand, counting down.
CCAGGTCTTGACACTGAAGCAATGCTTGGCATCTCCATTGCTTCTCCTTTCCTGGCCCCACCAAGCCCATGGGTCTGGCTTGCCTGCTACCTCTTGCACTGGTTGAAGAGCAGTAGGAGACATTTTTTCAAGCCCTTTCTCCTCCACCACTTCCAAGAGCCTCCAAAAAACCTGCCTCAGCACAGAACAACAAAGATTTTTTCCCACTTAGCTGCAGCAGGATCTGCAGGACAGATGGACTGAGCTGAGATTTAAATTCCAGGTGCAAGTCCATTTTGCTACTGAATTTATGCCCAAGATAATATTCAGTGGAAATTTTAGTTTATATAAAGATCCATCCCCAAGCATATATAAACTAGAGTCTGAAATAATACGATTTGAAAGTAGGCAGGGCATGAATTAGCAGTGCTCTTCCAAAGATATTTCTGAAATGGCACACAGAAATACTGAGAGCAGATGTTAGATTGCTTTCGGAGGACAAAAATGGGTCAGACCTTATAGCAGAGTTTCTAACCACCGTATAGTCTCTTTTGTCCTATATTTCTCAGGATGAGAGGGAGGAACACTAATGCTCCTGCTCCAGGTGTCCCAAACCACTGGAACTGAGGCAGTGCTGGTGTGTGTGAGAAGGTCTGCCTTTCTGTTATCCTCAGAAAAATAAGCTCTCTCCACATCTAAATCAGGCAAAAGCAGAATGGTCAGCCCAGATGTTGCTGTCCTAAGAATGAGAGTTTGGGGAGCAGACAGATCCCAGGAAGCATGGGATGAAGCCCAAGCAGCTGCAAGTGCTCTGGTTGTGGTGCTACCCTGTGGCCAGGGGCTGGAAGGCAAGGAGGAGGACTCATGAGACCTGTTCAGCACTAGGCATGGAGCACAGACCTGGCAGCTGGGGCAGGAGCCATGCTGGGGCTGGAAACCAGGGACCAAGTGGCAGGTGTGCCTGCAGCCCGGGCAGGGCTGACCTTGGCTGAGGTGGAACGGATGGATAGCCACGAGGCACTGGCAGGACCTCCCTGACAGACAGACCAGCCTGAAACATGAGGCCTCTGGATGGGAGCCAAATCATTTGCCATCACCTTGTCGGTGTCCTGGGATGACCTGGACACTGAACCACTTCAGGCTGACAGTGGCTGGAGAGCCTGTGGCTCCTGGGACAAATATCTTACCATCACCTTCACCTGTTTGGTTTTGCAAGCAGAAAGGCAGCAAACAATTCTGTGGTTTTGGGTTTTTTTTAAAAAAGGTTTGCTCTATTTTCAAGTTTTGATTTCCTGTTATAGAAGGTCTTCCTGAAGAATTGCCTTCAAGTCATCTGATGCTTGTTGGAAAGGAAGGCTTCCCTGTGTAGCAGTGGTTAAAAGACAGTCGTATTCCCTGCATATTGCCAAGGTCTGTATCACTCCTTGCTGGCTGCAGGCAGCAGCAAGTCAGCCTGTAGCTGTAGCAGCAGGAGAGTTGCAGGAGAGTTACAGGAGAGGGGAAAAAGTAAGCATGGGCAGTGTACCTGTGATTCCTGCTAGCAGGTGCCCAGGACAGCAGAAAGCAGGCAGTGCCACTTTAACTGCTAAAAACTCCAGCAAAAGTCCCCCTGCCCCCCGACACAGCCCAGCTTTGGCTTCAGTATTCCTGTCACAAGAGCAACTGGGACAGGAGGGCTGTGCTTCACAGGCATGGCAGAAATCCCAAATAAGGTCTAAGAGAAAGGACACCCATTTCCCTGAGCGCCTGCAATGCCGGGATGGGGCTGCGGGAATGGCCGGAGCTGGCGGGGCTCTGCCAGGCCCTGGGGTCACAGCCTGGCAGCGCTGCAGAGTAACAAGGACGAGCATGAGGGACCAGCATCTCCAGAGCAACGAGGGGGACAATGGCAGGAACGCTCCCTGGCCCTGACCAAGTAGACTGTAAGTCAAAACAGGCTATCACACCCAAAATAATGTCAGGGGATTTGTTAGTGCCAGGAGAAGGCTTACTGGCTTTCATCCTTTAAATATATGGACCTAAAATATTCTAGCAAGATACCAGTCAGAAAATTGCCCAAAAAACCAGCCAAAATCTTACCAAGGCAGCTGTTAATGCAAAAGTAACCATTTGTTTTTCACATCAGTCCTTGATTAATAGGCACTTAAAGAAGTTTTGTTTGTTTGTTTATTTGTTCTTCTAGGATTAGCTGTTTCACTTTGAAAGAACACAAGCCCCTCAAAAGATAAATGGAGGTGACATGCTGCAAATGTTCACCCAGCCTTTGCTTTTTTTTTTTTTAAAGGCTTGGATAACTTCTTACTCTCCTGCTGGGTTTCGACCTGCCCAGGACACGAAACAGGAACATGGTGGGTGCACAAGGTGGCAGCGGGTCACGGCTGTGCTGGGCTACACTGAGGGCATTGGCATGGCTGGGCTCTGGAGACTCATAATTAAGCAGGAAGAGGTTTTGGGTTTTCCCCTCATCCTAAGACAACATCCTAGGGAGGTGACACCAGGTTCTGAGGGCTCTGGTGGAACAAAGGTTGGATGTGCTGACCATCTCAGTGAGAGGAACAGAAATTAAATTTCATGAACTTGAACAAAAGACTAATCTCTGTGAGGAGAGAGGGGAGGGACAAAGAGAGGAACTGCAGACAATTAGTACTCTACAGGCTTTCACAGAGTCATTAATGAGGGATAATATCCAATTAAACAGGAGGATGGGAAATCTGGGGAATGCCTGTATATATTCCAGTAAATTGCTCATAGCTCCTCCTATTCCCCTCCCCAATTTTGATGATAGTCTAAACAGGAAAGAAATGTTCAAGTGAAATATAGTTCATGGAAATATTTAGAGCCCACAGGTAGGTGGCTTGCTGCCCAGACGTCCTGGGAGCGCGTCTCTGCTCACATGCCTCATCAGAGATGCACACATTGAAGGGTGTGCGAGAGGGAGCCTAAAAGGTTCTGGCAATGATTTAACTCAATTAAAGTCTGTGGGAGGGTTCAGCTTCACATCATGAAGCAAACACAGGATGAGTAACTGATATAAAACTGAAAGGCACTTTACTTGCATCTTTTGTCTTTAGGATGGCAGAAGAGGGATAATATTCCTCTACCAACAGGGTAAGCCTGGAGTTGGGCAGACTCTTGTAAAGCGCTGTGATTTTTTTTTTTTTTCAAAAAGGTCATCAACAGTTTGGAAATGCAGATTTGATTTCAGCAGGAAGTAGTCTTTTTTAAAAAAGCACATCTTTCTAGCCATATCAGCATTTCTTTAAATGGAACTGTTAGTCCTGTTGATGTGACCTAAATCAGCAATGTCCTGCATAAGAAAGAGAAATAACTCACAGTCTCCAGTGCCTCAGAAACACTTGACTGGATTGACAGAGTAAGAGTCTGTTTCCAGAGAATCTCCTATAAAAATAGCTGGTAGTAAATTTCAGAAGTTTGAATTGTCTGGGTTTGAGGGTTTTTTGGGGCTTTTGGGGGGCATGGGATTTTGGAATAATTTTATTTTTAAGGCAAACCTCCCCAAACATTAATTGTGCCAGCACTGTTTTAGCACCTCCCTTAAAATGATTCCCAAAGTAGTTTGGGGAGTAAAGCTTAATTTGTTTAAGTCTTTGCATGTGCTGAATAGGATGAGAGGTGGAAGAACTCCTAAGACTTTTCCAGACCCTTGGAACTTTCTTGAAAACAAGTAAGTCACTTGTCTGCTCAAGCTTTATGACTAAATTCTCTCCCCAAGGTTACTGCAAGGAACAGAGACCTCAACACGTCTGCATTTACAGATGGGTTCTGAACAGCATAAGCTTTGAAGAATGGGACTTCACTTGCTCTTGCTGTCGTTCCTTTTCTCCATAAATATATATATACACATGATTATATATAAAATCCCTCTCAGCCCTGTTGTATGCAATCAGTGGCTATTGCATCAGTGAGTGTTACAGATCCCATTTTTCCCAGGGCAGGGAGGGCCCTTAGTGTGCACAAAGGCACAATGCAGGGAAGATTAATATCAGCTTCTGCTTTGCCATTCCAAGCCCCTGCTAACTGTAAATAATATTCTAGCAAAGATCTTGATGCATCATGATCTATTGTGTTGCAGCGATGATGCTGCTTGTTATGTCTTTAGCAGTGATTTATCATCCTCTGCAATGACACAAATCATGGATGGCTCATGACACTTCAGGATGTATGATCTCTTAGTGGTGGCAGTGATGAATCCTGTGCTTAGATCATAACATTTTGAAACCTGGGATGTGGAGCTGATCCTTTGCTTTTTACTTCTAGAAGGTACCTAAAGCAATAAAAACCTCTCTTTGTTAGCAATATGTCAAGTAACGCATCTCCCCTTTTCAAAACATCTCGATACGGTTAATTCTGGCTAAGACTCAAAGGGTTATCAGGCAACTCTGGATTACTCACTCCTTTTGCTTTTCCCCTACTACCTCCTAACCTTTAATGTCCTCCTCCTGCATTCTGGTCCCAGGGACATATTTTGAAATTCTGCTGCATGTATAATGAGTATAAAATGTTCCTCTAGGAGCTGGAGAAAGCTCAGATGTTTGGGTACAGTAGGCCCATTCCGACACAACAAGCCTACGCTCAAGCTGTGAGCCCAACAGAGAAGAAAGCGTTTCAGGTCTGAGCTGCTCTCATCCAGTGAGCTACTGCCATATCAGCTCTGCTCCGAGGAAGTGGAAGTACTTGCTTTTATTTATTTTTATCCTGTGGCATCAAAACGCCCCTAGGTAACAGAGGACAGAATGGGGAGAGGGGGGATGATGAAGGTTCTTACTCTTCACTGCTGTGTTCCTGCTCTTAAGACAATGTGCATTTCTTTTAGGCAACATGTAGGTTATTGTGAGAATACAGGTTTACTGGTAAAACAGACATGAATGTCAAAGGCACCCCTTAAAAAAAAAAAAAAAAAAGAGAGAGAGGAGAAGAAGGAAGAAAAAAAAAAAACAACTCTAAACAGACGACGGGAGGCCAAAGGCTGCCCTTAGTGATGAGCACCTTAAGCACCTGACAGGCTGCTCTGGCTGTAGTAGAGGGGCCCTGCAGGCTGTATCACCTTGGGCACAGCTGCAAACCCGGGCCCGGGATCACTCCAGCAGCCAACACTCCCCGCTGGGCTCAGGCTGAAGGGAAGGGGCCGCTCCTGCCCGCGGCTCCTGTTGCTCGGCCTCACCCCAGAAGCGACAGAGAAATCAGCACCCCCTGGCCCAAGGAGGGCTTGGTCAGGCAGCTGTCAGACGAGAAGCCGGGGCTGTAAGGCAGAGATGTAGCTCTGCGGTCAGGGAGGTGCTGGAGCCCCGAGCCCGCCGCTCCTCCTGGGGGTGAGGGCTGCCCTGCTGGGCTGCGAGTGCCCCGGCCTGCGGTACCCGGGGAGGGGCTGGGCCATCTGCTTCAGGGCCGCAGGAAACCCGGGCACGGCACCCTGTGCCCCCCGGCCTCACTCTCACAGCCTGGAGGCTCCAAGATGGCTCGTCACCACTGGATGGAGCAAAAGAGGTGGGCGAAGACAGGCGAGGAAGCCTCCCGGGATGCTGGGCTGGCTGCCTGCCTGCCCTGGCCGCGGCCCCGGCTGGGCTTCCAGGGAAGCTGTTAGTAACTGGGAGCCTGCTCTACCCTCTGCTGGCGGGGCCGGGCCCCCCGGGTGCCCCCCGCCGCTGCNGCCCGCCGCCAGCGCTCCAGGTGCTCCGCCGGCTGGAGACACCCCCGTGGCCGGGAAGGCCTCGGCGGAGGGACCGGCACCGGCACACTGCTGTGCCTCCCTCTCAGGGAGGGCTGAGG
>VWZU01017141.1:651125-667181 GCA_013397095.1 Sterrhoptilus dennistouni | reverse complement strand
GCGGATCTCGTCGTGAAGGCCGCGTTTGGCCGTGCAGCCGCAGCACCCAGAGAAAGATCATTTCCTATGGTTTCAGTGTAGTGCTGAAGGCTGGGGAGGCGACTCCCGCTCTCCACATTGGGAAGGGGAGGTGTGGCAGGCGGCAGCAGCAGCCAGGGACAGCAGAGGGGAGGCAGGCCCACCGCCCCAGAGTGAGGTCTGCTCTGCCCGCAGGATTTCGGTGCTTGCCGCCACTCCATCTCTGCGGGACAAGACCAACCTCATACCTGATTGCCAGTCAATTAGTGGAACGGGGCCCTATTTAAGGAAGGAGCGTTTTTTTTTTTTTTTTTTTTTTTTTTTTTTTTTTTGGGTAAAACTTAGCAAAACACGAACTGCAATTATCAGCCCCCGAGACAGCCAAGCATCATGGAAATTTTTACCTCAAATGGTGAATGTTCAGCCAAGTCGGAATATAACAAAGAAAGATTTTAGAATAGAAAATCTTGGGCTATGCTCCTTACAGTCTTCAGAACTCATTAGTGCCTGTGTTTTCTGTAATGCTGTAATTCATTCTATGATACCATACCATGATTATGATACTGCTTCACTAGGCAATGCTGTCCTCTAAGAAGAGAGTTATGCTCAGAATGAAGCAAATGTATCATAATATGTTTTAGGCTTCATACACAGGTATAAAAACACATAGCAGCATTTCAAACCAAAGACTTCCTTATTATGAGTCTTAAATATCTTGCTACAGAAAAGGAAACATCTCCCAGTGGTGTGCAAAGGTGAGAGATGCATTTGACATGCACCTTGTCATGGTAGCACATTTCTTCAGTTCCCAGTGTATAAACATGGATGGCAGTGAAATTTGTAACAGCTGGGATTCTACACATACTATAAATTTATCACATATAATGCTTTGTAAATATAAACATGTATTTGGAACTTAGATGCACCATGAGTGACGTTACATCCTTTAGTATGTAACACTTTACAATATATTTCTCACTATCTTAAATTCTTTCTTTACAATAATATTTCCATACCTCATATTTCACCAAGTGTTTAACTTAACCTGTTGAAAATGTTATAAGAAGGATTATGCATCTATTGAATGTTTTTATTGAATGTGTTTTTTGAAAGTATAAATAACTGGATTTGATAAAGAATTAAAATTAGTTAGACTCAAAACAGACAAGAAATAATTAGGAAAGAAAATATAAAATTGGTATGAATGAGGTAAAGAAATTGACACATCTTCCTAAGCTAAAACAATTACAGTAAAAGGATTTCAATTAAAAATATTAATGAAAAGTAAGGGATGTAAAAGATGGGAAGACAGAATGGGAGAGAAGTGAGCCAGTATCACAGCAGCCAGAACAGTTTTGTTAACGTGGAGGACTCATGTTTAATATCCAATATTTTCCCGTGCCCAGAAAGATGTGAAGCCACATCACAGCCCTGTTCAGACAACACCCCGATGTGGGAAATGTGAAACCCTACAGGTTTCATTGAAACTGAGTCTCCTTGTCCTCAGGGACAGCTCTAAACACTGTGCTATTGAATGAAAGGGGATCTCTTGTCCTTGATTTTGTAGGAAGCCTCCCCTTTTTTAAACAGGTGTCTGAATCTTTTGACTATGTTCAACCAGCTAACAATGAAAATTATGGGACTAGTTTGTCTACCATGTTCTGATGCATGTCTTTCAGCCGGAAGTCTCTGGCAGAAATGTCTTGAATTTGTAAATATGTTTGAGCTGCCCTGAAATATCATTTGTGGAAGCACCTGCTATTTTCTGAAATATGATTTGATGATGATGATAAGAATAATGCTAACAGCTGTTATTGTTCAGGTAACTGCGAGTATTTTGTTATTTCTTCTTTTACATCACTTTTTTACTGCTTTCTATTTCTTTGCCTGCCTGCAGCATATTATTTTACATATATTTTCTTATTTATTTTGCTTCCTTCTCTCCACTGGAATTTTTGATAGTGCCTTCGTGGGCTTATATCTCCTCAGGTGCACAGCCACACAACTCATGACTTCTCTTTGTATTGCCTGGGTTTTCCTCCAGTTTTCCTCAGGTGTGATGTCAATGAAATCAAGTTACATCAATGGACTTGTGCAACTAAAGAAAAAGCAGTGGAACCTTATCAGTACAATGCTTCAATATATCTTTTCTTTCATAATGTCTTTCTCATCACATATCTTTATTTACAGTTTCCTTTATTATTTCTCTGCACCTCATTTTACAAACCTGGCTTCTTTACATTCAGTAGCCATCATTGTGGTCTATCTGATCTAGACAGCTGTGCCGAGACAGGGCATTGTGGAATATTACTGTAAAAAACTGGAAGCTTTTTGCCACACTTGTATTCATTTTAGTGGTTATCACTGTAACAGTTAACAAAAGACACAAAGACATCCATACCCAAAACAGCATATGAAGATTTAATTTTTTTTAAAAATGGCACATACATTTAAATAGCTCCTACTTTTCCCATTTGGCAAGGCCATTGTTGTGGCTAATGTATGTATTTCTGAAAACAATGATACATTTCCAGTAGTATCTTCCACAATTTTTTTTCAATGAGCAATAAAGGAGGTTGAGGTGGGATGTGTTTTATCCCACCACATTATATCATTCCTCTTTTTCCTCTTTGTTGGATGGCAATCAGGAACCCTCATGCCAAGCTTGGGAAGCAACAGCATCTGGTTCCTTGGCAGATTCTGCAGGCGGTCTTGTTGCCAGCCTTTAAGCTGTGTCTGGGTCTGCTGCATGGTTTGGCTGCAGATGGGCTCTCTGGGTTGCCTTGTGCTTATGGGTGCCAGTTTTGGCTTACCTTTGATTCTGAGGACTTTACTCATTTTTATTCATTTGTGAATAAGGACCCATCCAAATGCTTCATGAAACCAATATCAGAGTGTACCGATATTTAAAATGAAAAGGGAAGGAGGCCGTTTCCCTTCCCCCTCCCCTCCCCAGGATGAAACATTATAATAGCATCTGCAAATGGATCTGGATCTATCAGTATTTCCATTATAAATCAGAGGCTTAGAGCTCAGCCATGAATATTCCTCCCAGAATGAAATGCAATGCGGCCACTTGTATCAAAACAATGTTGAATGTTTTTTCAGACCATCTAGGCATTCCCACACTCACTTCCTCTTCCTTCCAGAGGGATAATTTTGAAGACACAACAGTCTTACATCAAGCATATGTCCAAAAACCTCTGTACAGAAAAAAAAAAATCCCACTTCTTGCTGTTTCTGGGTGCTGAGGTTCAATGCTGTTTTGGAACCATGTACAAGAACAGCACCTAGGCCTGGAACAAAAGCCTTGAAATCAGAGACTTGGTGGACACTGAGGGAGCTTTAGGTGTGAATACAGCCCTCCTGCCCCTCTGACCCACAGACCCCTGAAGCCTGGGAGGGTCCAGTAGGGAAGTGATGTATCTGCCTTCTGTATTTGCTATCAGCTCCTGTCACGACCCTGTCTGGAGACCCTTTGGCCTGGATTTGGGCACCCAAATACCCTCTTGGCAAGAGCTGCCTCTCCTGGAGAGTGTGGGGGACTAGCAGGGTGTGGGGAGGCTGTGCTCCCTAATTGGAGGTGTCAGGCTGTTGTCAGGGGGGAGCCAAGTGCCTCTGCCCAGCCAGGGAGTGCAGATATCACTCAGCACAGATGGCCAGGGGGGTCTGCCCAATTACCAAATTAAGCCTTCAAAACACAATGTGACTCCTAGCATTTTGGAAGGAGCCTTCCTGGACCCTAGACTTCAGTGTCTGTACCTCTGCACGCACAGCCGGACCAGGGACAACTGCTTTCAGTTATCTTGGGATGAGTGCATTTGGGGCAGCTTAATTCTCTCGGGAAGCAACAATTCCACTGAGTCAGGGGATATGCAGGGACCAGCATCCCAGAGAAGTGGGTGGGGTGGGGTTGGAGGGAGCAGGGGAGCTTGTTGGCACCCTATCAGAGTGTACATCGGTGATACAGGTGACAGTGCCTGGGGAAGAGAGCATTTCCCCCCGCCTACAACGGGGCCCTCTTGATGATGCCAGATACTGGGCAACACTGGGTCACAGCTGTCCGTGCTGATTCCCAACATGACCCTGTTTCCCTGCTGAGTGCTTCTAAGCAAGCTCTGAGCAGCCAGCCAGGCATTGGAGACAATGCATAGCAAAAGCTCTCCTAATTACAACAGGATCCACAGGCAGAAGTTCCAGTACTGATAATGACAAAAGAAAATTAAAGTAAAAGACCCAGCAACACTTTTTCAGAAGGGTATTTCTATTTTTCTCTTTGCTATTCGTAATGTAAAATACCAGTGCACAAAATTTTATGCCTATGAATATATGCTGAAGGAGTCATGTCAGTGACACATAGTGTTACACGAAATCCAGCTAAACGTAACACAACATTCAAAGCAGCAGTGTTTCTGGTGTCCCTTGCTTCCATTTTTAAACCTGTCTTTTCTATACTTAGGAAGCAGGATTCTTTCCTTTCCATGTTACCCTGCAGTCTACAGACAGTCTATGCACATTACTTAGAGCAGTGTTTCTTGTGAAGTCTCTTCCAAGATTCATCTTTTCACAATCCTTTGTAACAATCTTATGTTCTTGCAGTCTCTCTTAAATGGATCAAGGCAGAATGTAAGAAAGTTAAATCACAACAAAATTGCTACAGATTCTCTTTTGCAGGTTATTTGGGGAAGGGAAGCGATTCACCTTTAAAATGAGTGATGCTTCCAGTCTGGTGGAAAGCTTAAGCATCTGTGCAGTTCCAAATATGGGAGGAAGCTACCTGCATTTGATGAAATTACTTGCTTTTTAAATTAAAGTGCTTAATAAGTTTCAAATGTCAGGTCTGATTTTTACATGTAGGTCTTGCCCTTGTCTAAAGTTAATTTCTATTTTAGGCTGTTAAAAGCATACATTACAAATCAAAATAATAACCAAATAATCAGTTAGTCTCCTTAATGGGAACCTCTCCCCTCTTCTGCATGAGTAGTAATAGAATTATTAAGGAAATCACCCACTAGCATTAAAAATACAAGCTAATATTATCTCCAAGAAAGACTCCAACACAACCAAAGACAACAGGTCCAAATAACAAAGCAGGTTAAGTGCCAAAAACCAGTACTGGTGAATATTTGCTTAAATGCTTTTTGAATTCTCATTCCTTGCTGTGTCTTCTGGATATTTCCTTAAGGAAGTGAGCATTGACTATTGTCGGAGTGGTTGGTTGCTCTTTGTAATGTTCTTATTCACATAAAACCTGAAAATGTTTATGAGTTTGTGGTATTTCCTTGTTTACTGTTCTCTTTGACAAGTTTCACCTACCCAGAGAGAAACAGACAAGGTACTGTGTGGTTTAGGTGATCAGCTCAATACTATGAGGGGTGAGTAGCAAATAGGAGACTGTCAACCCAAACAGCTCATAAATAAGGCACAGGATGAAAATCATGAGTCTAAACCATTGACAGCCAAAAGTAAAAATATACCAAAAGCTTAATGAATGTGCTCAGTGCAGTTCCAGCTGGTCCATCAATCATGCACCAACAGAAGTGCTACAACCATAGCAAATAATATTTAAACAATAGTATTACTATTGCTAGCTCTGTTGGGCATGACTGCTGTCTCACAGAGGAGGGTCAGGCAGGCATGTCCTGCCCTGAGTTTAGAGCATGTAAGAGATGCTCCAGAGAGATGTGTGTCCACAGCCACCACTCGATCTCAGGTCTTTGCTATATAAGCAAAAAGGTAGAGGATTCAGTTACTACTGTGGGTGGCTTGCTGTGGATCCAGGGACAGTGGTCGAGCAAGGCATCTTTATTGCTGTCTCACTGTCCAGTTTCTAGTGGGCCAAAGAGCACACTACAAAAGCTGTCATCCCACTTGGCTCTCATTGCTCTAATTTTTGGCACCAGTAGCTGAGGCCAAGGGCTGAATGAGCACAGGGGATAAATCCTGCTTTGAAAGCTTGCATATCCGAACTGAGCCATGTTGGAAGAGCAACGTGAGATGCTTGCACACTTCTTTCTTGCATACTCTATTCTCTAGCTAGAAAAGGAAATTATGATCCCATAGGGCTAAGAGGACTCCTCTAACAATTCTGGTATTCTTGCTAATGGTGTGAAAAAGTGGTCAGATAGAAAAACTATACTCCAGGAAGAGGAACTTCTGGAAAAGATTGGTCTATGCCCTTGATTTCTTGTCCACAGGCAGTTTTTTGTTTGGGAAGATTTGCAGAAAACTCATGTCAGGTATTTTATTCTTTCTTTAGTATGATTTGCAAGCCATGCTTTGCCATGCTTTGAAGTAATCTATAGAGCATTTAAACCCCTCCTTATATTTATAGTTGGGCCTATCTTATTAATTTCCCTTCCACGGCATTTCACCTGCAAACTTGAGGCTCTTGCCATTTGCCAAGAAACATCCTCAACTCCTCACTGGGCAACAAGGCATGCACACATGAGCAGCAGCTGCTCCTTTATGTGCCTGGAACAAGCCAAGCCTGGAAAGTCGGGAGAGCCGCGTAGTGCAGCCCGATGTATGCAGGACGGGGGATTTGCCGCAGCGCAAGCCAGCCATGCGCACGCTGGCCCCGCAAAATGGCACCAGCCCTACGTGCCTCTTCACTCTGCCTTCCAGTGAGGGTGAGGCAGCCCAGCGTGTGGCAGGTCTCTGCTGTGCCCCTGCCCGTCCTGCCTGAGGAAGGGAGGGAAGCAGGGGACAAATCTCTGCTCTGGCCCTGCTTCCTGAAGCAGAGGAGCCACCAGCCAAGAGCACAAGTAAAACAATTGAAGTAAATCTTAAGGTTTCACTAGTTTGTTTGGGTTTTTTGTTGTTTTCTTTTCCCCTTTTCTACTGTGTAAGCTGTCTCTTGTTTTTGTTTTTCACAGGTTTGGCAAGCATTTTGCTTTTACTGCTCAAGCTTTGCCCAGTCACAGAACTGCATATAGGCTTTGCTTAGCTTTTGTCTTGCATATTAAACGAGAATTAGGAAATAAAAGAGATATTATTAGGGTTTGGACTTTCTGATTTTGGAGTCAATAGGAGCTTTGTTCTGCACTTCTGGCAGAGGAGAAGGGAAAGCAGACTGCCTCCTGTTAACATTGTAACCCAGGGAGTTTGCTCTTGAACCCCAAACCAGGTATGTGCCGCCCATCTGACCTCTTCCACAACCCTGCTTTCAGTCCCTGGCAAGAAAAACCTTTCTGTTAGGTTCCACAGAAGCAGGATAAGGTCCAGGACATTTAAATCCTCAATACTTTCTGTTATTTCCTGACAATACCCAATTCATTGGTCCAAGATTTGAATACACATCTTCCTCGCACCATTTCACAAAAGGCTTGGACCCCAAGAATAGAAGAAACCACTGCAATACAACAAGGACATATAAATATGAATGTCAAACTGCCCTGTCAATGAAATGCTTTAAAATGCAGGGAGTGCCATGGTGCAGTGGGCCACAGAAACACAATGAAATGATAATGAGGACAAACGGAGATGAAGACCACCCACCAGTAGTTTTATGACTGTGACTTGGAACGACAGTTCTCAGCGGGGCCATTGCCACTGGACGCCATTGTCATTTTTAGCACATGCTAAAGTAGCAATTGTGCATGGACATTTCAACTGTTGCCTCTGACAAACAGCAGCCAGACTATTTATGAACAACCCCCAACCCCATTCTTGTGCGTTTGGCTGTGTCTGTAGGTAGGAGAGAGTGGAAGACTGCTACTTTGTTCTGACAGGTTTTCCCATAGTCACTGTCTGCTACTCCTTGCATATGCTTAATTTTCTGAGGATTTATGCTGGCCCCTTCCTAGACAGCTCTCCAGCATTAATCTTCCTTACCAAAGCTTCTACCCCACTTACGCTGTAGTCTCTTCATGCTGCATTGTGTTTACCCTCCTTTCCTAGAGAAAAAAACCAACAGTCAGAATTAGGGTATCAGAACAAACTTTTCTAGGGCTTGCTTGTGCACGTAAGATAAAACTTGGGTCTTGGAGGAATGAAGAAGACGAGGGAAAGACAAGTCATGAGTCTGTTCCTGATATATTTGTTCACCCTGCCAGGGAGGTGCATGTGCTGGATCAGAGCACCTCCCAGGTGTCCTGGCGTAGGTTTCTGCCTCTCTATCCCCAAATGCTGCCACTCATTTTCTTGGCAACTCTCACCAACACCTCATCTCCAGCGTAGGGCACAGGGGGTGCAAACAGGGTGCAGGAGAATTTTCTCCCACCCAGCTTCCATGCCAGAAACAGTTTGGCTCAAGATTTAGGTAAGCAACAAGTCTTCAAAACAATGATCCAAATGCAAATCTTTTCTGTTTTGTAACTCTGCTAGAAAATTACCAAATCACATTCACGAAATGCAGCCTTTTAGGTTTGTTCACTGTTTCATAAATATCCATAGATTATACAGTACTCTACCAGCTTGCCTTCAAATTTTATTGTATTAAGAAACTCATCCAAAAAGCAGTTGATATCTAATATATTCTTAATCCGTCACTCTTCAAATCCTGTCATAAAATGTGTAACTGAGAGAAGCTGTTCACATTAGCATGCCACCATATCAGGTCATCACTCCCAAAGCTTTCATTATGGGATGTTGCTGAAAGGTGCCATCTTCACAGCCAAGATATGCCTAATTTATCCATTAGGCATTCTCTCAGTAGTCATTTAAAGTGAGCATGATTGGGTTTTTTTAACTATGCTTTACCAAGAAGACAGCTATAGCATGGCTCAGAAAATAAGCATTCATGTTATTCTCGATGGGCTGTGCAGAAAAAAAAAATGTTTAATTTGCATGCACATGATGGTAGAGGAAGCTGACTCAGAACAAGCTGTTGGTGCTTCTGGATGGTCAGAATTAAGGGACTGTGAGAGCACTGAGAGGTCTTCAGCACGGACCAGGGAACACTACGTGTGTGGGTTTTGTTCTATGTGTTGTATAACCCCTTAAAAATGGGGAGTTATATATTCATCCCTGAAGGAAGGGATGAAAAGAAAAGGAGCTAGAGAGAAAGAAGAAGGGGAGGAGTGATCCACAGCATACAGAAATACATAGCTGAAGGTATAAGGAGACAAGGCACAGCATCCCCAGCTTATTGACCATTGTGGGGAGCATTGCACATTCAGGTCTGCTTTTATCTTACCAAAGCTTTGGGAGGAGGCCTGGGACACCTCACTGAGACACAACTTAGGTAACACACAAAGGCAATGGACAGACAGACTGAAGGGCAGCAATCTCATAAGACAGTTCAATAAGCCTCAGATAAGAGAGTCTCCTGGAGCTATTTATCACTTTCTGTCCAGCTTGGAAAGTGGGGTCCATCGCTGTCACAAAAGCACAGATATGAATCAGACAGCCAACTTCCCTGGCTCAGAAAGCTTCCTGTCAAAATCTTCACATGTGGAGTAATCTTCTGAGTAGAGCAAGAGCTCCTGGATCATATCATAGGCAGGTGGTGACCGTGGCTCTGCAGGAGAGGTGTGCTCTGGCTCTGTGACTCCTCTGCACAGGTCATGTGCTGGGCCAACAGCTCAGGGCTGGCAGCAGAGGACTCTTGAGCCAGAGGACTGTCTGTGTAATTCAGACTTCTGCTTCTAGAGGTAGGAGAGCCAGAAAGGCCTGCACGATGGACTTACAAGGACTGACTGCATGCCCAATCCAGTCCCATCCCCTTAAGGAGCAGAGTGGTCCCTGGACAGCAAATACTGTCTTCTGTCTGGGCACTTCATTCTCATCTCAGCTTTCCAATGCACAAGGTAGGAAGGTAGTGTCCAGTGGTTTTCTGCCATGAACCAAATTCTGGTTTATAGATACGGGGTAGGAAATTCAGCCTTTCAGTGCCACACAACTGTTGCCACTGGATCTGCAATGGCTGTAGGAGTGATTGAGAATAGTACAGGAATTTTCCCCTGCTCTTGGTCCTTGAACTCACTCCTTGCATTATCCCATGACTTTTCTGAAATGTTAGTTAATGAGTACTTTGGTTTGCAGTGGAAATCTGGTGCAGGTAAATAGCAGTCATCTTTCACACCTCATGGGATGTTTGGTGTTGTGTAGAAAAAAGGGTCACCTTACAGAAAGTTCAGCAGGATAGGCTTGGCAATAGCACTGACATTGTTTGCCAGGCATGAATCCTCAGAATGATGTTTCCAGATCTCAGAACCTCCACTTCCTTTTCAGCCTGGTTAGTTAAAAGCTCCTCTGTGGAGCTAGCCTAAGTGGGATCTCAGAGACTCTCAAATATGCATTGAGACACCCAGCAAGACCTCGCGGTGTGGGCTGTCAGGTTTCATCATTTGACAGATTTCCCAGTTGAGGCACATGTTGGTGAAGCAGCATATCCAACATTGTGTAGGAAAATTTCTGGCAGAACTGAGAAAAGAAGTCATTAACTTCAGCTTGAAGTTCTCTGCCATAACCCTCACTCCTTCCCCTTCATCCCTGCTCCCTGAATCCCCATTCTTCTCAATGCCTCAACACAGATTAAATAGGCCTCATGAAGAAGAGGACATGTGGTTGGAAAATGCTATATATTTAAATTCCAGGCAACAAGAAATAGGATTACAAACAGTCAAGCAAGTTCACACATGTTAGTTATGTCCAAAGAGAGTTGCTCTCCTTTGTTGCAGTGTGCTTCACTCATCTGTGCAGCTGTGCATCTGGCCTCTTGTTTCTCTACCTATTCTCATAGGTGACTGTTGTAATGAGGAATGACAGAGATGGGGACCTGACAAGCAGAAACCTCCCGGACTGACTGAAGCATGGGACTCACATGAATAAGGTACTTGAAGCAAAGGAATCTGGAAAAGATACTCAAATATATCCAAACCCCTAAATACTACGAGCAACACTGCCATTATGTCAGTTTTGCTTTCCAACAGACCTCTGTATGCATCCAGCCTCACACTGGACTCTCTAGCAAATCTCTCCTGTTTATTCTGTCTGTGTTCAGATACCGTAGTGGAGACTACACAATTGCTCTGTTGAAGCACCTAATCATGAGTGTATAGCTGCTCCCTTCTCTGGACTGAGCTGAGCTTCCCCGAGTCCAGCACAGCTTGTTCACTGTGCCAAACACAGACCAAGTCACCTAGAGCAGCATTTTTCAAACTCTGTCTCTTTTTAAACTGAGAGTTTGGTACTTTGTAGGGGAGATTGATGCCTGGCTGCCAAGAAATGTTTATTCTTGTGTTCTTGCCTAATCATTGTCACAGATGATTCAGCAAGAGCAGAACTGCCACTTTGCCTGAAAAAAAAATCTTGCTGGGGCTGGTTCTTGTTCATTTTGGAGACGAAATGAAAAAAAATACATAAAAAGCCATCCTTGATTCCCAGAGGATAATTTTTTGCATTTTGAGGAGGGAATATTGGGCTAAAATTAGAGAAACGGCACAGGTAGAAACATTATTAACATAATTAATGGCTTATGTAAACCAGGAAGAATGTTTTCTGGGGGATGTTTTGCTGTCTGCAAAAACCCAGAGACCTAATATTGTTTAGCCAATTTTTCCCTGCCATGAGGAGGTCAACAGTCATGTACCCTCTGTGTTGGACACTGTCAAGCCTTGTTTACTGCCATTAGAAGGTCCCAGGAGAAAGCTGGTGCGTTTTTGGCAGTTTGTGGCAGAAGAGAGAGCTACAGCTGCAGAGCAGTTGTTGTCATAACACCTATTCATCATTATCCCTCCCATCATGAATCACCTACTGATAACCAACACCTCTTTGTTTACATTCATCACATCTAGAAAGCCTGCACTTGCTTCCAGGAACCACATCTCTACCTGGGAGAACTGGCTGCTTTTGTGCCAGTATTTCTCCCCCAAACCCAGAAAATTCTCGAAATCTCCCTGCTGAGAGAACAGGGACAGCTTTTCAAATGTTTTGTTCACTTCCACTTAAAATTCAACCGGAGTATCTAAATTAGGAATGCTGCTACATTCTAGCTCAGAGAGCTGCAGTGCTCTGTTACAAAGAGGGGCTCCGTTTCCTCCTCGTCATCCAGAACCCTGTCTTTCTGGATCGTCTGGTCCATTTGCCTAGGTGGAAAACTCGGTAGGGAGCCCATGTTGTACCCTTCCTTCTGTGTCTGGTACAGCATGGAGCACCATGTCAGCGATGCACTAATACACAAGAATAATCAGCTCATCAAATCAGCTTCATTAGTTGGAGCTGGAGAGCACAGCTCTGCTGCCCAGCCCTGCAGACACGCAGCCTGCCTCACCACTCCATCTGCTGCAGCCGAGCAGGAGGGGTCTGCCCATTCGGCTGTTCACGCACAAGTGCAAAAGCCCGGGACACTGGGGGTACTCCAAGCATGTGCCATGTTCCTGCCTGACACATGTCACCAGGGGACCACTGCTCCTCCCCTGTCTCTCATATGGAGACCAAATCCAAATCCAGAGTGCCAGCAATGAAGCCGCTAGAGCGAGGTTTTAGGCCACTAATGATTTTCCTGGGTTTTGGGGGGA
Organism: Sterrhoptilus dennistouni; assembly: GCA_013397095.1. Lineage (NCBI taxonomy): Eukaryota > Metazoa > Chordata > Aves > Passeriformes > Zosteropidae > Sterrhoptilus > Sterrhoptilus dennistouni. Next base: position 654,699 of record VWZU01017141.1, on the reverse strand, counting down.
GGGGAATGGAGTTTGGTCCAAGAGGTCTGCCTCACATCCTTATCGCAATGCAGACTCCTGGAGGCCCCCACACGCTGCTGGTGGGTGGCTGAGCACTGGGAACCCTCTCTGTGTGATGGGAGAGGCAAGAGGTGGAAGTGCAGAGGCTACTGGAAGGTGGCTCATCTCCACGGCTGGCTCAGGGCTATGGGGTCCTGGTGTGTTGATAGCAGAGGAGCAGGACATCAGCAGGTCACGAGTTTCACAGATTTGTTCACTGCTTGGAATTTCTGAGTGAGAGTATTTATGGATAGCTCTGCAGTTATTTTTACGGGAATGGCTCTGTAACTAAGCACTTCAGAAAAAAATCAGGCCACTATGTAGATGAAAAGGCAGGTGGAGGGGGCTTCACTTGAGTGTATCCAGCTTGGATACACCAACTTGGGATGGGTGTAAGCCCCTAGCAGGCACTTGCTATGAAAACCCCTAGGGCTGGTTATCTTCACAAATGCTCTTCCTCAAACAATGACGAATAATAAACACATGTGTAAATTTCTCAGTCTTTGGTATTGCCAAGGGTCTGTGCAGAAGTATCTGTTGCTTACACTGAAGTTCTCTCTCTCTTTCTCTCTGTGTATTTTTAGCATGGATGGAGATATAGTCTCAGAAAAATGTAATGACATGTGACATGCAGGATTCATATGTATCTAGGCAGTATGGGAATGTACCATGTAGGAGGAGATGTAACATACTGCTTGGCTTCTAATACCCATTACTTAAGCACAATAAGGCGCCTTATGGAAGCAGATAAGGGGGCTCCCCATGGAGCCTAAGCATTAGAAGACATATGTTTATCCCATACCTGTATTCTCTCTTTGCTTTATGTCATTACTTTTAAGTTACTTCATGCAATATTGACTGACGATTTTTACTGGCTTGTCAGAAATGCTCTGGGCGTTCACCTTTACAAGATGATCAGTTTTCAGGAGAAAACAACTATCGACTTGATTCTACCTCTCCCATGTTGTTAACTAATATCTGCTAATGAGTCTAGCCTGATACCAATGCAATCCTATGGCAAATCATCTAAAGTTCAAGAGAATGTCTCTGCTGATTTTAAGACAGGCAAAAGGCACTGTTCTGTCCTGGCTTTACCTCTCTAACTTTAACAAGATGAGACAGTGAAGTTTTGCCTTGTAAGTGGTTCTAACAAAACGTGTTTTTTCCAAAAAATAGCATGTTTAAGGAAGCACTTAATGTCCACAGTGGTACCTCTGCCACTCAAGAGGAAGTGTCTCAAACAGAAGGGATCAGCCTCTTCTCTCCCTTGTTTTCACATTGCAACCTAGTTTTAACAGGAGCTGTAGCCTGCAAATGGATGCAGAAAAAGACTTCTAAAGGATCTTAATATCATAGTTCAAGCAGAACTGCCTATTTTCCTAACTAAGGTTTGAATTTCATTGTAAAGATAGACACTGGAACGGTTGACAGCTTTAACAAGAAAACTGTGACTGCATCCTAGTGCAAACCATACATCTTGTGAGATCAAGTGGAATGCTCTGTACAGATGCCAAAAGAAGCTGAATGTTTAAAGCCTGGGGTTTTTTTATTAGTAGTTAATGGTGTATATTTAGCACTGAAAAGATCATTTGACAGCACATCAGTCTTGCCAGATACATGAGTAAAAGGAAACTCAAAAACCCCACACTTGTGTGGGGTCTTTTTCGTCTGAAATTTTAGGAGGAAACAACCTACCGACTGCGAACTCTGCTGAACTAGATGGAAAGACTGCCATTGATTTCCATGGACTTTAGATCAACCAGAAGGAGGGAAAGCAAAATGCATGCTAGGATGTTTCCTTGGTTATTTGCCTGTCCTTTTAAATGCTATATGTGACATTTTAAAGTTCAGGTGTTAAAAAAGGAATGATAGCTTCATGAAGGGTTTGTCAGTGAACTGCAGAGTTTAGAAGGCTGTTAAAAATATGAATATAAATGTCTCTGTGCATATACACTACAGGGACAGAATTTAATTTAGCTGGAGCTGGTGGTACCTGACACTTTCTGCTATGAGAGCCTGTTTTCAGTTTTCTATAACTTTGCCAAGTTTTAACCATTCAGTGTCTACCTCACACTGAATATTTTGCATCTCTTGATTCCACCAGCAAGGTGATGAAAAGCTACCCAGTACTGCAGAATGGAGAAGGCAATCAGGGGATCTGGCCACAAGGGAGAGGGAGTAAGTGACAGCAGGAGAAGCATGCACATGGACAAAGGAGGGGACAAAGTGAAGTGGAAGGTAAATCAGATGAGGGCAGCCGGACATAAGAGAGACTGATGGGATGAGGTTAAGAGCTAGGCCAGCAGGAGAGGCAGCCTGGGAGAGAAACACAGGAAAGGTTGAGGAATAAAAGACCCCCAAAGCAATCTGAGCAGTAAATCCTTGAATCATGCATTCATCTTCTTTAGGGTTTTGGGTTTTGTTTTTTTTTTTCTTTTTCCCCCAGGCTAAAGAAAATGATTTATGCAGCACCAAGCATAAGGGGGCCCTATTCTCCACTGGCTGGTAAGCATTGCTGTGAGGAACACAACGGCAGCAACAGCAAAGACAGGAGATGCCTGTTGTCATTTCAAAAGCCCTGGGAATGACTCACTGGTCAGACTGCTCCCAAGAAGAAGAGTTGCTTATTGCAACTGTTTGATTTCATTTCCTGTTAAGATAGTGAGTTTTATATTCATTTTCCAAGCATTAGGAAGAGGCTACAGGACTAGAGAAGTAGGCAGAAAAGCTGAGAAAGAGAGCAAGGGCAGGGAGTTATGAACAAAGGCACACAGTGAGGAGGGAGACAAAGCACAGATGAGGAATGAGAGCAAGTGAAGAGATGCAGAGAGGGGAAGAACCACCAGATGGGGGACAAAAGAAAATCTCTCAGGATTTCTAACTCTTCCCCAATGTATGTGTATGATCCTTGTGCAAACACTTCTTCCCAGAGGTGCTTCATCTTCTGGGCACGGGGATGGATGCAGAGTCAGTAGGAAGGACAGCTGGAGAAGTAAATTATTTTACACTGGTATGTCAAAAGATGATCTCTGATACACCACATCAGTAGAAATTCTTGAGGAAAGGCCCAGCTCCTATGCTCACTCTCTGCCTGCTAGGTTTAAAGAAAGGCAGCACACACTTCTTGTCCTCTGACCCTGGAACCAGAAGCCAGCCCCACCTGAGGCACAATAAAAGCTTCCCATGTTGAAGTCCACTGGCATATTGCACGTAATTTCTGTGGAGCTGTTTGCATGAGGTCCTGCTAACGTGCACTGTCATTCTTGAGCAGCCTGTGCCTGTGTGTGTCCCTGATCCACAGATTAATGGTAAGATTATGCTTGTGGTAGCTGCCACTTTGCAATGCTGCTGGGAGACAGCGTGTAGGCAAGGAGGTGTCCTCCTTGCTCCAACTGCATGTACCCATCGCAGGCACTTCTGCAAAGGAGGTTATTTTGGAAGTGCAAGGGATCACAATTCCAGAACAAATGTCTCCAGGAGATGTTGCTCTTCCCACATCTCTTCCAAAGGGACAAAAAAAAAAAAAAAAAAAAAA
>VWZU01017141.1:603051-648962 GCA_013397095.1 Sterrhoptilus dennistouni | reverse complement strand
GGGCACTCCAGTCCCGTCACTGCAGCCTGGCTCCTGACCCCTCAGGGCACTCCAGTCCCGTCACTGCAGCCTGGCTCCTGACCCCTCAGGGCACTCCAGTCCTGTCACTGCAGCCTGGCTCCTGACCCCTCAGGGCACTCCAGTCCCGTCACTGCAGCCTGGCTCCTGACCCCTCAGGGCCCCCTGAACACTGGCCAGGGAAGGCTCAACTTTGATACTCCTGGGCTGGCACATCTCCAGGATTCGAGGTACTATTTGCTTCCTATAATGCTTTCGTGAACCTGCATTTGCTTTTGGTCATAAGGCCAAGCCAGCAAGTGCAAGATGAGACAGAGCAGCCTTGAAGGCAGTGGCAAGGATTATGAGAAACTGAGCGTTTTACAGGAACTTAAAGAAATGAAATTTCCACTTTGACCCTTTAAAATAAAGTAATCTTAAAATACACATGGAAAACATGTAAATCAGCTTAGCATTAACAGCAACGTGGATACATACAACCCGTTATGTAGGACTTTACCTCTGGGCTGAAGACAGTGTTTCAGTTTCTGGCAAAATACAGATTTTTCCTCTCTTTCCAAAAAGTCAGTCTGTCCTATGTTTCTGTGCCCCCTAGAATACCAGAACTGTTGTTTGACTAATACTAGTTATTTGCTTGGGTAAGGATTATTAATAAAATCCAGCATGATGGAAAAGTGCAAAATACTTAAAATAAAGCCCCAGAGATAGAAGCACATATAAGCCAGGCTCCTGGGCTTCAGAAGTGCCCCTGCCACTAAGCCAGGTGCAGACTCAAAGTGCCATGAAATAGAGCTGTGTCCAGAGCCACTGTTACTGTAGGCAAGATCCACAGAGTGTATCACATAGCTGCCCGTTCAAAGAAGGAGAAAAAAACATATGTAAAGAGATTTTACTGTTAGATTAAAAAAAAACCCGAACTGTTGAAAAGTATTTGTCCAGGAAGGGGTAACATGTGTCTTTAACATAGATTTATCATAGATAAATGGGCAGAGGGAATAGCAGCCAAAATTTCCTTGTCTGAAAAGCTGAAGCTAATACTGTCATCTGTGGTTAAGACCCATTTGTCAAACAGAGTATGCTGAGAATAAGGAAAATCAAGTCTGTCTTCCCTTTTTAATTTGACTTAATTAGCCATAATTCCCCTTACTGAAATAAAGGCATTTTCAATTGCAGGACACATTTCTGTGCCCTTACTTTTACTAATGCAAATACATAGCTCTGCATGTGGGGAAAGGAAAAGCCAGACAAATGTGCTGCAAAAACAAGATGCTCCACTACACTCACCTCCTTCCTTGGGAGAGGAGGACAGAACAAACAACACGTGGCAGATGTTAGCCACACAGTTCAGTGCCCTACTGGGAGGCATGCAAATACTATCCTGATACCCAGGCTGAGATAAGCTACGTAGGAGAAAACAGGGCACTTGTTGTATGTATGTCAGATTTGCCCCTCCATAGCTAGGAGAAGGCATGCACTCATAGCACGGCACAGAGTACATAATGCAATTATAATTGGGTGCAATATGTTCACAGTGCTTAAAAAAAACGCTGTCTTAAAAAACTGAGTGCCACGTTCAGATGGCTTAAATTCCCCAAGAGCCCCCGTGCCTACTGCTTCCTACTGGCTGCTTCTGGTCCTTCAGCGGTGCCCAGCCAAGAGGAAACTTCAGGGCACAGATGGAGTTCAGGCTAGACAGTCCATAACCTTCACTGGATCCCGCTGGCATCCTGTGGTGCGAAACCTGCATCCCAGAATTACTTGGAGCAGTTGTCCTCCCGAACCCGATGAGCACATTTGCTTAAAATAGGCACTTGCAAAGGTGTGGCGGGGCCAGCCTTAGGGCTCGCAGAATTGCTGAGGGGGACTGTGAGCCTCAGAATATCCTTGTAATTCATCTGTAATGCTAAACTTTAAATAACTGTCTTCCTCTTTCATTCCTTTCTACCTCAGCTTAGAAATGCGACACGCACTGTGTAAAGGGACTGTCACCAGCTGTTAATAAGAAAGCAGCTTTAGCTTCTCTCCGCTTCTCTTGTTCACACGTAGACAGTGTTGGAAATCAGTGAAAACGGGTGTAGCCCCTCTGCTACCGCCACCACCACCTCCCACAAAGAGAGCAAGTGAGAAAGGGAAGAGGAAAGGTTGAAGAAACGGGCTGACCTACTTAGGTACTGCGAAGGACGAGCATGCAGGCTCTGAGTGCTGGGATGGCTGCGCGCGTTTGTTCTGGGCACCTACTGTTACCCTGGCATCCCTCCAAACAAATGGCTTTACACCAATTCCAAAACAGCTCCTTCCTCCTCCTCTTCAAAATATGCCCTCCCCACCGTGCATGCTCTCCCTGTGATCCTTGCCGCCTTGGTTTTAAAACGGCCGCTTCCCTGAGCAGGCAGCCAGCCCCTGTCTTCTCACCCACCTGTTAATACCTGGCCTCCTGTTTGTCACATGGCAGCTCTGGGCTCTGGACCAGGAACCCCCCCTTGCTCCTGTGCCGCAGCCACTGCTTCCGGCATGGGCCACCTGTCCCTCCTGTCTCAGCTGAGAAAGGACAGGACCTAACTGCAGGGTAGGTGGCTGTCAGTGAGCGGACCCGGCTTGCAAGGAGTGGTTTCCAGAAGCAGGAAGGAGAGAGGAGGCAGGTCTCCTTGCTCTGGGGAGCCCTGACTCAGACCCCTTCCTGTGTGCTGCATGCCGCCCCCTCTGCTCCGCTGGCTCTGAGCCCCTGAGTGGCATCACTCGAACCCTGCGAGTTAGCCAGCCTGAAAATTATACCCACTGGGATCTGGCCAGTTTGCAAAGCCTAATATCAGTGATTGCAAGGTGGGATCAACACATTCAGGCGACACAAAGATTGCATTATAAACCCTTTTGGATTTAGGTGGCAAATGATCCTTTTGCTCTTCAGACAGTATTTCTGGCAATTCAGAGCAGTCACAATTGCTTGTCAGAACAACCAAAAGTGCTTCCCTGGCAGCACGGCATATCTTACTGAGAGACTGGAAGAACCTTCTTTGGTTTCTATATAAAACACACTTATGACTCATATAGGACTCAGAAATTGTCTTAGAGATAAATGGGAAAATACACTGCAGATCTGGAGAATGATGCTTGAGTCACAAAGCTGGAACCGTGATCAGAAGGCAAAATTCCCCAAAGTTTGGGGTCTTAGGGAGACAAATGGGTTTGTTTGCATTAACATGCAAGCATTGCATCTGGAATTTCTTCTCTCTTTTTTCCTTCCCACTTTCTCACTGAATGTGTTCTGGAGTATGAGAGGTCTCGTAATTTCTTTTGTCTACTCCTGCTACCACCCTTTGTCTTTCTTCACACCAGTGATGTCTCAGAAGCAATTAAAAGCAGTTCCACTGAGTTCCACAATGCCACATCAGCTTCAGTCCTTTACCAAAGAGCATGTAATGACATTATACAAACCACAGTGAAAGATCATTACTGAGTGACAAAATCAAGCACTGAGAAACTAGAAAAAGCCACTGCCAAGCTGGCTTGTAGAGTTGCAGTTTGGCCCCTCTGTGCATACACACGTTGCAGCAGTCTTCAATTACATGAGCATAATCCTGTGCCGTTTGTCCCACAGAAGCCCTGCCTCATTCAGCTCATGGAGAAGGCAGTGCTGGGTTAACAGCCAGCTGTTTATACTGGGTCTGTGCTCAGTACAAGACCCCATGCCTTGTTCACTGAACACTACTCAAATCCCAGTGAGAAAATGGAGTGATTCACTTTCCTGAAGGCTCTGCTGTCCTATGAAGACAACTCTCTCTGCTGAGAGAGTTGGGGCTCAGCCTGGAGAAGAGAAGGTCCAGGAGACCTTATAACATCCTTACAGTACCTACAAGAAAGTTGGAGCGGAACTTTTTTGCAAGGACATGTAGTGATAGGACAAAGGAGAATGGTTTTAAACTGAAAGAGAGTAGGTTTAGATCAGATATTAGGAAGAACATCTTTACTCTGAGAGTGATGAGGTACTGAAACAAGTTGCCCAGAGTGCTTGTGAATGTCCCACCCTGAAGTGTTCAAGGCCAGGTTGGACAGGGCTTTGAGGAACGTGGTCCAGTGGAAGGTGGCCCTGCCCATGGCAGGGAGGCAGAGGGGCTGGAATGAAGTGATCTTTAAGGTCTTTTCCAACCCAAACCATTCTGTGACTCTAGTGTACTAGAATCTAGTTCTAGTTGTGTCAGTGGGCTTCATTTCCATAACACCTTTTGGAGATGAGAAGGTGGAATTATTCCCATTTATAGATGGTATATTATACAGGGGGATTAGAGGGTTCCAGTTCTTCAAGGTGACCCCTGTGGGGTTCCTGGGCTTTCTGTGCTTCACACACAGGCTCCCACTTGCATGTGAAAGCTTGGTACTTCTACACAATAGACTGTAGTAGGCACTTCTATCATCTATTCACTGTGGAAATTTTGCTTTCAGTGATTTGCCTTATATAGTGTAGGATGTTCTGGAGCTTTCTGGGATTTCCTTCATATACAAATATTTGCCAAAAATAGTAATAACAAAGAGATTCTCTCAGCAAATTTTTTACAACTCTTGCATGATAGTTTCCAGAACAGCTAATTTTAAAATATTAATTTCTACAGGAGTCATTGAATATACCCTTCAGTTATTTGTAGAGTGAAAAGGACTTTCATATCTTCATTTGATACTGATACGTTGCTGTATTCTTTTCCAAGTAGAATGAAAATATGCATTGTTTCTGCATTATTAACAAGGTTGGCATCCCCCCCCTTCCCCAGTAATAGGCTAATGCAAATTTCATTTGCTTCTACTATATTAAATAAAATGTCCTTGATCTCAATCTGCTGTTTTCCCTGCTCTTTGAACCTACTTTGTTGGTTTTTTAAAAAATTTGTTAGGTTATAATGCTGCTTGTTTGGTGTCTCTTGTGCTTCCATTTGCATCTTTTCCCCTAAGAGATGACTCCTCTGCCTTGCACACAGAGTGAGTTGTCAGGCAAATCTGCCTTCCTTTTCTTAATTGTGAAAGCTTGACCACTTGACCATATAATGACCTCGGTATTCTTACACACCCTTCTTGGTGTCTTTGCAAATTTTTACTCCTAGCTTTCCTCACAGTTCTCATCACCCTGAGGTATTAGCCCTTCTCAAATGTCAAGTGCACGTGCTACTGGAGATACTGTCTCTGGTGTAGTGAGTGCATTCAGGTCATGAAAAGTGTCCCTAAGCAACCGCCAACTTCCAGTCCATCGATCTGCACACACCTTAAGGAAGTCCAGACTGGAATTCCCTCATGCTGACTGTCGTGTCTCTCATGTCAAGAAAGTCTCTTGACAGTGCTTTTCTGAGAACATACTTCTTCAAAATGGAAATCCATTGGGATCCCCCATAGCAGTACAGTTCTTTTCAGATGCTGTGAGAAAGTCACTAAGAGGTGCCCTTTGCTGCTTGTTGGTTGGTCTGCACATTTCTCTTCATGCTTTGGCCTGTTCGGTCTCCTGCCCTCCAAATGATTTATACCTAGCCTCTCTACTCCTTATTCTTGCCTTCTAGGCTTTAAGTTTATTTAGCTCCTTACCTCACTAGATCTAGTCTCTCCCTAACAGCTTGCTCTGTGTTTTATGGTCTACACCTTTTTTCTCATGTTGACCAACAGGCCTAGTTAAGCATTCCTGAGCTTTCTGTCCAGTTATTGTGCTCCTATCCACCTCCACTTCAGAACTTTTAGTTCTTGTTCCCAGGCCATCCTCTGTAGTCACTTTACCAAATTTGTCTTCCTTCCCTGCTTGTGTTCTCCACTTCCACTAGTTTCACCATTTCCTAAGACCCAGTCTTCCTTGTGCCTCAGCAACACAGGTGATTCCATTGTCTGTCCCCAGTTTGTCTCCAGTGCTTATTCACTTCAATGCTCTGTTCCTTCCTGCCCCTGGCTCCGGTTCCCAGCTTACTTGTGCAGCTAATCCCACCCTGGTTGTTCTTGCTCTCCTGGCTCTCTAGATCAACAGATCCCTTGTTTCAGTTTTTCTATCCCTTTTGCCATTTTCATTTCAGTTGCTGTCTCCTCTCCATTTGAAGCCTCCTACTTAAACAAAACCTACCAGGAGTGTCACTGAGGCAATAAGTTAACTAAGCAGAAAGTGCTCAAAGTTTTGCCATTTGCAGTCCAAATTCCCCAGTTAACAGCATCAAAGACCTTGGCAGAGCCTCTGCCCACCCCTCTGGAAGCCAGTGGAGTGGTAACCTGATGAATACCCATCCACCTACAAGAAGTTGGACATATTTTTAGGTCCACCAGCTTAAGCTGTTATATGGATAAAATTCTGTACACTACAGATATGGCCCCTCTTCTCAGTTCTGGCTCTAACTCAGCCTAGAAGAGTTATTACAGGAAAAAACTGGCTTCTCTTCCAGTACTACTGGCCTCAGACATGCTCTGCTATTTCATGGAGAGGTACATGTTCAGCCTCTGTTGTCTCTTGGAGATAATGATGAGATGGAACATGCACCATGACAGTGGCGTTCTCGGGTTCTTTATCTGTTTGACATCTAGAGAGTCTCCACTCAGCAGCTATGAAGTGAGATTTTTGGTTTTCCCTCAAAAGCACGTGTTGGCCAAATTAGGTGGATTTTTCAGAAATGTGATACAAGGCAAAATCCCTGAAGTCAAGGCCAAACGCCTGCCAGATTTCAAGCCCTGCTTCGAAGCATGGGAATGATGCAATGGTTCCAAGAAAAAGTTGCCAGAACATTTAAATTTGGGCAAAACAACATATTTTCCCAAACCTTGTTCTTGGAAAAAGCCAAAGCTGATGGATCAGAAATTTTCCCAAAAAAATAAATCAATCAACCTGAACAGTATGGCAAATTTAACTTCAAATTGTTAATGTTTGGCACAGCCGTAAGATGCTAAACCCATGATTTTGTAATACGAAGCTGTGGGCAATTTTTATAACAAAAACCAGACCAAAATCACTTGTAGTTGTTATTATCTCCTCTTTAATTTTTAGTATGCTTCTGTCTTCCCCTGTTGTTTACAAGTTAAAGCAGATTTTCATGCATCCTAAAAGATCTTTTAAGGTCAACACTTTACATTAAAATATGCAAAAAAAAAATAAAAATTTAGAAACCATGCTTTTGCTTTCAAAACCAAAAATCAAAATTACAAAACAAAAAATAAGACTGGGAATTTGCTGGTTTTTAATTCCACAAACACACCTCACAAATGTCAGATTTCTTAGCTGTACAATCAATAAGTGAGGTGTAGAAAATCACTAAATGTTTTTCATCCTGGTTTGAGTAAACATACAAAAAGTGACTTATTTTCATGGAAATGCATGGGAATGTCTCTTCGGCTCCAAAATTGTTTCCCACATCCACATCAGCTAAAATTGTAAACATTTGAATATAAAAACATTCTATGGGAACCAGTTCTTTGCAGACAACTGAGGGCCTATTATCACTCAAAAGTCACTAACTGAAAGTGTCCAGTTGCTAAAATTTTAAGTATCACCAATGACAGCATTACAACTGCATGGCAGTATCCTTCCTTTTGTGATACACTGTGCTATTTCTTGGTGTCTTGCTGCAGATATTGTTTAGCCAAAACTTCACTGACTTGAAAGTGCCTTTTTCTGTACAGAGAGCTGAATTTTAATTTCGGATTTACCAGCTGCAGTTTTTTTTGCCCTTGTCTCAGCGACCTTGTTTCCTCAATACAAAGTGTGGATTCAGATATCTTTTGAGAGTTGTCTCCTCTGGTTTTCCCAAGACAGCAGAACCACTTATTTCCCTTCATAAGACATCTGAGTTCCATTTATTAATGGAACTTACTAAAACCATTATTAAATGGTTTTATAATCAACATGAAATAATGTAGAAGTCATCTGTGGAAAATTGCAAAGTGTGGAAACGATGTCATCATATATTAGCAAAGCTCAAAAATAAAATAAATAGCTCCACAGGGCTTTTCCAATATTTGTGGAGTGGCACACCTCCAAAGCACACTCAGAGAGGACAGGGTGCTTCTGGAAAGCTTATTTGCATGCACCCAGGGATGCAAGCACACACACACACACATGGAATGCAGGCACAAAGCTATTCTATTTTGCTGGCTGGGAAGAAGTCAAGTGTTGGAGGACACTAGGCAGTGCTGAATAAGGTTTCTGTGTTTTCCTAGGAGTGCACCACGACTGGGAGGAGCAGTCCTGCCCTGCCCTCTGCTCCCCTGCCACTCCCCAACAAGGCAAGACTGGGCAGGACAGGCATCCCCAGTGGAGGACAATGCACAGGAAGGTGCCAGCAATGCACTGGGGGTTGTGCTGGCCTCCATGAGGGGAGGAGGACAGCTGGCATGAACTCATGCCCCAGGCCAAAACCGGCTGGGGAGAACTTTAATCAAAGGATAATATTCACAAAAATTCAGAAAGGTAGGTATAATACCTAGCACAGCTATCCCTACATTTTGAAGCACAGTGCTTACTGATGACAATCTCCATACATAAGTCTGGTGTGCCCTGCTTGCCTCTCGTTAAGCATATTAGACCTTCATGAGGAAGGTTGCTGTTGTAACCAGCTTAGTTACTAATTTTCTCTTGTCCCCCTTAGCACAAGTAATGAGCTTGCTGAGGCTCTGAAACGAGTAGTCAAAAGATGACAGCACTTCCTGAGACTCATATAGCACATAAATATTTAGCATTTGATTTATGCTGTGTTGATGCTATTCATCAATTGCCTTATTAAGACCTAGAAAGTTTGCGAGAACTTTGTAGATGGGAGAAAGAAAAGTCATCCCTCTGATGCTAGAAATATGGAAGAGTCAGAGGTCTACATGTTGTGGGAAGAGGGAACTGCTCTGTTGTGTCTGATCACTGTGGAAACTGCTGCCCTGCTTTTGAGTTCACAGCCCGAGGGAGCAGCAAGGATCTGCTCCTTTCAATAGGCAGATAGAGCTGTATTAAACCCCTCCACATAAAACTGGGTGGATCAGGAGTTGCACTTCGTTCTCCTCCCCCGTCCCCTATTTAGAGACAACATAGCTGTGAGGACATTGATGTGCCAGTGAAGGCAAGGGTGAGCTGAGTTGTGCATCATTTGCCAAATGCGTGAGAGTGTATGTTTCCGTGGGGCTGAGTCAGGGTGAGGGCATCTTCTGCCAGGTCCTGGGGGAGCAGAGGAGAGAGACCAGCAAGACTGCAGCCCCAGAAACTTTGTGCTGGTTTTGTAGTCAGTAGCCGCTGCACCAGTCATCTCTGCATATTTTAAAAATGACAGGCAGTTTGGGCATCTGCTTACATCAATATTCTGTAAATACAAGGATAAATTGGTAGCCCAAAACAGTGAGAAAGCTTTGCATAGGTTCTGTTTTGAATGCTATTTATTACACAGCATGATATACACAGCACTCTTATTCATGTCAGTGGGAGTTTTATGCAAACATGGAAAGCAGAATGTGGCTCAAAATTGTAACTTGATTTGCTGTAGACAGGCCTTTCTGCATGCAAAGCTGTGAAGGCAAGTTCTCCTCTTCACACAAAAAAGGTGCAAACCCAGTGTAATACGGAGTCTGTGGTAAAGTGCAGAAAGGTCCTGCTGCCTGGTGTGGTTTTACAGCAAGTCTTCCATCATCAGGAAAGAAGAGAAAGAGAGAAGGGAGCAATCCTGGGAAATATACATAGATAATATGTTTCCCTACAGAATTTGGTTATATTCAAATTTGCAACTGATTGTTTTTAAGAAATAAGTGTACTTCTGGAGATGGGACATTATAATGGGGAGCTGGTAAAGTCTCTATAGATAACAGTGGACTTAGATTGCTGGAAAAAAAGCAATTTCTATTATCATAGCATCATCTAACCTTAAATGACTGACCTTAATAATCATAGGTTTATGAATGTAGAGATTTACTCTTTTGATAGATATTTTGCTTTATTTTTAGAAAATGTGTTGGAAAGACCTGCCTTACGGACAGCATGGAGGTTTAAAAAGTAAAGATTTTTTTTCCTGATACTTATCTAAGTTTTTCTTGCCCTAAGAGTTAGAAGTGTTCTTACTTATACTGGTCTTAGCACTCTGACTTTTGGGTGGTGCTGTAGTGACATTGAAATTTTAAATTTCAGGGAAGTGTATACCTTGAATATGCCTTAAAGTCACCAAATTCTATTACATATTGAAACAAGTGGCCACAGGGCTTGTGTAATTTGGAGTTCACAGATGAAGAAACACCGCCCATGGGAAAATCCAGATGCTTTGACAATAGAGCATTATTACCGTGTAGCATTACAGCACCGATAAAGATCTGCCACTGAAGGCTTGGACATATTTATCACCCAGAACTCCTTCTGTGATTGTTACTGCCACAAATAAACTCCTGCAGAGCACATAAGCTTTTCACAGAACAGACTTTTTCCCCCTTATTTTTTTGCTTAGAATAAACATGATCTCCCTTCACAAGCAAAATTTACCCAGGACCATCTTGAAGAAAATGTAGCGGAAGGAATCCCTAAAAAATTGTGTATCAAAGGCTTAATTAACACTCTTAGGCTGTAAATGCAGATATGTACTACAAGGAAAAAATAGTCTCCTATGTTGAGTCTATTTCATATTCAGTTTGGAAATTCTAAACTAAGACAAAGTTTTCAAGATATTTCAAAATATACTTGAAAAATTCAGTCTTAGAGCTCTGTGAACCTTAGCTCTGACCTCTGCTGATGGCAGAGTGCCCTACATACCACTACAGAGAGCAGTGTACCCTGCATATCTACTGCTGAGGGCATTACCTATTGAAGGTGTCACAGCACGTTATGATTGAGAAAACCCTTCTAAACACAGCAAACTTCCTCCTAGAGTTGCACTCTCTAACATTCCATATGTTTCATACTGGGCCCACTGGCTGGATGGCAGATTTGCAGGAAAGGACCTGGGGCACCTGATGGATTCCCAGTTCAACAGTAGCAGGGCCCTGAGGCAGAGGTGGATGGCAATATCCTGGGCTGCACTGGGAGGAGTGTTGCCATAAGGTTGGGGGAAGGGATCCTTCCTCTCTTCAGCGCTGGTGAGACCACAGCTGGAGTTGTCTGTCCAGGTCTGGGCTCCCCAGTGTAATAGAAAGATGGAGTTACCAAAGATGATCAAGTTAAGGACCTTAAAGATGATTGAGGGTCTGGAGAAAAGGCTGAAAAAGCTGTGACAGTTCAATCCAGAGAAGAGAACGCTCAGAGGGAGTTCTCATCAATACATACAAATACGTGAGGGGAGGGTGTAAAGAAGATGGAGCCAGGCTATTTCCAGTGGTGTTTAGTTACAAGACCATGAGCAATGGCCACAAACTGGAACACGGGAGGTTTTGTCTTAATGTCAGGAAATACTTCTTTACTGTGCAGTTGACTGAGGACTGGAACATGTTGCCCAAAGAGGTGGTAGAGTCTTCACCCTTGGAGATACTCAAAAGCCAACTGGACGTGGTCCTGGGAAACTTGCTCTAGATGACACTGCTTGAAAAAGGGGATTGGACAAGATGGTCTCCCGAGGTCCTTTCAACCTCACCCATATGGCAATTCTGTGATACTACTGAACATGCTAAGCAGCAAATCTAGCCTACTGACTAGAGGTGTCCTTTCCACACATGCCCTCCTCAGGTCTATGCAGAAACACCTGGGCAACCAAAAGCAACTTGTCTGTCAAATATGCTACCTTGCAATCAAAACATTGCCCTGATTTTAACCTTTAAATAAGTACTGACCGAGCAGCCTAACATTTGTAAACACCCAAAGCAATTAAAAAGATTTTGGGCATTCATACTGTAAAGAGTGTATGTGCAGGCTACAAGGACACCTATCGTAACACCCTTGATGGAATCAGCTTTAATCACAGAGATATCTTTTATTATAGTAGAATATAGGGGAAAAGTTGGTGTGTGTAGGCTCATCCATTTTTAAAAATGTCTACTGCTTGCTTTTTTAAAACCTTTACTTTCCATTTCAGAATCTCAACTTGAAAAAAAAAGTCCTAATTTAAAATGTCAGGATTTTTTTTCTGTATTTGATTTGGTTTTGCTAATTTGTCTTCGTTTTCTGACCAGAAATAACTAGTTTAACTAGTACTGCTATTTATTTTAGCAACTGATTTAGAACTGGTACAACCTGGCGGGGCTGCTTGTGCCAACGGCACGACGGTTGCATCTGCAGCAGAAAACCTGGCATCATTGCTTGTCCTGAGGAGTAAGGAATCCAGTTTGAAAATCATAGCTTTTCTAACCCCCACCCACAAATCCAGCCTCGTGCACATGTTAAGTCCTATCCATTTGAGATACGACCTGGATGTGTGCCAGTCCTACCCCTGCAGCACCATGTGTACCAGCAGTTCTGACCTGCAGAAGAATTTCCTGGGGACGCATTGAGTGGCTGCTGAGAAGAGAGAAATGGAGAGACCAGGATGGGACAGGCATCCCAGGGATGGGGAAAAAGGGTCACTGTGAAGAGGGGAAGCTCCCTCTGTGCACCAACCAAGGTTTCACCTTTGCGTGCATGTGTCCTGTGAGTGATATTTGGTGCATGTAGCATTCCTCATTCAAATCCCTCACTGAGGCAAGTCATTGCCAAAAAGACCTCCCCCCCCCCACCCCTCAGGAGACTTCAGTCCTTCCTCACATCATATATTAGCACCTCAGATCTCCTGCATTACTGCTCAGACTAAATGTGCATTTAAAAAGAAAGGAAAAAAAAAACCCACACACATTGCAATCTTCCTGTGAAAAAGAATCACAAACATGAGGATAACACCCCAGTCCCGGCTGTTGGGAAACAGTCTCTGTTTAGGGGGGGTTGCTAACTCGTCCTCCCTGTGGTGGCCAAGCCACCTCAGTGCACAGGCAGTGTAGCGTGTGGACCCCACGGAGGAGCACATCCCTTCTCCTGGGGTCACCACGACAATAAACACCTTGTTAAATAACTGCAGCCGTGGAGACACATGGAGTGCTTGGTGACCCTCATAATTTCTCATTTCTTTCCTCAGATGAAGTGGTCGGCAAGTTGTGCTTATGGTGGTAGTCTGAAAAATGTAGGAGCTCTTGGATGATCTCTGCAAGATGTGCTTTCACTTATCCATGTGCATCTCTTTGTTTCTGAATTTAAAATGTGGTACATCTGAGTGAAGAAAACTAGGTTTCTATGCAGGCTGCCTCTTTTTCAGCTCAGAAGTAAAAGATGTCAAAATATGCTTTTTGAACGAACCTGCTTAGAGGCAGAAGGCTTTCTCTCCTGCTCAGAAAAGCTCAGAGTGACCAAACTGAAGTAAAAATCCCAGAATGGTGTGGAGGAGTGTATCATTATTTTTTGCAGATGGCACGTCTGAGCAGCATTTGGCTTTGGTTCCTGGACTAATGCAGTATATTCTTGCTGCTGGTAAATCCAGTCTACTAGAGATGTGGGTGCTGCAAGACATTCCTAAAGGCTCCCCAAAATCATTGCACCCCTGCCTCTCTTGTGGTCCTTGGTCCCTTTCTCCGTCTTCAAATCTGCAAGTGTCAAAGTTAATAAAAACCACTGAAGGGGGAATTGAAGAAAATCTGAAATGTTTTCCTGTGGGAATGCTGAGCAGGAATCCCAGAAGTGCACAAAAGATTTTTTAGTCTGATCACCTATGTCACTTAGGCACCACTGAAAGCTTTATGTGCAGCTTTCATGATCAAGGGATGGTCCCTGGCAATGCAATTGCTAGCTGATTTGTTTTTTTATGATTTTTTTGAGGGATTTCTATGCCTTCCTCTCTTGAGGATTTCCCATTGCAAATATCTAGAGGTGTGTCTAGCCCAGGACATGTGAACAGAAAGAACTCTGCATATTTTGTGGTTTTGTTGAGTAGCAGTGCAACCCAGGTGATGCAAGAGTGCCTCTGATTTCCAGCTCTGGTACTTCTTTCTTGGAGAAGCCACTAACCTTCCCAAACCCATGGTTTTTCGGTCTGCACACTGACAATGGTGGTATGTACTTGTGGTACCCTGTAAAGGGACCCCAGCAGAGTTGGAGTAAGTTTCAAAATCAGCAAACTTTTTCATCATCTTGGAGCTGCACAAAGAGGAGCAGAGAGTTTGTGGGTGCTGAAAAGGCTCAGTATGTCTGTCACAGCTTGCTTTTCTCCCCAGATAGCAGCTATAGCGTACTGGAAGCTCAAATGACTCAGAAGGGGAAGGGGAACCTGTGAAGTCAATGCTACCAAACCCAGCAACTAAGTGGTGAGGGAGAGACTTCCTCACTTTTGTGTCTGTGAGTAGGACAAAACATTCCTGGTGCCAGCCTGGAGCCAAGTAACCCACAGCAAGCTGTTCTGTGGGCAGTGCCAGCGAAGAGTGAGCTGAAGCACTGCAGCCAGGTAAACAGCCACGCACACTTCTCCACAGACCCAGACTGCTCATTTGGTTCCTGTCTAGACAGTAGTGCCCCGGCGCCTCCTACCCTGTGCCTTCCTGCCCTTCTTGCACACATTTGCCTGCGGGCTTCCCCATTGCACGGGACTGCAGTGCCGCTCACTCCTTGCCTGCTGCCCATGTAGGCAGCCAGGCTTCATTTGCCCCTGAGGACACCAGCTCAAACATCAGCTGGAGGGAGGAACTCGACATCAGGAGAGAAAATGAGCAGTTTCTCCAGACACCCCTTAAAGATGGTTTCAGCAGTTTTTTATGTGCCGCCTGGTGAAATGCAAGTTAGCTGTTAGGTTGGCAAGGGAAACTTTTATGGACTGTTCACGCCCTTTGGGCACGACCCTGGCCCTGTGTCTAAGCTCTCTCACACATGTGGGAAGCAGAAGTGCTATAGCAGGCGGCACAGTCACACACGCCGAAGTGAGATGAGAACCAGGCTTGCCTTTTTAGTAGCCTCTAAATGCCGCTGTATCCAAATGAACCCTTTCATTGGATGGGTGTGCAGAACAAATCTGGGTAGCAAACATACCGGATTGACTCGTAAGGCAGAGGTCAAGCCACCACAGGGAAGAAATTATGTTATTGGTATAGGCATCAGTCACCCCAAATATCCACTGGCAATGTTGTCTGGAAAATATGAGCCCTAAAATTTCAGGTCAGTGTCTTATGGAAGGGACCCCCCCTGCCTTCCTCTCCCCCACCCTCCAACCCCCCCAGCTCAGCAGTTTCCATTTCATTTTTTGAATTATTAAAAGATCAAATGTTGGAATGCTGGATAGCCTGAATTCATTTGTCAGATCACGAAGTACTCATAACATTTCTCAGCCTTAATAACACATCTGCTCTTAAAATGTGGTCTCTTGATAATAGCTGGCTGAAAGTGTCTGAATTTAGGGATTATTTGAGACAACAGATTTCCTTCTATTTGGAATTGAATGAGGCATCTGCTCCCTCACCGTCAGCTTTGTGGGATATTCTCAAGGCAATCATAAAAGGGCAGATCATTTTGTACATTACGAGAAGGAAAAAAGACCTCTGTTGGCAATTACGAGACTTGGAAGGGTGAATTAGGGACCCGCAAAGGTACCACTTCATGTCTAAAAATTCTAGCTACTCAATCCATTCTCCCCTCTGTCTAGGGTGGGACACAGATTTATCTAATGAGTGGAGAGGGAGGGGGCAACTCTCCCATCAAAGGCAATGTTGGCAAAAGAGAAAGAGAAGGAAAATTAATCAGGAAAGGATATGCACACTCCATCTTGGATAACTGACCCAACAACATATTAGAGAGATTAGGACTCAGGATGGAGAGCAAGGCATGGATCCCTTGGAGGATTAAAGGAAATTTTGCCAATATTTATGCCAGTTTGGTACATCGGAAAACCAGGACAAAAAAATGAATGCTTGCAAATTATTTAGCACATATTCATCATCAGAATCTTCTCCCACATATAAGCGGAAGATGATTAATAAAGAAGTAAAAACAAAAGCAACTGGAGCTGAGAGAAGGCACTGCTTTTCACTTTGCAGGTATATACTTCATTTCTGGATGTGACACATGACGGGCAGTGCCCAGATGATTCCGTTTGCTATGGTAGGACAGGATGCATGCTCTGGACCACCTGTCCTGGCCAGCATACAGGTGAAGGCAGACAGATAAATACATGCATAAATGCACGCAGTTGCATACATGTAGGTCTGCATGCATCCGTATATATTGTATGTATATACTCGCATGCACACATCCATACATATAGATTTATAGATAAGTATATTTAGCTTTTTAGTCAAGTGACGCAAACTGCTGCAGCTGGAAATAACACTGTCTGCTCATGAAAAGACAGGCGTGTACTTAGACTTATTTATGTGGTAGAAAATGTGTTTGAAGGATGTAAACTGCCTCAAAGCCTTTGTCAGAGGAGAGGGGAGCAACCTGTGAGACACCTTGGATGCATTTGCATCTGGGAATAATTATTTTCTGTAAGACTGATCCCAACATGAAATACCTGGAGCAGGACCTCCTGCTGCAGGATGGGATTCCAGCAGGAGGGAGTGTGTGCCCTATGGCCTCACTGTGATGCACAGGAGTCCCCAGTGTGTGGTGGGGAACACTTTTCTGGTTGGTAGGAGGTGAGCTGCTCTGTTTAACCTGAGATGGGCAGAAGAAGGCACCTGACACTGTACGCTGGCATGCAGGCATATTTATGAAAATATGTAACCTGAGTTTGGAAAGGCCACTGAACCTTAAGGGTTAAACAAAGTTAATTACTTTGTGTTTTCGAATACCTGTCTAGAGCCCAAAGGCTGACTTAGGAACCTTGTGTGAAGGTCCTTTTCTGAAAATTATGACCCTTCATTTTGAATGACTGAAACCATAGAATAAAAGTCTAGGACCTCGCAGCTCTTCAACTCTGATTCAGCTCTGCACCAGTGCCATAGGCATTGCAGCTGCCTCTGTAAAATGGGATGAGGTGGAGGATGGATTGTGCTTTCCCACCACAGAGAGTGTGTTTGGTACCTCGGCACAATGCGGTGTACATAGGACCCTCCCAGAGAGGCAGTGGCAGTGGCTGAGTTTCTACCCCGGGCAAGTGGCGCTGCTGTTGGATCAGGGCAGGTTTTTGGCTCACAGCTGATTTGGGGAGAAGGAGCAAATGCAAACACTCTGCATAATACATAATATACCCACAGGTCAGTGAGCATCGCACATCCGGCTCTACGGCTGCGCTGCAAAGTAGGAGTCTGCTCTTGTTCTCAGCCCAAGAGACTTGCTCTTTAGCGAAAGCTGTGGAGGCTTATGCTGAGAAGGTCTGTGGTGCAATCCCCGGCCTTGGCGGGGACGCTTGGCAGCACCGACACCACCCTGAGCCGCTCCGAGCGCTCCGCAGCTGCAGGCGGGAGCCCGGCCAGAGGGCCGGCCATAGATCCCTGTGCAGAGCTCCCCCCGGAGATGGGCTTTCACACGCTAATCCTTGGGGTGAGGGCAGGGTCTCTAGCAACAGGGGTTTCATTCGGGGGGGGGGCTTGGTTTCAAAGGCAGCTTTTTAGCACTTTGAGGCTGACATCCATTCTTCATGTTTTATTTTAGATATTGCAATTTATATTAGGAGAGGTGTTTGAAGTTTTTGATTTTCCTCTCAGCCACCTTTAAATCTAATTTCTAACACCTTAGCCACTCTAATGAAGTTCTCAGTAGTTTACATTGTTATTAAACCTCTGTTTGGGGAATATAGCTTTAATCCTCATTATATACCAAACATGGGTATCTAATATTCATTGTGTAATTGCAATTAAAAAATACAACCCCCAAAGGATCTTTTATATTAATTTAAATTATCCTGCACTTATATTATGGTTTGAAATAACCTATACTGCTACAATGTCTTTATTGAAGACATTTCAATCTCTGTAGTTATACTTAGAACTCCTCCTTTTTTCAGTTAAATCCTCTTCTATGACACTAGTCATGTAGATATAGATTTACAGCAGTATTATATTTGAACCTTTTTTTTCACCCTCTTTGTATTTTAAAGGAACAGTTGAAATCACTAATTTTGCATTCAGTGTTAGCAAAAGTAGAGTAATTAATCCAGGCAGCTTTTTCATGCATTTGACAAAGCTTCATGTCACATGAGCTGTTTTCTCTTTATAAGCAGAGACAGATTCTTTACTCCTTGCAAGTATCAAGAAAGTCATCAAGATAAATCCCCAAATAACACATTGAAGGACTTTAAAATACAAAATTTACTGTTTACAGCTTAAACATGAAAAAAACAATTTATAATCTTCTGCATATAGATAGCATGGTTTGGGACACATTTGCAGTGGATTTCAATAAAGTAAACTGCTAGCAATTTACAAGATTATTCATTTAAGCTAATGTTTGTAGATAATAATATCAACTTATCTTTAATTTATCTCTCTTGATTCTTACACTGAACATCCTTTACAAGAAGAAAAAGAGCTTTTGAAGTCTTTAGATGACAAATGTAATATTTGCAGATTACGATCTCTGTGTTTGAAAGCTGCGTTAACTGGCATCATCTCCAAGGGGAAATATTCCGGTAGAGCCAAGCTTAGTGCTATGTAGCAGCTCGGTTACAAAGAAGGGACTCCAGCCCTGGCCTCTGGGAGTCACTACTTGGAGCAGACACAGCAAGACCCATCACTGGCTTGCAGTCTGCATAGATATGATTGGATATTTTTATTCAAACATTGTGGAAGAAAGCCTAAAAGGTCATTTCTGCCTGCCACACAGCCCTTTTTGTTTTTACAGACATAGTAGGTATTAAATGGAGAAGCTGTCAGGCTAAAATAGAATTAGCATTAAAACAAATTCTGAAATCCAGAGAAATTTGGTGGAAATTTTTATGTTTCTGACACCCACCCTCACCTTTTTTTTGGACTGACAAACCCAAATGGGAGAGCCAGGGGCAAATTTCATACTTGTTTCTCTCCCTGTTTTAAGTGTAACCCCCAAATGTGAAGGATGGAAAAAGGGAGAGGAATGGGAAGATTTGGCACAGTGGAAGAGGAACTGGTTCCTCTCTCTTTCTGTGTAATAGCCTGCTGCTTGTGTTCACTCCGGAGAAGAAGGTGTCCCAGCAGTGTCTCCAGAGAGCACAAGCACTCAGGATGCTTAGATGTTGTGAGCTAATGGCTTTTGGAGGCTGCATACTCTTCCCAAGCAGATATAACAGGGGGCTTTTTGGAGTGGCAGCTGCTACCAAAACCATGGGAGTGGGAGTATTTTAACAACAGTGGGAGAGGCTTTCTTCTGTTGCAGTTGAAGGAAGGAGGAGAAGGAAGGAAGGTTAAAAGGAGTTCTGACATGAAAGCCATGTCCATGACTCCTTGTTCCCTATAAAGACTGATGGCAGCAGTCCAGCTAAAAAGGAGTTTGAAGCCTTTTGTGACTCCCTCCAGTGCCATCTGTGATTGCTCCTCAGGCTTACAGCTCTGAGCTTTCTGGACATCATCTGTGTTAGAACTGGGCCCTCCCAGTCTTGTGGTTGAAGCTGTGACAGCACATGGACAGCAGGGACTCCACTCCAATGCTTCATGTCCAGGAAGTCTTATTGCCCTTCCTGTTTCATCTCCTGTCTTTCTACTGTGTGCAGCCTGTGCATCACCTGTCCTTAACACACAGCTTGATTCCCCAGCCACCCACATGGCAGCTGGAGCCAGGGGACTCCTCCTTTTCCTGGAGTCTTGGTAAGCAAAGCCAGGTGGTGCAGGGGAGTGAAACCCAGCTGTTGCAGGTAGGGTGAGGGCTATCAAGCTCCCCACCTATGTGGTAATTCTCAACAAGATTACCGGGTAGGAAAGACATCAGTTCAGTGCTGGATGCTCTTGGCCCATTCCATTGCTGCCAGAGAATTGGAGGCAGCTTGCAGGTACAAGCAGCGCCTCTAATTGAGGAAGGGGAGGAGGTTGTTTGCCTCTCTACTCTTCATGTGGATCAAGACTGCAAGTGACAATGCACCACATGTCACTGTGACTGTCTGCAATGGGATGAGTCAAAGCTTCCACAGCCCTGACTGAAGATGGAACCACGGTGGTTCTGGTGCCAATGACCCCATATAACTAGCAATTTAATGTTAAGGTTGTCCCTGGGTGTCCTCTTGGGAAGACTTGCCAGGCTGGTTTCTGTGGGCTCCCTGTCTGCAGGAGTTACTCCACAGAGGTTAGGTAGAGCTGGGTTTGTGGTGACAGTCCTGGGGAGCATTTTTTTACTGGGAGCTCAGGGGGTGTGGGTATGTTTTTTAATTGCCAAGCTTGGCATCACTTCCTTAGGGGCTGGATCTCAGCTTTTAAGTAATGAGCACTGCAGGTTCACTGTCCCAAACTGTACCCCCATTTCTTTTACCTGCAGTTATCTCCATCACTGATTCCATGCACAGACAAGCATTGTTAGTACTGTAAGAATTAATCACATACTGTTTGAAAAAAAAATTGACATTTGCATTTCAAAACTCTTACCAATTCTAAACATTTATTCTACAAAACTTGGAAAGATTGTAGTTCTGTTTCAAATTATTCCAGCACCGTGGGCATTGCCACAGAATGTAAAATTACAGAACATATGAGACTGAAACCTGACACCCGTTCTTCCCTGTTGTGAAGTGTCGTTGATGAAAAATACACTAGTTTGAAGGAAAAAAAATTATGTAGGAGCATGACCTATTCCCAAAGCAGCTAGCCAAATTCACTCATGTTTCAGAGGCAGCTGCATATGTAAATAGAGTAGGGGACACTTCTTCAAATACAATCAAGTTGGTTTAAAATAGTAAGAAAACAAGAAATATCTCCTACAGAATAATCTCCTGATGCTTCTGCAAGGAAGTTCAAAGTGTTAGCAGAGAAAAGAAAGGGCTGGTACTGTTTGAAAGTGTATCTCTTCTGTAATCAAAACAACACAGAATTTAGTGAAATCAGTCTCTATTGCTATTAAAATTCTTATTCCTTTAAACATTTTCCAAGTAGACATTTTTAAGTTTTTGTACTCAAAGAGATGATTTTTGCATGAAATGAATAATCTGCTCAGACACTTCAGTACTTTTGAATGATCTAGAAAAGATGGTGAGACATAGGTTGAAAGGAGCAGTTACACAGAGGTGACCTGAGTGAAACTGGAATTGAATATAAATGCAATTGTATTAAATATAATTGTAAATATAAATATAAATATAAATATAAATATGCAATACATGTAATTAAAAACCCCCTCATCTGTGTATTTGCACACATATATGTGTATATTTTGCTGCACACATACAGACACTGATGTATCTATGCAACACTTTCATTTGAAGACTCCAAAATGCTTCAGAAAGCTGAATATTGTGCTTAGCTGCTCTCCTTTTACAGATGGGGATGTTAAAGTGCAGAGAGGTTACATGTGCAAAGCACATTGCTTTCTTGGATGTAATAACCAGTAAATGAGTTCCCAGCTAGCAGAGGAACTGCCTCTGCCACCTTCAGCAAGCCACCTGTTGCTTTTAAATGGAGAATTAGCCATTTTGGTTCAAGCATTTCATCTTCCCATTCCAGCTGCTAGTTTTCACTCTACATGAAGAAAGCAAAAGCCACAAAGAAGTTTTGACATGTTTCAAACAGAGTAGACCATTCTTAAAAAAAAAAACCAAGCCTAACCTTACGTAGTACACACCATTAATTTCCCAGGTCTGGCCCCAAGTCCTGCTTCGCACCCATGCAGCATTTAATTACCTTTCTAAATCTCTTCTTTATCCATAAGTAAGTAGGAGTGTTATTTGAGTAAGGAATGAGCAAGAGCTGTAGGCTTTAGCCTTTGAGTTACAGAGATGAAATAGTTTATACTCGCAATATGTTGTATTATTTGAAACAGGGAAATAATATTTTTCAGTGAAAATTAAATTTAAAACATATGTCAACGATCATCCACATCTTTCACAAAACATTGTGTCTTCCTGAAGATCCTTATTTCATGAAGATTGGACAATTTTAGTTTGATTCCCTGAGCTGTTCATTTACTCTTCTCTTTCTGATTTGTTCTGCCTCTTGCTCTCTTTTATCAAATCACCTGGAGAGATAAAAATGAACTGTCCCCCATAGATGGCCAGTTCTGCAGCACACATGTAGCAAGAAGCCCTCCAAAATCCCAGGGCTGCAGAGGTGGTATCCCCAGCTTTTACACTGATCTTCTCAGTGGTCCACCAAGGAGTCCAATTTTAAGACATAAGTTTGCACATTCTCTGCCAGCAGTGTCTGGGGAACAGCAATAAAGGAAAATCTCTCCACTACCCATATGGGCTGCCTTTGCTGTAGAACATGAAACCCTGGCAGACCCCCCCATCTCCTTACTCCTTCTTCCTCTTTCACACCAAAAATGCTCTTGGAGAAATTTAATTTTAACTGTTTCTTCACCACATTGTAAAGCAAACACTGCTACAGATTTTTGTGCTGGATGATCTGCTGCTCACTGCAGTTCAGCTTCACTTACCTCCCATTAGGGAGGCTGGGCCAGAGCAGAGGTGCATGCTAAGGTCTGTGGTGGACCTCAGGGTCCACTGAGGAGCAAACTAAAATCTCAGTTCCCCTGAGCCTAACACCTAGCCCTCAACCCTGATCCTCTCTCAGGTGTTTGCTTCTAGGGGCTTCAACCTGGGCTGCTTACCCCATAACCTCCTGTTGACCCCAGTTCTCCACCACTTTTTCTTCACCGCTGCCCATTCTTGCTTTCCAGACTCCTTCTCCCAGTCAGTCCTGCTTCCTTCTGGCTCCCAGCCCACCTATCTTGAGCCATGTCCACATCTGAGATGAATGTGGTTGGAGCCTTGGAAATAATGAACAGCTAGAGGATCCTATCTTATGGGTAAGTGGGAAAAAATCTTCCAAGGGCTGGGTGGTAGTGGGGTCAGAGGAACAGAAAAGAGGTATGAACTTTACCTCAAATCTGGTGGCAATCAGGACCTCAATACTGGAGTCATGAGTCAAACTGTGGCAAGACTAAGGTCTTAATAATGCTCACTCTCAGTATTTAAGGTGGTGGATGTGCAACAAATGCTGGATTAACTCCAAATATTTCTGTAAAACACTTTTGGTTTCATCCCTTTTATAATAGTTACACTAGGATTTTGCTGAATAGTACGCTCCTCAGTAGAGTCTGATTCAGAGCCAGATTTATAAAGACATTTAGGTGCTCCTTCCCACTGATTAAGGAAGTAAAAGCCTAAATTGGTTTAAAAATCTGCCCTTGAGAGCTGCCATGTGTGTCTGGGCACCCAGAGCACTTTAAGATTTACGGCATATAAAGACCCAGCAAAGATCAGAGAAATTCTTTGCCAAACACAAATGGCAGTGAGACATACTTTGAACCATCAGTACTGCCTTTAATTTTCTTCTCTAAAGATCAGTATCAATGAAGAAGATACTAAGTCTCAGTTTGGGGGCCAGTTCTGCAAATTGGGCCTGATGTTGCTGCCATGAGACCAACTGTTGTCCCCAGCAGAAGCCAGACCAGATCTAAACAACTTACTCAGTGACACAGTGCAGTGACTTACTTGACACTTATCTTCTCTGGTTTCCGTGGGCTCAGGGGAGAAGTGAAACCTCATGCCCACAGAGCAGCAGAGAGCTGGATTGCAGCTGGGCTGCAGGCACTGTGTACCAGTCAGTGTGCTCACCAGCACTTCTTCAGATTTTGGCTCTAACTGGGAAGTTGAGCTTCTCATGCCTAGATGGTAATGCCAGGCTCTCTGAGATACACCCATTTATCTATATCAAATGGGAAGGTGGAAACAAAAGATGCTCCAAGATACCTGAGTGATTTTTTCTGTTTGATCCGATCAAACATATTAGATGTTACAAGTAAAAAATGGCCTTTTCGAGCACATTCAATTTCTTTGAGTCCATTTGCCTTACAAAAATAATACAACCTCTCTTATTGCTTCATAATATCAATAATACCCCTGAAATCATTCTGCACTTAATGAGCAATTTAAGAGCATTAACTGCTGTGAACAATCAATTTGCTGGGTATTATTGTGCTTCTGTTTATAAATGTCTAATTATATAGGTCAGACTTGCTTGTAGTCCGTTACCTTTGGTAGCCAACTGCAGATCTCTGACTCAGCACAGTGAAAAACAATTCTTTTATAAACTTCTCCCAGAAACAACAGCAAGACCAGAGTACCTATACAACTTTCTAGATTTTTGCTTTGCCACCAGCACGTGGCCCCCATCCGTGTCCCCACTGCCCTGTCTGTGTGCACGGCAGCCCCTCCACGCGCAGGTAATGAGGAAGGCAGGGCTGTGCTGGAGAGGGGAGCACCACACGCCTTGGCAAAGGTTTCCCATAAAGATCTGTCCTCTAGCTGCGGATGCAAACTCAAGCTGGTCGTGCACACAACTCCAGCATGCCGAGCCCACTACCCCTCGGCACAGCCAAATGTTTCAGCAGCTGCCCTTTTGTCCTGTTTCTTAAATAAACAAAGAACAGATACAAATTAATGACCTAAATTTATGGCAAAACACACTGCCTTCCCAGAGCAAATAGCCTTAAAAGAACAGATGTTAAAATAGCATTTTGTACTCAGAGAGAGAAAACGGCTACCGTGCAAATGGAAAAGCTCAGGATGTGTAGAAAAGAGAAGCTCAAGCATCTAATTGTGCCACGCCGCCTCCCGCTACACCACAAACCCTGTAACCTTCTGATGGTGCCTTGCACAGAATAATTATCCTCCCTGGGGCATTCTGCATCCCTTCTTGCCTCCTCTTACAATCCCAGTAAACTTCCTCCTTTTATTCCTTTATATTCCTTTTGGAGATAAAAAGAGCAAAATGATCATTTTGCCAGCACATTAAACAGCGACTGGCAATCCGGTGCTGTAATCCTCAATGTAATTTAGCCTGGAAGAATTGTGCTCCCGCAACGCACCATCTCAGCAAACCATTCCTTTGAATTACCTCTTTGTTTTACCCCGAAGGGTGCATTCATCACGCAGGAGAGATTATTTCTCACTAATTTTTTTGCTGAGACTTATCTTGCCAACGCCTATATTTAAGCAATTGTTAATGATATCCATGCACAAAAAAAAAAGTAATTAAGATGGATAGAGGCTTTGGAGAGTGGATAGTTATTTTGTTATTTGTTTATTATTTTTGCACAAAAGCAGAGGGAGACACAATCATGCACGGGAGGTGAACGTGCCTTTCAGGCGGCAAGCAGTCTCTGCCATCCGGTGCCGGCAAAGGCAGGAGCAAGCGGCACCGGGTCATGGCAGGAGGAATTAGAAGGCATCTCTGATTTCCCGCCCAGCAAGTGCATTCTGTTTATACTACACCACATTGTATTTCTAGTCTTACTCAACATTTTAATATACATTTTCTTGTCAGGCATCTTGGCAATCGGGTACACGACTTGCAAGATGGACTGAGAATTCCACAGGTGGACTGATTAGTGGGTGGCATTTCTGAGCTCCAGCAAGCTGTTAGCATTATGTCTGTTTGCTTTAGGTACAGATGTGAAATGATTTGACAGTCAATCTCAAAGTGTGTGTGAGTACTTGGGCTTTTTTTTTCCTTTCTTTATTTTTTTTCCCTTCTTGGTATGTCAAACTCTTCTTATAATACAATCCTCATCCGTCTGGTTGTCCATTGAAAAAGCATCCCCCCCGTACCCCCCTCCTGTAGCCAATCTGGATGAGTCATGCATTATTCAGGAGATATAATTTGTAAGTGTCAGAAGTGGCTTTGGTTTTTTTTCCTGTTCGCTCATTTGAGGACCACAGCTGTTGCGACCAAGAGTCCTTGCCGGGCACGAGGGTTATCCCACCGCCAAGGCGAATTGTTTCTTTGGGTAACTTGTCCGAATGCAAGTTTCCTTAACAAAGCCGTAGTCGTAAGCAAATGGTGTTTGACAAGTGGAATTTTCTGTTGACTTGCTCATTTCATTTCCTTCTTTTGGCAGAAACACTTGGAACTTGATTTTCTTGCAGTTACTATGAGCCCAGAATAATAACTCCTAAATCAACACTGAGGAGGTGGAAAGGTACAACAACACAAACACTCAGTAACAGTCAGGACAGCGACATGGAAATATGAGTTGACATGCAGAATAACCACAAGTGGTGCATAATTTATTGATTGCACCTTGTCATGGGAATGATGAGCTCTCAGCTAGAGGAATTATATTTTATATATTTCACAACTTTGGGGAAAAATATAAATATTATATATACAAACTGCATATACACTAACTAATGGATAGAGCAAGATTCCTATTTCCAGTTAGTGAAAAAATTATGTGCATCACAAGGCAATGTTTTCTGGAGCCGGGTAAGCCCAGGAGAGGGGAGGCAGGGGGGCAGTGACAGGGGATACAGAGGGGATACAGTTCTGTAGCATTGCTTGGGTGTTCAGATGGATGTGGTAAGGTTAGAGTCACTCCACTTCAGTCTTAAAATTTCCCTAATGCTGGAAACCAGCTGTATTGTATTGTAAACACTAGGTTTAAAATAGCTTTGGATTTCAATATAATATTTCAGTTGTGAAGTATTATATAATATACATGAATTTGCAAGAAAACTGCAGCATGAACCAGTGTGTGGAGACCAGCAAACTACCCTGGAAAAGCAGGGTAAAAGGTCTGAGAAGTGTCTATTTCTTATCAACTTTGGGGCTGTCAACCAGGCAGACCCTCGAGCCTCCCTGGCTAGGTACAATCTGACAGCTCCTTTCTCTTCTCCACATTCTATTTGTTTTCAGCACCGGGAGAGCTGCTTTGCTCCCAGGCTGAGGCTGCCCCCCTTTAAAAGCTGTTGCTGTTTCCTCCTTGTTTTACTCACTGGGTAAGCAGGGCACCGACTGAAGCAGACTGTTCCCTGTCTCTGGCAATCACACAGCCAGAAGAGGAGACACAGACGCAGCACTGTTTGCTGAAGGACGGTGGCTCAGTCTCAGGGTGGGCAGTCGACAAGCACACACACGAGGACCAGCGGCTGCTCCACCAGCAGTACCAACTCCACTGAATGGTTGAAACCCACAAATAAATGAGAAATCCAAGTGTTCACCCCACATAGGTCTCTTCCAACAGGTTAACGAACTGAAAAATCAGCTTCCACTACTTAAAATAAATTGGTTTTTTCTCTTTCTACATTGGAAAAAACTGTAAGTGCTTTGATTTCTGCTGATTATCTACTACAGCACTTGAGTTACAACCCTGGAGTCAAAGCTTTCTCCAAGTAGAAAAGCTGTTTCTCCAAGTGCTTCTTTTTCAGTGCTATGAAGAAACATGTCAGAGGAGACACGGCAATGCACTCCAAATGAGAAGCAGGGACTCAGCTCAGTACTTGCTGGTATCAGCAACAGATTTGTCTATATCACCTTCTGCAGCTAGGAAAGTTGCTGCCGTGCATTTGCCATTTAAGTTGTGAGCTGGTTTCGTGCTGCTTAAGGAACAGCTTAAGTTGGAATAAAAGCAGCTTCATGGGAAGAAAGCAGTAACAAAGCCTTGGTACCACAAAATCACAGCAGAAAAGCGTTCCTCAGTGTAGCTAAAACCAAAGAGCCTTCAACAGAAAGCTGGTGGTCCTGTTCTAGAGAACAGCAGCTGCTGCTTGGGTGACATGCACTTTGGTTTAAATGTGCTCAGGGTCCACACAGACTACAACACACATTCTGCTTCATTTTTTCCCTTCAGACCCAGAAATATGTTTACCACCCTGCTCCAGACGATATATATCTCACAATTTCCCATGATTTACAATTAAATCTTGTCTCACAAGTGGAAATAATTTCTGAGCTGTTTATAATGTGAATGTGATGGAGACCTATGACTAAATACCTCGTTTATTATTTTGCATTCGTCTTCTGACTTTTTATGAGGTTTCTCTATATTTAAAATAGAGAGTGCTTCTGTTAAACACACATTTCGGGTGACCTTCTCAGAATAAGAAATTACCAGGCTGAATGCACCCAGATGTGAATCACAATGAGTATGTGGAGAGCTGCAAGAATAAGCAAAGGCCAGTGTGCAGATGCTGCTGAGGGCTGCAGGGAGGGAGGCAGGATGGGAGGACACAGCCTCCCCCGCTCCACGGCCGCTTCAGAGGCACCCGAGGAGCAGCCAGCAGCAGCTGACTCACCTCGGCGGCTGCCAGGGGTCTCTCTGGCAGAGATAAATTCCCTGTGAGAACCGGGTCTGCCTTATAGCAGAATTATTGAGTTGCTGCATGGGTAGGTGCATTGAGTGGGTCCCCAGGAAGGCAGGTAGCTGTGGGCAGCAGGGCTTTGTTAAATGCCCAGGCTTTGCCCTGCTGAGCCTGTGGCGTCCCTGGCGTGTGGCTGCAGCCCAGCTCCCTCTGCTCAGCGCAGTTGTCTCTTGCTGTGCTGCTTATTCACACATCCCAGCTCGCTCCGTCTAGCTGCCTGGGTACCGATGCCAGGGAAGCTGAAACACCATAGGCACTGCAAGCCCACCCAGACCACAGGCTCCAAAGTGCATCCTGCTGCCTCTTCCTCTGAAATTAATATCTCAGCTCGCTAAATTAAAGCAAGCAGGGTTTCACCCAGGCATGTTGTGATCACACCTCCAACTTGCAATATAGATTTACCATGTAAACTGCTAAGCAAGGTACAGTGCTCTCCCAGCAGGAGAAGACAATGTCTGCCTGCAAGGAAAAGGGTGGGAGAAGCAAGGGTGCAGAGCCCTTCGCCAAACAGCTCCAGGGCACCTGTCCACACCAGCACAGGAGACCCAGTACACGGAGAGGAAGCTACATGAAGAAATATGTTTCTCACCTGGAGAGCACTAAAGCCAGAGGGCTAGAACATGTTTTATAAAGAAGGCAGAAGCCACCACAGCCAAGCAAGGTGAGGCATGGAGATTGAGCAGGGAGCAGGCCAGCGCCAGGACTGAGCCCTGACTTGCAAGCCCACCACTGCAGAGGAGAGTGTCCCAGTATATCCCAACGAATGGTGTGGTTTAGGATTTTTGTGCATCTGTGCAGAACTCAGTGTTTGCAGGTGGGTCATTTCTTCTGCCCAGCTCCTTGCTGCGCCTCTGCTGAGTGCTCTTCAACGCAGCTTTGTCTGTACCCAACGCACTGCTGAGGCTGTTGGGTTTTTATTCTTTGCTTTTAAATCAGTAGACTTGTTACCATCTCTTAAAAGTGTGAATAGCTGCAACAGAAGCCATCAATTAGCACAAGCAAACAGGGCCAAAGTCCTTCCTTCCTCCTCCCCCACAGCATATTGTGAGGAGAGCTGTGCTCTTCTACTTGGGAGGCTGCTGGAGAGGCTCTGAAGTTGAGCGGTCCCAGTGCCGCCTTTGCATCTGCTCTAGGACGGACAGTACGCTCAGTGCGAGGGAGGCAGGATGGGCTTTCGGCACTGGCACCGCGACAACGGGAGCGAGACCAGCTCAACAGCAGCAGCAAAGGAAGGCAATTTTTTTCCTCTTTCTGTTCCAGAGAGCCTTCCAGGGCTGAGGGAGGTTGCCAGAGGTTGCCTGGGTTTTTTCAGTGCCATTCCCCCTTCCCAGTATTCAAGAAGCTACAGGGGGAAGCCCCTCCAGCAGCTTTGCTTAATTACTCTGATCTATGGAGAGGCTAGAAAAGCCTCTCTGCTGAATAGTGTGCAAACCGGACCGTGCGTGCCAGAAGATTTCTGTTGATTAGATGATGCAGAGTATTAATTAGAATATAGATTATATGCAGGGGCTTTACCATAAGTTTGCTGCCATTTGGTCTGGGCATGTACATTTCTTGCCACGTTGCTTTTTCTCCCAGAAAAGCAGTCTAATGGAGCCAGCCTGGCTCCTAACACAGTTCCCACCCAGCAAGGAGGAGGCTGATTGCATTCTCGGTTGTGAGTGAGAGTGCTGTTCCTTACCAGCCTGGCGAAGGATGCGAAGAATTACTGTAACATTGACCAAACCCCACAGAAATGCAGAGCTTGTGGGTGAGCCCCACCCCTCAGCCAGCCCTTCAGCCGGTGCCACCATGCCAGTGTCACACGGGTCCCCAGCCAAACCAGACATGGGAAGCGTAGTCAAGTGGCCACTGGTTTGAGTGCCAGCATACACTTGGCACAGGCTGCCCTGAGTCCCTTTTCAAGCCACACCAAATGCAACCTCCAGGGCAGGAGGGTTCTTCCAGCCACTGATTACTTTGTGTTTGCTGAGGCCCTGGGATTCGCTTATCCCGTTCCCTTGGGCCACATTTGGAGTGGCTCTTTCCAAGTGCAGAAGGACATCTGGGATGCAGTTACTACTGAAAAAAATGTAATAATTTTTTCAGATCACAGGGCAGATCAATGACCTGTCTCACCTGCTGCTCATGCTGACAGCCACAGGTCCTTGAGAGCAAGGTAGAAGAATTCCATTTGGGGCATTTTTGGGAAATATGTGGCTCACAGGGGACATTTTTTCCCAAGCTTTAGTTGGCTTACTCACTAAAGCATGATTTATAGCTTATTATCCATATAAATACTTTTTTTTCTAGATTCTGTAACCTTTATATGCTCTTCCAAGAACAGGTACCTTGTGGCACAGTGGTATATTACCCGTGCTTGGAGAAAATTTTCTAGTGCTTATGTGTCAGTAAATAGAAATTACAGTCTCATAGACAGTGAACAGAAGCACTGGCTTATCTCTGCTGTGCTATTCACTGCCTTATACACCTCTAATGTGCCCCTCTTCCTTATCCTATTTCTAAATTAAACAGTCATTCTGTTTTTTACATCTCTCATTATATATAGAGGTCTTTCCATATGTCTAACATTTGTTTGAGTCTCAATACATCAGACGATGTAACATGCTGATTCACAGAAATCTCACGTTCTGTAATGACCCAGCCTTTGAAATCTGCCTGCATTTAAAAAAATCTGGATCAGATTTTGACTTATCAAATTTTATCTGACCACCTCTTAATCAGAGATTGCTAGGATTGCTTTCAAGTAAGATTTGACCTCAAGCTTTGTCGTTTGATTCAAACTCCAGTTTATTAAAACCAGCAAAATTGTTCAGCTCTTTAAAAGGAAGATAAACATTGACGTGCTTGCAGCTTGGAAATGTCTTGCCATTTCCCTTGATCACATCTCATTTAAAAGCAGGCAAACTGGCCACTGCCCCTTCCAAAATACCACCTTCATATCCAAGAGCTGCTTTGCCTTCAAATGTTTCCAAAGCTGCTTCAGCCTCATGGACGTCACACTTCTGCAGTGCAAAGTAGTTGCCTTGTGGTGTTAGAAGAGCTGTTGGTAACTCCTCAAATGGAAGCATAGGAGATGCTGGGGTGGGCAGCTGTGATGTCCCTACTCGTACTGGGTCCACTAACTCCGTGTCCATTGCAGTTGCAGGTAAGGAATTTCTGTTCCGATGCGCAAACACAGCTCTCTGGAAAACTGTCCAAGCCACATGTTGTCTGTCTTTTGGTGTTTGCAGCTGGAGATACTCAAAAGCTGTCTGGATCTGGTTCTGGGCAGACTGCTCTGGGGAGCCATGCTTGAGCAGGGGGTTGGATCAGCTGGCCTCCAGAGGCCCCTTCCAACCTCAACCCTCCTGTGATCTCTGGGGTAACACATCAGCCTCCCCTCCTTGGCCACTCTCAGCAACTTAATCATCAACCAGCACTGTAGAGCCATGGATGCTGCAGAGCCAGTGTGGGTCTGCAGCACAGTTCCCCTGCAGGGAGGAGAGCTGTGGCCTGGGTCCTGCTGTGGGCTAAGGCTCTGCCCCAGTTGGGGCGCCTCAGACCCCTCAGGATTTACCACAGTCAGCATGTCTGGGCCAGAAACAACACATCTGTCACATCCTCAGCTGAAAATCAGCTGTTGCTGAACCTGATGCATTTCAGAGTTTGTCACACAGGTGACAAAGGTGAACTGCTGTAAATGTAGCTTTGCCTGTATTCACACATAATGAATGTGGTGCCATGGTCAGACATTGGTTGTACTGGGGCCACAGAGGCATTTCAGTGACACATTCCTGCTCATGATACTGAGTGTCCCCATCTCATTCAGGATGTTGGAGTTGTAGAGGGCACTGACTCACAGGCCACTTCTGTCTTTTTCAACCTGCGATTCGTTGAAAAATGTTTCATCTCACAACCTTTGCTTGTAACATTAACTGCAAGGGGTTGTTCCTTCAGTGCACTGAGGTCCCTGCACATTCATCACCTTTTGTTTGTTCCCTGTGACCCCAGTGTTCAGATCAGCATATGACAAAAACTATCCAAACCTAGGAGGGTTCCTATGAGCTAATCTGCCAGCTATTCTACAGTGCAGCCCACCTTGACTTTCATGCTGCTTTGATGTAAAAAGTGCCTTGGATCATTCTGTCATTGAGACTCTCTACCTGTTGTGTCTTTTTACATTTTGCATACCTATGGATTTATTTCCTGCTTGTCTTGGCCCAACATCCTACTCATACCAATTATTTCAATTTTCCTCACATACCAGTTCTCCAGCCCCATCGTGGAAACCCAGTCACTCTTTTAGAAAAAAAAGAATTCTCTATTAACTGAAATAAATTGCTTTCGCTTTTACTGGCCACAGATTGCCACAATCACTGGCTTAGTTCATCTTTATGTTCAGGCAGCTGATTCACGTGGTATTGAAAGGTTTTGATCTCTTTTCTGGGGAGGCTGATCATTGAGCTCTAACACAAAGCTCTGGATCAACACCGTGCCTTTACTGTTTTTAAACAGAGCTAGGACTAGAGATGGGACGGTTCAGTGCTTGGGACACTGAGAGGCAATGCAAGGGACTGTGCTGCAATCTCTTTTCTGGCACCGGCTTCCCGCAAGGCTTGGAATGATCACTTGATCTCTTTGGCTCTGAGTGCCCCAGCAAGGGCTTGCCAGCACAGTTCCACCACCCAAGCACAGTTACAGCCCACTGCAGCAGGTGACGGCTTTTTCTCGGACATCCTTAAAAAAACCCTGCTCCCCAAGTGTGATGATCTAACCCAAGGGAGGAATGTTGTGTCCCTCTAAATGCAGCCCCCATTATGCTGTGATCAGCAGAGGTGCCGTGACAAGGGACACAAGCTATTTCAAACCTTTTCTACTGCTGTGGCTTGCCAGGTTTGCATGGAGAAGTTTTGCTGGCGTAGCCTGGGCCAATGCATCTCCGAACCTTATGTACGGGGGACAATAGGCAATCCAGGCCTCACAGACTATTTAAGAATAAACTCCAGACTGTGAGCTGCTCAGACATCTTGGTTGTCGACTGCATATAGGTGCCATCCTAAAACTGTGAAACTGAATACCCTTAATTTAAAAATTCATGCCCAGATCTGTGCTTTGCCCTTCATCCTTGCATTTACAGAAGGCTAAATTGAGATCCCAGATTTTACATCCAAACGCCGGAATGTTCACAATTCAGGCTCCTGCGAAGGCTTACAGACAAGCACATTTTAAAACTGCATCGTGTAAACTGTTTATGTGCTGAAAGAAAGCCAGGGATTTTGCTAATGACAAAGAAATTGTTCTCTCCTCTAATAGCTGAAAGAATTCCTCTAATGACAATAAACCCTCTCTTTTGCAAATTTGCTTTGGGTAGATGGCAAGATTAAAGAACAACCAGCCCAGCTATGATTTTTCAGATTGCATAAGTACCTTAAAAAGATGTTCATTATCTAAAGTGACGCCTCTTCCCTAATTGCAATGCCACTATTATGTGACATTAATTTTTTTTCCCCCCCAAACCCTCATAGACAGTAAAACCATGTTTTAGCCTCAGGAGTGAGCCTTGCTTGGAGAGGTAGTGCTTGCTAACAGAGATGGGGGCAGGTGTGGGTCCCCCCCGACGGCTGCCTGTGCTGTGCTGTGCTGTGAGGACCGCTCTGCTCCTGTCCTCACCTCACCCCGTCACATCCAATCTGCTGCCCCAAATCGCAAATGGGAATAAAGAGAAGTGCAAAACCCTCGACTGGGAGGCGGTCGCAGAAAAAAAGCTGAGGCTGACACTGAAAACCAACATCTCCGACAACTTGCACACACCAAGGAATATTTGTTTGTTTGCTCCTCCTGTTCGTTTAGCCCCTGGTGTGGTGCCAGGGCCTGGCCACATGTCCCATCCCGGTGGGACAGGGCAGCCCGCCGGAGGGGAGCAGCCGCGGCTCCTGCTCGCCGCCAGCCAGGCTCTGCCATAGGTCACGGACTGGTAAAAACTGGGAGCTTTGCCGTCACCGTGAGGAGCTGGGCACAAGGGAGGCTGAACAGCATCCCTGCCCAGCCACCTCGGTAGGCAGCCTGCTTGCACCGAGGCTTTTTTTCCTGTAGGGATAAAGGTGGAGACAAAGCGTCTTTCATGCCCGGGTGCGTCAGGGTGCAGGCAGAAATTATTCCCTGGGCCAAAAGGGCGCCCATCAAATGGCTGTGAGCAGGGTGGCCGCAGCACCCCAGGGCGCTCCCACGGGGTGTATTGCTCTCCGCGGGGCAATACACGGCACAGGCAGTTTGCACCGAGCCCCCCCGAGAGCGTTTGTGCCTGCCTTTACTCCGGCTCCCAGCTGCCAAAACCGGCTCTTTGGTGCCCCACAACTCCCCCACATTTGCAAGTGGCCCTCAGCATACAAAGGGGCTCTGGAAAGCGGCTGTAATCCCCTCGTATCAGCTTTCAGAGAATCTGTGTTATTGGGACAATAATTTATTAAGGTTTCCGTTTCTCTTTGAAATACCAAAGTATAACATATGCATCCATATGTACACTTGAAATTGCTGGGAACTCTGTAAACCTTGTCATTTTAATCCTATTATATGGTTTATATTTAATTGGTTGCTAGTGAGGGATGAAAATTTCACAGATCTAAAGGAATGAATATTGTTAATCAGCTCATTTAGCAAGGGAAAAGGATACACGTCCGCTCTCTAAACCAGCATTTCACAGCGCCACACAGGTTCCAGTTACTGCAAGAGTCAGTTACCCCTCAAAAAAAAAAGTTGAAAATTAATCCAAAGCTAAATCAGTGGCATGACTGTATTCCCATTGCATTCCACTTAAATGCATATGTTTACAATATCCTTTAATAATAATAATTATTAAACATAGTAAAATACTTCCAAACTTGGCTCATGGCATCGTTGTACTTCTAGTGGAAAAAAAATTATCTGAAGCCCTGTCAATATGCCACTTCCTCCTCCCCCATCTTTTAACAGAAGCAGCCTCCAGTGAAATAATCCAAGCTGTGTTCAAGAAGTTGGCAAGTGGGTCCAATTAAATGTGGTTTTAGTGTATTCTGGCATTTGCATATCTAGTTTGCCAAGAAGTAATGTTTTAGAAAAAAACCCACACCATAAAAAAAACCACACAAAAAACCCCTGCGTTGGTCCAGACAGAGAGTGGATGGTGTGATGCATCAATGAACTTTGTCCCACAAATCACAGTGGTTTAAATGAAGAAATAAATAAATAAATTTTGTCTTATCTATTGCCCCTTTTTGGCTAACAGGCTTTACAATAATCCGAATGTCCTGTAAAAGAAAACACACAGAGGGAATATTAGAAAATTAATGCGGCAGAAGAAAAACCAGCTTTAATATTTAGTGAATCATTAAAAAACTTAATTCACAATGACCTTTATTTAACGGAAATATTTAATGCCTTAGCGGAGCCGTTCTGCAGATAAACAGTGATTAAATAAAGCAGTCCATCAAAACAGTGCCTGTTCTCCAGGACGCAGAACTGAGAAGTCAATCGCTGCTCGCGAGCGATCGCTCACCACTGCTGCGAGCGGCACCTTGTTTTTGGTGGCTCCTTGTCCTACCCTCACGAGAAAAACTGCAATCACCTCCCAGGCACCCCAGCCCCCCTTTTTCCCTCTGCCCGTGGGTTATGTGTGGACCCCTGGGCGTGGGAGCTCTACATCCCAGTGCCCCCAGGCCACGCCTTTGGCATCATTGTGGGATGCCATCGAGGGGCCACAGGTGCAATCCCTCACCTTATTCATTGCTTCAACCCAGAGAAAAACCTCAGCAGATGAAGGATATTTGGAAAACAAAAATCCCACCCCAAACCCCTCACAAACCCTAATTCTCCACAAGGCTAAGCGTAAAATGATGTTTAATGTATACTGGCCATTCCTTCCACTCATTTATTCCATAGCCAGGACAACCTTGGTACAAAGCAAGGAGAGTTAATTAATAAAACGAGGCAGCGTGGGGTTATATGGAATCTTTAAAGCCTTTATCAGTTTGCCAGTCCATTAGCGGGGCTGCATTCTCCGCAAACTCCCTGCTCCAATATGTGCAGCAGAGCAGTTAATTTCTTTTGGACTCAGTCTATGGCACCAAGCTGCTTTTTTTTTTTTCCATCTTTATCCAAACAAACTATTAAATAATCAACAAATAAGAATATTTAACCCAAAATAATGAGAGGAACGATCGCTCGCCTAAAAACTATAAATTAAAGCTATCCAGTCACAAAAGAAAGTTGAGTCATCCATTAAGCAACAAAGGAGAAGGAAAAAATAGATCTCACTCGGATGTTTTTGTGTCATTGGTTGGCTCGCAAATGTGCCCAAGCCGAGGCCCCAGGAGGATGGACGTCTGGGGGCTGAAATTGCTCTGAGACCATCATCAGGCAAGAGTCTCCAAAATATTAGAGTATGCCCCAAAAAACAATTAAAAAAAGAGATGAGGGCCACTGTGTCCCTCACTCTGACCAAAGTGTAGGGTAGGACTTGTCGTTCAAAGCTGGCTGTGGAGGGGGAGCCTTCATCCAGGAGAAGCACATGGCCCAGAGAAATGCACTGTGCAGCTGTGATATGGCAAAGCCCAGCTGCACTGAGGAGTCAGGCCGCTCTGCGCTGGTGCTGCAGCATCCTCACCCTTCACCAAGGTGATGAAGGGACCTCCCTGCGTTGCTGCCACCCCATGGGGCCAGGAGAGCTTCCCTCTCCTTCCCCATAAAGAGAGCAACAGAGCCATGAACCTGCCACCAGCCTCTGTACTGACTTGCCTGGCCCTGCTGACCTCACTGCCCTGTGTGGCTGCTGCAGCACTTTCCAAGGGACTGCGATGGAAAGTAAACCCCAATTTTAGGAGCAAAATCCCCTCCCTGTTCCCTCCTTCTCCTCACCACCCCCAACCAGTCATGCACAAGAGCTGTGTTTAAAAATGGGGGGGGGGGCGGATTTTGCAGTGATTTCCAACCCCCCAGCTGTATTTCTCAGAGTAGTTTTCTTGTGGATGCTGTGCTAACAAGATGCTTGACAGGCACCAGGCTGCGCGCTCACAGCCACACTGCCGACTGCCGAAATTCACAGCCCGCTTCCACGCGGCACAACGGGAGAAAGCCTCCTGCGCAGCATGTACCCAGGATGGCAAAACGGTCTCCCAGGGAAAATGAGGCTGGAGAGGTGGAAAGGAAATGGGGCAATCGCAGGAGTGTGCACATAACCTGGAAAAATGCTACAGCTGAAGTCATTAGCCCTTCCTTATTTTCTAAATAAATAGCATAGACACAAGCCAGGGGTTGCAGCAAGTGTCCACTGAAGACCAGCAAGTATCTCAGAAGGATCTGTGATCGAACAAACACTTCCATAATTAACTTAATTTCTGCCCAGAATCCAGGAATGAACTTTTATTTAACCATACTCCTCTGGTGTTCTCCAGAGGACTTGAAAATTGTTTTCTCTTAGCAACAAATAACTCTGGGAG
Organism: Sterrhoptilus dennistouni; assembly: GCA_013397095.1. Taxonomy (NCBI): domain Eukaryota; kingdom Metazoa; phylum Chordata; class Aves; order Passeriformes; family Zosteropidae; genus Sterrhoptilus; species Sterrhoptilus dennistouni. The sequence goes on along the minus strand of VWZU01017141.1, from coordinate 611,404 downwards.
AACGCATTCAAATCGGATCCGCCGACAGCAGAAAGGCGCGGAGCCAAACCGAACATCAGGCTTCAAACATGGTGCACAAAGGGGCTGGAGAGGTAGCACAGAAGATGTGATGAAAACACTCTGAAATATCAAACCCTGCATCCAGCCTCAGGAAAAACATGACTTTCACTCATGACTTTCATTCTCTGTTTTGTTTTGGTTTTTTTCCATCCTTCTTCAATACGTTCAGTGGCTTTGAATTAGCCACGTTATTTTACCATGCAACACTGGCCATGGACTTCCCACTCTCAGTGCCTCATTCAGCAGGAGAGCAGGAGAAAGCCAGGGACCTCTGCTCCAGGGATGGGGTCTTGTAGTGCCCCAACAATGAGACTTCAAGCGTAGGCTTCAAAACCGTGATTCTGACATCTGTAAAGTTATGAGGAAGAGATTTGCCTTTCTTTGTTCAAAAAAAAAAAAAAGAAAAAAAAAGAAAAAAGAAGAAGCCTTTGAGATGAATTAAAAATGTTGCATCCTCCAGGACTGCACCAGGAGTGAGGCTCCCAACCTTGCCATGGTATATTGCTTCCTTCCTAAGGGCCAGAAAAAAAAAAAAAAAAAAAAAAAAAAAAAAAAAAAAAAAAAAAAAAAAAAAAAAAGACGGAAAAAACCTCATAATGCTTTTGTCCTTAATAAGAATCAAAGTGGTGTAGAAAACAGGCTTTATACCTCCCATTCCCATAGCCTGATTAATGTGCTCTGTCTTTCAACATGTGCTTTCCCTTAAAACTCATTTTTCTGTAATTTCCTTCATTCTTTTAACAATGTGCTTATCCCTCTTCTAAAAAAAAAAAAAAAAAAGAAAAAGCCATTCTTTACAGATGTTGCCTCTCTTCTAACCACAGTCCAAAGCACAGTCTCATCCTCCTTCTTCTAAATAAAAGGAGATATGATAGTTTCAAAAGGTGAACATCAATATTAAATTTTAGCAATACATGATAAACTGATGTCTTTGTAAATATTTTTTTTCTGTCCCAGACACATTCCTACCCTATTCTGGAAGTAACAATAGCTACCCAAAGTAGCAGGGTATTTCCTAAAGCAAAATTTTGCCTGCCATTAATGCAGGCAGTTTTGGACTGAAAGGATTTGGCTCAGCTATGAACAACTGTAGGACCTATCAAAGGCTCTTGATAAAAAAATCCTAAAACACTAAATGGTTGTGCTTCCATGTGGGAGAGCCCTGAATCTGAAGAGCATCAACCTAAAATAGAAGGCTAACATTAGGACAAGTGCTAGTCATCTACTTACTGTCTTGAAGGTGACTCATATGTAGCTCACGTCAGGTAGGTCCCAATTCTTAACACCTCCACTCGCCCTCAGGCTCACATTCCACAGAAAGGGGTTGAGAGACCAGACCCTTACATTTGTCATACTTCTTTTTAAATAGCATTGCAGTACAGCACTCAGGTGTCCAGCTCCAGACTATCCAGCAGCATTCCTAGTTCAGAGTACGGTTTAAAATCAGATTATAGCATCAAGTACTTCTGAGAATTGCACATCCATTGGCCCAGGGCAGGCAGGGAGCGCTCCCATCTCCATTCTCTGCTGAGAAAGTGTGAGCACAGTTGTTTTAATGCCTTGTTTGAATCCACGTTATCCAGCGTCTTCCCAGAAGCAACGCTTCAGGCATTTTCAATCCCTCTGGCAGAAGCGTGCCCACAAACCTGCCAGTGTTGGGGGATGAAGGTGCCATTTGCCACAAGATGCTGACCCCTGGCCCTCTTGCTGGCGGGAACAGGGAACCCCACAAATGACCCCAGTGTCTGCCTCATGCCCTCACCCCGACACAACACCCTCAGGCTGCAAGGTGAATACGGCTCTGCTGTATTTTCTCTGCTCGGCAGGAATCCCACCTTTTCTTTCACACTGCAAACTTCATGTTATAGATTAGAGAGAATAACAGAGCACGTTAAAATTAGCAGTCCTAAAAAAAAAAAAAAAAAAAAAAAGAAAAAGAAAAAAGCTTGATCTACTCTCATTTTTAACTACTGGCTATGGGCATAAAAGGTTTCTTCACTGAGATTTTAAAATGCATGGGTTTCTTGCTCCAAATTTAGCCTAAGAATAACAAATTTCCTGAGTGAAATACTGCTATATACCATTTGTTTCCTCACTTTTAAAAAGTTTTGTTTTTGCATGGTTTTTCCAATCATTAACGAAAAATAATTTATGTTCATTGCAATAAATTGGGCAAAACACAACTTTGGGTTCATCTTATGCTTCAGGAGCCTTTTCTTTTAAGTATTGAGGAGCAGTCTTGAGAAAACCTTGGAAGTATGTTGCAATGAGTTATCCAACACTCACAGAGGTATGTTGGTCTGTCTGTCAACAGGGAGCCCAGTGTTCCTGGGTTCATTAAATTATATCCTCATAATTAATACAGAGATGTCCAACTCTTTAGTTCTCCAAAAAATAAAAAAAACCTAGTTAGTCTCAGCTCGTTAAACCACAGATTTTCCTTAAAAGTCACTCAGTCATTTGAAAATAATGAAATACTGGTATTTACAGTGTTTTCAAGCTGTCATGTATTTAAGTCTGAAAATAATCTACGAACAGAAATCATATTCTGGATACATGGTGCCAGTCAAACTACTTTAAAACAGAGAGAATAAGCTACAGAAAATTAAGACCTGGTAGCTATAGCCTATGAAGACAGAATATGTTTCATTAAGATTTTAACTATATTTTTTATCTTGGTACGAATTTCCAAAATTATCTCAACATGAATCCTCACTAAGTGTGAATACATGGCAAATGTAGTTGAAAATAAATTTTATCTTGTATGATAAACCTCTATCAGTTTCAAGGAGTTTTATTTATAGATAAAGTACATTTTTAAAATTGTAAAAAAAATTGCAAAATGTATATTGGGAACACATCCAAAAGTTTTTAAAAAGTAGCTTTAATGCTAAAATTGAAGACTATTTGACAAAAGCATAAAATTCAGCATCGAGACTAGTTTTTATTTTCTTAATAGATATAAATAAGACTTAACCAAACTGTATTTTGGGAAGGTTGTGAAAGAAATATTTAAATCCCCATCTAGATTTACATCCAGATACAGCATATACCATGCCGTGGAGCTGTTTTGAGACAGTTAAGCCTTTTAATATACCTCCTGTAGTACTGAGGCAGTAACATATTGCTGTACCAGTTAAATCCTTTCGGAAGTCATGATGTACATGTAGCTTGCTCTTTAAATATTTTACTAATTTAAAGCTAGGTTTCATGCACTAGGTTGTTATGGCTGGGGATGTGCTGTGTAAATCCCTATCTGGCATGTTCTGGACGTGGCATAAAAAAATCCCTCTTGGTGCTTAGATTAGACTGATAAGTGCAGGAATCACAAGCAAGGCTGCACAAGACCACGTCGCATTGGCTGCTACAAGTGAACACTAAACACATCTTCTAAATATCTTTAAGGAATTACTCAGGCTGTGATTTTGATGCACACCTAAATAAAAATTAGCAAGTTATTTTTAACTACTTCCTCACATGCACACACATATGTTCATATACAATATGCATTTTAAAGCACAACACTGAGTTTAAGAACGCTGCACATTAAAATGTCCTAAAAAATATTCACCTGCTGTATTTTGCATTCAAACATTTACTTGTTCCCTGCAATCCCTAAAATACCCAATCACACAATCATTTCAGTTTGGAGGCTAGACTGCATACCTTGCTTCTTCTTTGCAGCCCTAAGCAAAATCTTGCTAAAGCCTGTAATGTCTCAGAAAGAAAAGAAAATTTGGCCCCCCAGTAAGAGCTGCAGTACAAGAGAGGCATGAAGTCTGTCCCAGTGAGGGGACCGTTTTACACAGGATTGAGCACTTGTGTCCCCCTGCCACAAATGGTTGATGCTAAGGAGTTATCAAGAATGAAAACTGTGTCCATTCTGCACAAAGACGATGGTGTATTAGTGAGCGACTGTCTTCTAAGGAAAACAAGCCTGAAAGCAAGGAACTGGATTAAAGCAAAATGAACCTAGGGATAATAAGCAGGCAACTTAAACGAGTTCAGTTAGTTGGAAAAATTGACTAACCCAGGAAGGTCCAATGTAAGAGAAATACTCCAGCTCAAACATGGATTATTTTTGAAAACAAGAAATATGTTTGAGTTTTATTTTTTTTGCAAACATCTCTGTTACTGGAAACGTTTGTCGTCCCTGCCAGAGTTCAGCCTGTAGCACCTTTGGCTTTCCCACTGCCTGGCTGTGCAGAAGGCTCACCCCTCTCCTCCTCCAGCAGCAGCGCTGGGTAAGCTGCAGATTATTTGCACCAAGAGCATTTCAGTTTGACAACTGGTTGAAAGGAATACTTCCTTTTTAGCCTATGAGAACAAAATGGATAACCTTTCCAAAAAGGACCATTTTTCTTTGCTAAGACCCATTCACAGGTTTAGCTGAATTTTATCACACTAGCAGGAGCTGCTGACTAGATTTCAAGAAGCAGGCCTCTTCTGTCTGTCCACATTTGCCAGCAAAAGCGAACCTTTACATTTTCAGTTCAAAAATGCGTGTACAAATAAAGGACCAACTCCTTTCTTACCATCTAGAAAACATTTTTTACTACTGAAATCACTACATTTAATGACATGATTAAAATCAGAATGAAGAGTTACAAAATTTTCACAGGACTCCTGAAGTAGAATATTTCGGAAGAGCCCAAAAGATTCATGCATTGTTTTATCCTCCCTTTAAAAATATAAGACAATTCTGTTAAAATTCACATTTACTGTGCCAGTAAGAAAACCTTAATGCTTTGGTTAGGTTTCTTTAATAAAAGCCCATAATCTGGATATATTTTAGTTTGGAAATCTCATGAAGAAAGAGTGTTAATAATGTGTAAGTTTGAGAACCTGGGCACAGAGAATTATAGGACAACATTTTATCATCAGTTTTCTAATTTCGAGGTATTTTTGCAGGATTGAAATGAATTTCACCTTAATTCTGAAGGAATTTTCATTGCTTCAAAGTAAGTGGAGGGACCAAGTAGAAATTTTCTCCTCTTCCAAGTTTGCCTCAGCTACAAATTGCTGCAGCATTGCTGATCATAAAACAGGAGGCTCAGGGTTTCATTTTTGAGTAGGCTGGAAAAATGTATTTTTGAAGTTGCTTATTAGGAATCAATTAAAAAGTTAGAGCAACTAAAATTTTGATTACTGCAGATTCAGCCGGAGGAAGCGGGAGGCAGTCAGTCCACCGCCAACAGATCACTTGCTCCATTATCTGTAGAAGGAAAGCAGAGTTACGCCGTCGCAGGGAGAGAGAATAGCAGTGCCCTGCCCTAGCAGGTGAGCCAGCACGGGGCAAAAGGGAACCTGTAGCTTTGCAAATTAATTTTAAAATTTTACTGGGGCTTCCAACAAGGCAATGCAAGTTTTGAGGGAATATACTGGCTTCATTTAGGGTCAACAATAGTACATGCGATTGTTTGGCGCTCATTTTTACCCCAAGGCAGGAGAGCAGAAAAAACAATGAGGAGCCCTTCCCTTCTTTGGCCAGGAAGTTTTGTTTTAAACTCCTACCAAGCTTTTCAAATTGTACCTAATACACACAGATCTCAGTAAGTAGATGGTCTGTAGAATGCTGTGCCTGGTTCTAAAGTCTCTGTCCCACCAAACCCCTAAGCTTCAGTTTAGAGAAAACACTTGTAACTACAAGAATATTAAGCTGTTACAGGCAGTGATTTTAAAAAAATAAAAATAGCCAAATTATATATTTAGTATTTTCCCTGTGAGTCAGTCTTGAAGTACTCACAGTTAAAAAGTGATGACTATCACTGGTCAGTAAAAGTTGTCTGAACCCGTGAAGTTTAGAGTGCAGCTTCCATTCCCGCGCCTTGCCTTCAACCATCATGGCAACACGAACGGTGAGGATTTTGTTACCACAATATCCTCAAGCCAAATAAAATGCTTATTCATGCTTCATTATCTAGGGAATGTATTTAAAAAAAAAAAAGAAGAAAGATGAAAAATGCTACAGCTATTTAGGTAAGTCAGTACATTAAACGTTGCGGAGAGAAGCAACACACGGGGTATGTTACATCTTTTCATTGAAGAAACGCTTTGACGGCCACAAGTGTGTGCTGCACACGTACAAACCATCTCTAGATAAACAACAAAGTAAAAAGAATATTTTCAATTATTTTGTCACTAACAGCTAAGTTTTGTTTTCCGTTCCCTTCTGAACAACGGACTTCTGATTCCTTCTAAGTCTAGTTTTATTTGGGAATCTACAATCCTTGAAAATCTTAATGTTGGAGAACAAATGGTGAATCTGCCTGGAGCCACAGCCAAAGCTCATCAGCTGCACAGATTTCAGCACTGCAATATTAGCCGTCTTTCAGTCTTGACGATACTTAAAACCATCTTAACTACACATAATATTCTACTGCATGAAAGCCTACAGAAAAAGTCGGCTGCTAGAAAACAGAGAATTCCATGCGACCGGACCGGAGATGCTAACATTGACAAAAGGAAATGCTTTCAAAATATCTCTAATAACACAAAAAACCCCACACTGCAAACACAGCAAAAGATGATTGAAAATTGTTATAAAGAATAAAACAGTGAAAAAAAGAATTTTGGCTACATATAAATTACCGCCAATGTAGGAAGATAACCAGAATAGCTTAGGCACCAAGATTCACTTGGTCACTGCGCGACCTAAGTTGTACCTAGGCAGATGATAAGGGTAATGAAATGTTTAAATTAAGGTATTTTTCCCTCCATCAAATTGGCCCTGCTGTCTCTGTTCCAGCCTTCTAATTTAGCTCTACTTTCGTATTCCCATTGGGCTCCACAGTGCTGGTCTCATTCCTAGGATAGAGCAGCCTCAAACAAGAATTTTGGGTATATCCTGCAACAAGCATCTAAACCAGGTTTTTTTTCAAAGGTTTAGCTAAGCTTATTATTTTTTTTTTCTTTTTCTTTTTTTTTTTTTTAAGAGTCTGTAAGAGAAATACCCAAAAGATTTAGAATTATTTCAATTTTCCTCTGTAGTCCAGACAGCTTTGATGTGTTACCAGTAGTTTGGACATTTTGACTGCCTACTATAACACTGACAGCCAGTCAGTACCCGGCCAATGCTTCAGATTAAGTTGTTGCCTTCTGCTCTACTGTTCTCATAGAGACTGATATATCAAGAGAGTGAGCCCAAGAGAGCTCCTTGGAGTGCCTAAGCCTACAAAGGGAATTGTGTGCCTGCATAGATATTTGCATGGCAGCAAAATATCTGGAATTCAACAGATTGCTCTGTAAAAGTCTTTGGGAAAGTAAAAAATAGTAATTATTAAAAAATACCTCTACAGAATGATGGAGAGCTACACACAGAGAAATGCTTTCAAAACACAAGCATTTAATTTTTTTTTTAAATGTTAAGTGAGATGTAAATATGTATGGTAGCAACAAAGTGCCCAAAAGCATACTGAAAACATATTCCATACACAGTTAGCAATAGAAGTCTGTACAAAAGTAATAAAGTTACACAATATAAAAAATACTCCATAACTATAATTTAAAAGAGGGAAAAAAGACAAGGGAATTGATTTCTCAGTTCATATAATTTATTGCAGTTAGCACACAGTTTAAAAATTCACCAACACACCAATAGTACAAAACTAAACAGCATTATAAGTTATTCCCTCCTCAGGAAAATAAAACATACTATGATTGTCAAAGCTAGATGTCAGTCTAAGTTTTAGAACAAAAGAAGAATGTGAAACTAAGGAAAGGAAAAAAGCAATCACTCACGAGGACCACAAAAAAATCCAAGAGAAAGTCCATTTTCCTCAGACACTGATTGTCTTTTCTAACTTAAGAAAAGAATGTAGTTTTAAACCTAGAAACTATTCAAGTAACTAAAGATAACGCTCCAAGGCCATTTTCACAGCTTTTTTTTTTGTTTTAAATGCCATTACAGCCAAATTAACACACATTTGACCAAATATTTCCAAAACAGTCCAGCAATACACAATGGAGTTTTCCATTCAGTATCTTAAGCACAAAAATAGGCTATGTTTACAGTAGTTAAGGCGATCAAATTTTAAACAAAAGCAGAGAAAAAAAAAAGGAAAAAAAAAAAAAAGGAAAAAACAGCAAACGTTTTCCATGCTACTCCCATAGACCTTATTTGTAAGTGCAAGACAGGAAAACAAACACTGTGCAAAATGCTTTTGACCTGCGTGTTGGTCATTAAAACCACACGTCAGGCTGCAGTCTCTGCTGCTTGGATACGCATAGTCCTTCCCCGGCCCCCCCCGGCCCCCCCTGTCACTCAGGCCTGCCCAGGCCTTTCAGCCCGGGG